>KQ758897.1:849031-868488 GCA_001462505.1 Aurantiochytrium sp. T66 | reverse complement strand
GACTCGACTCGACTCGACTCGACTCGACTCGACTCGACTCTTCTCCTCCCGTCCCGCCTCGACTCGCGGCTGGCCGGGCCTCGGTGCGCGGCCGCAGGCGGCGCGAGGCCCCCCCGGGTCGGGTCGCCCGCCGGCCGAGGGAGGCGGCGGGGTCGCGAGCCCGGCGCCCGCACGTGGGAATTGACGACCCAGGCCTTGCCTGCCTGCTCCAAAGGGCCCCGCGGGCGGCGATGCCGACGCGACGGCCGCTCGCGCCCTGCGAAACCCGGGGCGGGCCGGGGTGCGCGTCGCTCGTGTCGCTCGCTCGCCCGTCGAGACGGGAGACGGTCGGCAGCAGGTCGCCGACCTCCGTCGCGGCTTCGGCTTTGCCTTGGCAAGCTTTGCCTGCTCCTGCTCCTGCTGCTGCTGCTGCTGCTCGGGTATCGATACCGCTCGAGAGACCTGCGCGAGCGAGCGACGCACGACCGTGGCACCTCGTGTCGCCAGGAGGCGGAGCACCAGCGGCGACTTCGGATCTGCAGATCGCCTGCGTCGCGTGCGTGGCGTGCGTGGCGTGGCGTGCTCAGCTTGCGCGCTTTGCGAGCTGCTCCGGCCCGGCGCCCACGCGCCAGAGACCGACCCGTGGAGACGACTCGACTCGCTACTCGAATCGACTCGACGCGGGCGCGCCCGGCCTCGGCGATGGTCGATCGATCGATCGGTCGATCGAAGCTCGAAGCTCGCGAGCGAGCGAGCGACTCCAGTGAAACCGCGCGAGGTCTCGGTTTCCGCGCAGAATTGGTGCTCGGTGCAGACGCGCTCGCTCCCGTTTTGCTGCCCTTTGCGGCCCTTTTGCCGCACTTGCCGGCGCGCCGCCCACTATGCGCTATCGCGCCGCCGCAAGTCAAGTCAAGTCAAGTCAAGTCTACCTAGCACGGAGGGGACAGCGCGCCCCGGCGCGCCGCGCGCGGGCTTTATTCCGCCAGCTGTGGGGAATGCGCCCCCCGCAGTCAGCTCCTCGGCCAAGCTGGCCGGATCAGCCTGGATACCACAGCGGTGCGGGCCACAGCGTAGCCCCGCAGCTGGGGAGAAGCTGCCAGCTTCGAAGAGGCGCTCCCGCCCAAAGTCCGGCGACGACCTGACCAGCTTGAAGAACCACGACTTTCGCGACCTCGAACTCGCCGCTAACCTGCGCCTACGCGAGCGCGGAGCGGAGTGGGACAGACAGCCCGGCTGCGAGTGTGCACGGAAATGTCTGGCATGTCGAGGCTGTTCGACTCGACTCGAGGAGTCGAGGGGTCGTCGAGGCCCGAGGGGGCCATTTGCGGCAAATCTGGGAGACGGTGCGCAAGGTGCGAATGACGTCACGTACGTCACACCGCCGTGGAGGATA
Source organism: Aurantiochytrium sp. T66 (assembly GCA_001462505.1). NCBI lineage: Eukaryota > Bigyra > Thraustochytrida > Thraustochytriidae > Aurantiochytrium > Aurantiochytrium sp. T66. The sequence continues at coordinate 867,116 of KQ758897.1, read as the reverse complement.
GATACCGTGGTAGGCACGGGTGACTCCAGGACATCTCCAGGCTGCAGCAGCAGCATGATGATGATGATGATGATGATGCCGCTGCGGACGTCGAGACGGAAGAACTCCAAGATGAACTTGAGCATCTGGTGAACGACTCTGGTCCAAGAATCGTGGAACAGCAAGCAACTTGAAGCAATCCTCGCATTGCGATGGTCATCGCATCGCCCATGGCGGGCGCATCGTGCAGCAATTCTCATCGCCCCGTGACGACAACGTGGTCGTGATCACGGTCGCTCCAGGTACGTATGTACGGCGCACGAACCTGCCAGAGTCGGTCGCGTGCGTGCGTGCGTGCAACTTGGAGCAAGCGACACGACGTGCAGGTGAGGTGCTCATGTCCCTGGCGAGGCCAGGCGAGGCCAGGCGGTCGCTTGCACCCTTCTCGCGGTCACCAAAGCCGAGCATGGATGGTCATAAACCCGAGCCATCCGCCGCGCGAGCCTCAGCAGGTCCTCAGCAGGGCCTGGCCCTCTCCTCCTCGCGCGGTCCGCTTCGTGCGCGCATCGCATCATGCTCTGGAGCTGTTCGCGGGAAAGGAAATGGGGACCGGGGCGCAGAATCGGGCTTCTTGAGGCGCCGGTCCATGGTCCGCACGGTCCGGCCGCCGGTCGACGTAGCGCGCGCCCAAGATGCGCCACCCGTTGGAAATCATCGCCAGCCACTGGCAGGCCACTGGCAGGCCACCCCCGGCCGGCCCCGGCCTCCAGGCTCGAGCCCCGGCTCGTGATCGGCGGTTAGCGCCGCGAATTGCTTGCTAGCCGCTGTGCCGCGGCCCGGCCCGGCCGACGGAGACGAAGCTGATGAGCCGCGCGGGCTCGGTCACGGCTGCGAGATCACGGGCAATCTGTCACGCGGCTGATCACGACGGCGGCGATGATCACAATCCACGCGTCGGCCTTGGGCGCGGGCGATCTTGCGCGAAGACGACGTCGACCGAGAACTCGGAGACCTCGAGGGAGGGCGGGCCTTCAATCATCAAGGTGTCCGCCCGGGTTCTTCGTGGACGTGTCGCCTCGCCGGGCCAGCACAGCGCAGCGCAGCCCAGCGCAGCGCAGCGCAGCCCAGCGACTGCGCTTGCACGTGAGCAGCGCGTGCAGCACGCGCTGCAGCACAGCACAACAGTCTCGTTGATCAAGGCCCTCTGATCACGCGCGTGCGTCTCACTCGTGGTCGTGAACTTGTCGCGGTTCCCCGGCGCCGCCGCGCGGGGCCCTGGCTCGGCTCGTGTCGCCCGCGCGGCGCGCCGTGCCGCTCGTACGAGTCGGGGCCGCTCGCTCTGGCGCCACGAGCCGCGCCGCTCATGCCGTGCGAGGCGAGTCGAGGCGAGGCGAGTCGGGGCGAGGCGAGGCGAGGCGAGGCGAGGCGAGGCGAGGCGAGTGCCGCGCGCCCGCGGAGCGGCGAAGGCTCCCCGCGCCGCGCCGCGCCTAGGCCTTGCGCGCGCGGCATGGCGTGCATGGCGCAAGCCAGCTGGCCCGTGGGACGGGAGGAGGGCCTGATGCCCGAGCGGCATCGGCAGCCCCGGCCGGCCCCAGTCGCGCAGGCGGGCGCGCAGACAGGCAGGCAGGCAGGCAGGCAGGCAGCGCTCGCGCGCGCGCGCGAGTAGCGAAGCGAAAGCCCGCGGGCCTTGGCCGATCGCGTGCGAAAGCGTCCCCATCATGGCGATGATGGGCCCCGGGAGAGCGAGCCGCGCGGCAGCGAGCGGCGACGATGGAGGGACGGGGTCGGCGCGCGATGGCGCCGGCACGCGCGAGGTCCGCGCGGCGGTCCGGGGCCGCGCGGTGCTGGTGACGGGCGGGACCGGGTTCGTGGGCAAGGCGCTCCTGGAGAAGATCGTGCGGTGCCTCCCCGAGACGCGGCGCGTCTTCGTGCTCGTGCGCGCGAGCAAGGGCCGCGGCGCGGCGCAGCGCCTGCAGCGCGAGGTCGTCGAGTCGCCCATATTTGAGAACCTCGAGCGCGCCGTCGGCCGCGCAGAGGTGCGCGCGAGGTGCGACCGCATGCTCGTGGCCGTCGACGGCGACATCACGCTGCCCGGGCTCGGCATCGGCCCCGAGGATCTCGCGCGCATGCAGCGCGAGCGCGTCGAGATCCTTATGCACTGCGCTGCCTCCGTGAACTTTGACGACCCGCTCGAACAGGCCGTCCAGCTCAACACCCGCGGGGCCATGGAGGCCCTCGAGGTGGCCCGCACGCTCCGCGTCCGCGCCATGGTCCACGTGTCCACCGCCTACGTCGCCGCCAACGTCAAGACCGGCGAGGTCATGCCGGAGCGCGTCCACGACCTCGACTTCGACCCGGAAGAGGTCCTGCGCGGCATGACCCGCAGTCAGGGTCAGGACGGCGACGCCCTCGGGATCAGCCGCCTCCGCCTCCGCATCCAGGGAGACTTCCCCAACACCTACACGCTCACAAAGGCCATGGGCGAGACCATGCTGCAGCGCCTCCACGACGACATCCCCCTCGCCATCGTGCGCCCCTCCATCATCGGCGCCGCCTGGCGCGAGCCCTGCCCCGGCTGGGTCGACGTCGTCAGCGCCGCCACCGCCGTCTTTGCGGCCACGGTGCGCGGCGTAGTCACCGTGCTTCCGGGCAACCCGCGCGGGGTGGCGGCCATCGTCCCCGTCGACTTTGTCGTCAACCACATGCTGCGCGCCTGCGCCGATATCTGGGACCGCGAGGGCCAGCTCCGCGTCTCGCACAGCTGCACCTCCACTTTCAACCCATGCAGGTGGCGCGTCGTCTCGCGCAGCGTGCTTGCCTCCTACCGCGACCGCCACCCGCCCTCCAAGCTCACGCCGGGCCCGGTCACCTTCCGCATGCTCCACAGCCGCCAGCAGTTCGCCCTCGAGTGGGCCCTACGCTACTCGCTTCCCGCCTGGGCCTACGCGCAGTTTGGCGCTGCCACCGGCAGCGCCTCCGCCTCGCGCCTCGGCACCAAGCTGCAGCTGCTCCAGGACCGCTCCGAGCAGGTCGTCGCTCTCTTCGAGCCTTTCACCACCACGAACTACCGCTTCGACTGCGCCACGGTCAAGCGCTGGTCGCGCGAGGACCAGGGCGGCGACCACGCCGACGCGACCACGGAGACTCCCGACGCCCTTTCCGTGCAGGCCCTCGACCTCTGCGTGGACGCCGTGCAGATCGTCTGGGCCCGGTACATCGAGAACTACACGCACGGCATGGACCGCTTTATTCTCCACGACAATGTCGTGCCAGTGAGCAACAGCGCCGTCTCGCACAATGACGTCAGCCTCACGCTGGGCAGGCTGCTCAAGTGGGACCCGGACCACCACCGCATCTCCTTTCCGGGCATCATCTCTGACATTTCCTGGGCGTACACCTCGAGCCGTAAACCCGGATACACGCAGTCCGGCGTGCTCGGCCGTCTCATGGGTCTCACCGGCTGGCGCGAGGGTCTCGCCCACGAGGCCGAGCACGTGTCGCGCCGCACCAAGCGGTCCGTCGATGAGATGCGTACGCGCGTTTTAAAGGCCAAAGTCGTCAAGCGCGCCATCAAGCAGGAAATCCGCGCCGCGCAGATCCGCAACGCCGCGCCCGCCGCGCCTCCCGGTACAACCGCGCACAGTAAGCTGCCCGAGGTCGCGAACGCGCCCTTGCCCCGGGCCGCTGTGCGCGCCAAAGTCACGGCACGGGCGCACGACCTTTTCACCGAAATTGCAAGCACAATGATCGACGGCCCGCCGCGCTGGCTCGGCTGGGCGCTGCGCAAGACGTGGCGCAACATGTACGAGGGCATCAGGGTGCACGAGGAGGGGCTCGAACGCCTCCGCGCCGTCGCCTCGGCCGCGCAATACCCCATCGTCCTTGTACCCACGCACCGCAGCTACGTCGACTTCCTCATGCTCTCCTTCCTCATGTTCGCCTTCAATCTTCCCGTCCCTTACATTGCCTCTACGACGGACTTTCTCGGCATGAAGGGGGTCTCGGGGCTCTTGCGCTCTTCGGGCGCCTTCTTTCTGCGCCGCAACGGCGCTCTCGACCAGGACCCGCTCTACGCGGCCGTGTTCACCGCTTACATGGAGCAGCTGCTTCTTGACCGCCAGATCGTAGAGTACTACATCGAGGGCACACGAAGCCGCAGCGGCAAGATTCTCGACCCCAAAAGCGGACTGACCAACATCTGCATCGACCCGGTGCGTCGGGGAGACCTCGAGGACCTGATCTTCGTCCCCATCTCCATCGACTACGAAAAGCCCGTCGAGGCCGCGCTTTACTCACACGAGATGCTCGGATCCAGTAAGGTCCCCGAGACGACCGAAAATCTCCTCAAGGCCCTGCTTCGCCTGGGCAACAAGTTTGGATACGTTTCGGTGCAGTTCGGCGATCACATCATGGCGCGTCAGGAGCTCCAGCGGAGCACGCCGCCTCCCTCACCGGCCCGCGCCCTCGGACTCCGCATAATTCACGCCATGCAACAGGCTGCCGTCTGCATGCCCATACACCTTGTTGCCACGCTCCTGCTGCGGTACCGCCACGGCCTCACGCTCGAGCAGCTCGTGCCGAGCGTCGAGTGGCTGCGCGAAGAGGTCTTGCGGCGCGGGGGGCACGTTGCTTGCGCCGAGCGCGAGCATCGCGTTGACCTCGTCAAGCGCGCCATTCGCTTGCTCGGCAGCGTCATTCAGGAGCGCCAGTCTCCGCGCGTCGTCGAGGTCGCCGTCGACAGCGCTACCAAGGACTTCCATCACATGGTCGTCCTCGGCTACTACCGCAACAAGATCATTCACCTCTTTGCCGCTGAGGCGTTCTGGGCTTGCGCGCTCTATGCGCGCTGCGACCCGCTGTCTGGGCTCGCCGACTTGGACCTTATTCAGGAGGACGCGTCGTTCCTGGACTCGATGCTTCGCCACGAGTTTGTCTGCATCTCGCGCAGCGGGCGCGACAGTCTTACTGACCTTCAGGACCAGGGCGTCGTCGAGGTGGCCCAGGACGGCAAGGTGCGCCTTGCCCGAGAGCAGGAAAACGCGGAGCGCGTCTTCGGCCTGCTCTGCTCCATGGTCTGGCCCTTCATCGACAGCTACTTCGTCGCAATCTCGGGCCTCCTCGCGCTCCTCCCGGACGCCAAGGTGAAGCTCGCCACGCTCATCCAGCGCATGCTCACCCTCGCCGAAAATCTCTACCAGGATCGCGTTATCCTCCACTACGAGAGCTGCGCATCTGGGACTCTCCAGAATGCCCTGCGCACCCTCTGCGATTGGGGCGTCATCACGATCGATCGCCAGGACCCTCCCCGGCGCCTCGGCCAGCCTCGGGATGCCGAATTCACGGTGTCTCTGGTCGCGCCCTTCACGACGCGCGACCGTCTTCAGGCCCTCATCACGCGCGTAAATCTTTTGCGCGGGCCACAGCTGCAGCAAAGCTCCGCGTCCTCGGCGACGGTCACGTCTTCCGTGGCGAATTTCCCCATGCTGGCGCGTATTTGATTGACGATAGTACGATACGATACGATACGATACGATACGATACGATTCTGGTTGAGTTGATCCTCCCCAGTCCCTTGCGCGGGGGTGCGTCTGGCGCCAGGCCGCGTGGCAAAGCTCCTCGCGGCAGTCCCACGCTGCGCACGCGTCGCGCCGCATCCCAGGCGCGCAGACCCGACCCACAGCAGCATGACCAGCATGACCGCCTATCCGTTGAACACGAACTTTGCAAGTTGGCAAAGTTGCCGTCACAGTGCCGAGTCCGACTTCAACTTAACTCGCATGTCAAGTTGCCAACTCTTCACAGTCCGAGTCCGACGAGCCAACAGGTTCGAGGTGAGGTTGGCCCCTCAAGCAGAACGCCTTCCGAGTGACGGCCCGCTGGCCGGACGAAGCCCCGTCACGGTGTCTGTGACAATAACGCTGGCTCACAGGTCGCGCTCCTGAAGTCCTCTGGCTAAGGTTTATTTAACGAGTACCTTGCCTGCAAGGAAGGACTTCCTTGCGGGACCTCGCATGGAGATTGGGTCGACAAAGCGAAAGCATCTCGAGCGACAGACAATTCAGCAAGCCTCGGCGGAGGCTTTCGGCAACAAACTGTCGCGCGCCGTAGGTTGCGGACAGAAACCCTGCAGCCGGACGGCATGAGCCGACGCCAGTGCAGCAGTGAGCCTCGCGAGCAAGCTGCTTTGGCCGCCGAGCTACGGGGCGCCGATCAGCAATTACAGCACAGTCCGAAAGGACATAATAATGCGGCTGGCCACGGCCGTCGCGCGCGATCGTCGATGGCAGACTCATGCTCCCGAGTCGACTTGCCACCACCCTCGATCCCAACGAGGACGGCTGGCTTCCTTTTCGTCGCGCAGACGCTGCAGCTCGTACTCAAGATGGCCCAGCGCCGAGCGGTCAACGCCGCATTCCATCGGTGGAAGGAACTCGTCACTGCAGCTTGCCTTGACGAAGAGCTGACCAAACACGAACGCGCTCTCGGAAGCGTGCACGCCAGGGCCCTACAGCTCGCACAGCTCGCTCTCACCAGCAAGGAAGAGCCATCTTCGTCCTCCCCCGTGCAGTCGCCGGTCCCGGCCCCGCCGCCGCTGCCCCCGAGCCTTTCGGTTCATCAATCCGGCGTGTCGTACGATGTCGACGCCAACCCGCCGCCGGCGCTACCCTTGCTGACCGAGGTGGACGCTGGTGTTGCCGACAGCTCAATGAACTGGTCAAACGCTGACACGAGAACTTCTTTTGGACCGTGGCACGGCCTCGATGAGGATCCCAATCGGGCTTCGGCACATCGCACCATCCTTGAGACGAGCTTCCACCGCGCTGCCGATCCTGCGACGCACTTCCTCGACCAGGAGAGGTGGATGCTCATCGCGCACGAGCACGGCTGGCACCTGCGGGACGCGACGCAGGCTTTCCGTCATTTTGCGAGCATGCGACACGGCCATCTGGGCCTCGACCTCCCCTCTTTTGCGGATGCAATATCGATGGTGGCCTCCTGCTCGCAGCAAACGCTGGAGCAGTTTCTCCTCAGCGCCGACGCAGATCCGGACTCGCCTCTTTCAGGCGCCAAAGAACCTGCGGCGCGCCAGCTTGCGCAAAGAGCAGGGCACGACAACGCCCAGCAAATGGTCAACAAAGTCATGACGGAGCGCGAGCAGCACGCCGCACTTCAGACCCTCTTCCGCTCCTACGCAACAGTCCGCAGCAACACGGAATGCCTCACGAGCGCTCGCTTCGCCAAGTTGTGCCGCGACTGCGGGGTCTCAAGCCTGGTCCGGAGCGGGCGGCTCCGGCACGCAGATATCGATCTCGCCTTTGCCAAGGCAGCGGCGAGGTCGAATTTCCACCAGGCTGCAAATTTTGACGCCACGCGTGAAGCGCTAGGCATGCTGGGACATCGCGCCTTCGTGTCCGCAGACTCAGACACGCTTTTCTACTCAGTCACTGGCTACTTACGGCTGCGAGCGCACATTCTTGCAAACTCTGTGGAAGGAATTTGATGACCGAAGCGAAAGCAATAACTTCATATTATCTAAGCTCTTGGCAGCAGCGTGAGGCAAAATTGGCTAGACTTCTTGCGATCTATCAGCTCGTGGTGAAGCAGACGCCCCGCAGTGCGGTGCTCTCGGCGAGAGGCCTGCATCCCTCGATCTGTGATGCTGCGTAAAGAACCAGGGCTTCCACTGCGACCTGCTCGGCCTGCAGTCGCTCGGCAATGCGTTCGCGATGAAGCTGGCGCTGTTCTTTGGCCATTTGGAGCAGCCTCTCCACGTACTCGGCGAGCTTGCGTTCGATACGGTCGAGGTTCTCAAAGTATCGAAGGCGGAGCTCGCGCAACGCCACATCCACGGAATCAGTGGCGGCCTCGCGAACTTGGGGGGCTTCCTCCTCTACCTCGTTCGCCTCTGCAGGTGGGCCGGCGGCCGGCGACGCAGCCCGAGCCAAGGCAAAGGCTTTCTCGATACGTGGTACCTCTGGGGCAGCACTCTTGCTGGCCTTGGCCGACGTCTCGCCTTCCCCGCCAAAGATCGACGCGACGCAGACAATCTCGGGGGCCTCGGTCGGCTCCTGGCCCTGCAGAGTTGCGTCGAGCTGCAAGAGCTCGCGATGCAGCATCTGGAATCGGCTCACCTCCAGCTGCACGAGCTGGAGGAAGGCGTCCTCGGAAAGAGTCGTCAAGGTCGATACGGTGGCACTATCCTCGAGCTCCTGAACGTGCTCCGAAAGCGCGACATCGCGGGATTGTGACTGGGCCATAAGCTCATTGACGAGGTCCTCGATACGAGCATGGAGTTCGGACTGGGTTCTGGGGTCGTAGCGAGCATCCTCGGACACCCCGTTTATGCTCTCCTTGAAGTCGTCAACCATGGCAGCACGCTCGTCCTCGCTCGCTGCCTCGCGAAGTTTTTCGTCGAGAGTTGCACGTTCCTTGAGAAAGTGCTCCACCCAGATGGCGCGCAGACTGCGCAAGTCCGCGAGCACTTCCTCGACGCCGCCGGCAAAGGCCGCATCGCAAGCGTCGATATTGCCAAGAATTGCGGATGCCTTGGCCTGGTCCACGTCGGCGACGGCGAGCGCGCTGGGCGCCATTAGTTCATCTCCAGACACTGCCTCATCATCTTTTGCCTTGCCAGCAGCAGTGTCCTTGCCTTTGTTCTTGGCGGCTTTCTTCTCCTGCTCGAGCACGGCTGCGCGATGCGCTGCGATCTGCTCTCGGGCGTGCGCCTTTACGTGTGTGAGAACGGCCATCATGGGGTCTACGTCTGCAGCAGGATCGCCGCTGAGGACTGGAAGCGCCTCATCCTCTGCATTTGCCGCGTCCTCGGCGTTCTTTGCCTCCTCCTCCTCCTGCTGCTGTTTCTGCTCCCTCTCGCGCCGGGCGATGAACTTATCGCAGTGCTTGAGGACGTGACGAATGGTCTTTTCGACGTTGAGCCGATGAATTTCGCCACTATCTTCGTCGGCAGGGTCGCCCTCGATGGTGCCCTCTTGCTCCTCCTCCTCCTCTTGCTCCTCTTCCTCCTCGGTCTCGTCAGCAGCAAGTGCTGTCTTGACAAGACCGCGGAGCACCGCGAAGTCGACCTCGAGGCCTTCAGTTGCGTAGGTCTCTGTGAAGTTGACGATAAGCCCGCGAGCCCGAGCATCGGCCCCGCGCCGGTATTGTGCGGCCAATTCAAGACTCATCTCTACGTCAGGGGTGCAAAGGAGATCGCAATAGGTTGCAGGGTCCGCAAGATCGATCATTGCGTCGTGAACGTCGTCGCGCAGAACCTTGGCTGCCTTGAGGGCGCCAACGCTAAGAGGCGGGACATCAACGATTGCTGCGCTTGGTTCTGGCTCTTGGAGAGCATCTTCTTCCTCAGCTTTTGCAATTTCTGAAAGCTCAGCATCAGCATCAGTCTCCGTCGCAGTGTTGGCAGCAATTGCCTCGAGCCATTCCGTGCAAATACGGCGGCAATCGCTCATGTACGCCTGCCGCTCAGCCTTGGCCTTGGCGTCGGCCTCTTTGTCGAGCTTGCGATGAAGGGTTCGGTCGACGTCCAGCTCGAGGGCCATAAAGACGGCGTCTGGGCTGAGGCCCGAGACGTCGAGGCTCTGGAAGACACCAAAGGGCTTGTACCACCCTCGCACTTTCGCAAGGTTCTCCTCTGCTACGTAGACCTGCGGAGCGACGCGAAAGCGCTCGCAAGCTTCGGTAAGCGTGGAGCGAGCTGCCTTGCGAAAGGTTGCCTCTCTGTCACATGCAAGGTGGAGAACCATGTCGAGACCCCCGGCCTCGAGACCGCGGAACTGCTCCGGGTTCACGGGTGGAGGCGGGTCGCTCGGGAGCGTGAGCGCGGCCGGAGGCTGATACTCGCGGGCCTCGACGTTCTTCCCGCTCAGCTTGAGCTCGAGAAGACGCGCCTGATTGCTGTTGAAGGGAAAGCCGTCGAGCACCCAACCCTGGCAGACCTGGACCTGGCCGGAAGAGTGATGCAGGAGGTTGATGACGACCTGCTCGGTGTGGTCGCCAAAGACGCACTTGAAGTACGTCTGGAATTCTTCCCAGGTGATTCGGCCGTCCATGTCGAAGTCCATCTGCGCAAAGGCCTCGAGCGCTTCGGCTTCGATGTCGGCCTGCGATTTGCCCTCGCAATGCGCGCGCATCGTCGCCTTGAGGAGCTCTTGGGCGTCGAGATCGCCGGACCCGTCGAGGTCCCAGAAATCAAAGAGCTGCCGCAGACGGTCGAGCGCCGTGACGAAGGACACGCGCGGGTGTCCCGCGGCGTCGATGCGGGCTCTCGAGGCGCTCTGCACGGCGGCCTCTTGCACGACGGCGTCTTCCTCGAGACGAAGAATTGCGCGAACACAGGCCTCGACGTAGTCTTCATCAGCGCAGGCGCCGTTCTCGAGCGCGCCGGCCGGCGACTCGCGGAGGTAGCTGCGCAGGAAGGCCTCCGGCTGCAGGATGCGAAGCCCGAAGCGCGAGGCGAGACGCACGGCCATCGCGGTCTTGTGCGAGAACGGCGGACCGAGGAGCGCGAGCTGGAGGCGGAAGCGGCGTCGCACCTGTGGCTCTGGCGCCGGGGGCGCTGGCTGCGCAGAGATGCGCAGCGGCACCAAAAGGTTGCCGACGGCGCACTTGGCCGAGGTCCGCTCGATGCCGGACCAGAGCCGCTCGTCGTCGAGGTAGTCGTGGAGCTCTGCCGCCTTGGCGGCGCCCTGCACGAAGTCCACAGTTGCCTCGGAGATCGTCTCCGGTAGGCCTGTGGGGACGCCCTCGCGGCGGCGCGCGTCAATGTGGGCGAGCGCGAGGTCGACGAGGTCCTCGGCGAGAGCCTTGCAAACCTCTTCCGAGACGGCGCGCGAGGCGGCCTCGACGGATTCGCGGAGCGCCTTGAGCTGGGCGTCGAACCAGGCCGCGTTCTCCTCGACAAGGACATCGCGGTCTGCAAGCGCTTCGACGCGACGCTGCTCGAAGAGGTCGGCCTCGAGAGCCTCTTGCGCGTCGTCCATTTCGTCTCGGTGCTTGCGGTTGGCCCGAATGACCTCTTCGTACTTGTCTTGCTCAGCCAGGGCGGCCTCGAGGTTGCGCTCGATGTGCGAGGGCCGCGTGAGCGAAACCTGGAGACGCTCGATTCGCCGGTCATGCAGAATCCCCGCGGTTTCGAGGCGCAAAGAGTCCAGGAAGCGGACGCGGCGGCTCTCGCGCGCTTCCTGCTCCTCGCGAGACGGTTGGCGGCGGCGCCGATGGGTGTCAGCGATGCCTGCCGCGTGAGCAATAGGGGCCGCATTGCCGCCGTGAACGATGGCGAGGTCACGCTTGTGCGTCTCGACGCGCTCCTCCATGCACTCAATCTCGGAGAATGTATTCACGCGGTCGGATTCACGTGCGGCAGCTTCAGCCTCGTTGCGCTGGGTTACCTGGCGCTCTTCGTAGCGCGCGCGCACCTCATCAATGTACTTGCGCCGGTTCTGGTTCTCAGTCCAGATGCCGATGCCTTTCTCGTTCCAGTCATTGAGAAAGTCGAGCTCTGCCTTCTTGTCCATCATGCGGCGGCGGCGGATCTCGTTAAAGTACATGGCGAGGGTATCACGATCGTTTTGCTTGCAGAACTCGACATAAGCGTCCTGGCGTGCGCGCTCTTCACGAAAGGGCTGCAGGTGCTTGTGCATGTCGATCTGGTTCTGGCTGGTGATTTGCTGCCGAAGAGTCTTTGCAAAAACTTCACTCTTGGCCGCGTCGTAGTTGGGCTTGCGCGTGTGCGCCGGCAGATTGGTGAGCGCGATAAAATTGCCAGGCATGAAGCCCTCGTCCCGATGGCGGCCGACCTCAACAGTGATTTGCTTGAGCGCCATGCGCACTTTGTAGAGCACATCAAAACACGTCTTGTCGTCTCCATCGATCATTCGCAGCGCCACACGCGCATCAAAGTTTTTGATGTTGAGCCTCGTGAGCGTGCGCTCAATACGGACAAAGTTGGCCAGCTTTTTCTGCACGCGCTGGCTGTCGTGGAACTCGTCAAAGTCATCCTGCTGGTTGTGCCGGTAGAGCAGCTCGCCGAGAAGATAGCCGCTCGAGAACGCGGCGCCGAGAGACTCGCTCGGGCCGCCGACGCGCCGCGTGAGCTGCACCTCGTCATTGAGCCATTCCTGCAGCAGCCGGCTCATGGCGCTGCCTTGCCCGCTCTAGCGGCGACAGCGCTTTTTCCGTGCGCCCGCCTTGCGCCGGGTTCGCTGGGCTGGACACTGCGCAGCGTCCGTGACGCAGAGCTGTGCGAAGTGCAAGCCACCCGGGCGGTCGCAGGACCGATCGGATTGCCTCGACACGTGCGTCGCCGTCGAGGTCAGCGAGCGAGACGGCAAACCACTGCAAACAAACGATGCTTCGTCTGTCCTTATAGAGGGGCACTACGTAATCAGTAATCAGTCAGTCACCAGATGGCGATGTTGCCCTCCCGATGGACCGATCTTGAGAGGAGCTTTTCCCCGACCATTGCAATGGCCGAGTTGATCAACGAAGGCAAAAGGCCTGACATAATGATTAGACTTGTCGAGCACCCGCTACCTTCGTGCCGTCGAGAACTTCACGGCGACTCGACGGAGCCTGACCTTTCCGCTCGCTTCAACGTCGCGGTCAACATGCTCCGCTCTTGCATTCTCTCTGCTGGACTGCGTATATTAACAGAACGTGTGTATTGAGGCATAAACTTGGTTACCTAATACATGTGTCTCGTAATGGTAAATATCTTGGCCGACAAACATGTCAACGGATACATCGGCCTACTCATGAATCCGATGCTTTGGTGAGGGCGAGCAAAACTTTGCATAGGCTAGGCCTAATTTAGGTCATAGGCCTAGCCTAAGGCACGTACGTACCAGGCGCATGGAGTGCTGCATGCAATCGACAAGATCTCCAGGCGTACTTGCTTCCCTGTGCGAGTCGAGAGCGAGAGGAACTGGTCCTGAGAATAACGAATGAATGCGTCGGACGGACGGGCCAAGACTGAAAAAAACGGTACCGGTGAGTACGTACAACGCTATCTCGATCTATCACCCACGTCGCAATTGTTACCCTTGGCTGTTGTCCGTCGGCCGCCGAATTCTTGAGCGGCCGGCACATCGGATCGGCAATGCCATGGTAGTACCATCGTACGGTTACGTGTGAAGAGTCTATGATTTGCCGGCTCGTAGGCCTCTTCTGCTGCCACTCGGCTACTCTGCAAAGTCCGGTGGTACGTAGTACCATGGTACTTATAAAGACCCAGCTTCTTCTCCGGGGAAGCTTTCTGTGTATTGAAAGGGTGGGTGGATGCTCGTTTAGGTTCCGTCGTGCAGACGCATCGCCCCGCGCGGCGGTCTGGGAAGCAAAAGCAGCAACGTGATTGAGTAGGGCCTACTTGAATTAGAGCCCGGAGTATTTTGCAAATGGAAATTCCTTCAGAGTTTGGCGCTCCGCGAAAGAGCGTGAGAGCGGTTTCTCGAAAACTTCCCGCCGCTTCTGCAGCACACCACGAGGCTGCCAGGTTGAGACGGGCGCGAAAATCATCTACGACCTAGGTACTAGACATGAGAAACGGACGTGCTGGATCGATGTCAATGGATGTTGATGCATTACTGAGTATGTTATCGAAGGAAGTGGAGGCCTACTGCGTTACCGTTGGGATTCGGCAGCTCAGCTGACACTTATCCGGCTCCAAGATGTGGATGTTGTGAGTCGGAAATATAATCGGGTTCCTCACAGGTGGAAGCGGTGGCTCGCGAGACTCAGCTCGGTCATTCCTAAGTAAGTAAACTCACGTCAGCAGCAAACCCGTTTCGCCGACGAAGTGAATCCTGTGCACCGTCCTCGGTGGCGGCTCGGCAGTGGGAACGCTTGCTCGAGCAATCAATCCAGCGCCAGTCAGCCAGCACTTCAGCGAGTCAGCCAGCCCGCGGACAGCCAGCCAGTCAAGCCAACCAAATGTCTGAGATTCTCTGCACCAAGTTTGGCCATGGGACATGGAATGACGCCTCCCATTGGTGCGAATGCGACCGATGGTGGTCAGGCAAGACTGATATGCTCAACTACGATGGACATGCTTGCCCGACGTCTGAGATTGCCAACCTGGTGATATGGACCATCCCGCTCATTGGCATTCTTCTTCTCCAGGTGCGCATCGTGAAAGCATTCCGCGTCCAGATACCGAGTTTTTTCGCTTCGCGGAACCGGCTCGCAAAACGGGGCATCAAGCTGCGGTGGTGGCAGCACAAGCCTCTGCAGCTGTGCATGATTGCTCAAATTTCGCCGCTCACTATAGCACCCGGCCTTGTGCTCAAACTCGCCCAGCACGAGAACAGGGTAGTAGGATACGACCCGATTCCATCACTCGGCTTTTTCATCGGGGCGGCGATCCAATTCGCAGGCAACATCATGGCTGAGCAAGTTGCCTTGGGTGCGCTGATGCAGGGCATTGGCGGTAGCAAGGTCGACAGCGTGAAAGCGTCGCAGACACGGATGTTCCGCGGCGCTTACGCGGCACTTTTCATGTACTGCGCAGGCTCCTTGCCGGCATTTCTTGGTGGAGTGATCATGGACCGCCCGATTCCCAATCCCGAGGAATCGATGATGCGGTATTTACTGGTTGTGCGCAATATGTGCGTGATCACATATCTGGCTTCAATGGCAGTCATGGCGAGGCAAACGACCAAGCACACCGCGCGGCTCATGGAAGAGCAGTCTTCGAATCGCAGGAGCGAGAAGGCGCGAGAGATGCAGCTCATTCTTGGATTCATGCGCAAAAATGCTAAGGAAAAGGTCAAGACGGCCATCTCCGCGGCGATTATCTATGTGACATTCTCCATCAAGCCACTTTGGCCGTATGAAGGCTATCCTATTGCCTTTTTGCTCTTCAAGGTGGCCGGGTCGCGGGCCCATTTTATCTGCAACTATTCGAATTCCTCGAAGCGAAGCGCGGCGCCAAATACTGCGTACGAGGTGCATCCCACCATGAATAACAGCTCCGTCGCCCTACCGGATTCTGTGCCCGGCATTGCTACGAAAGCCTTTGCCGCAGACTCTGTGACTTCGCCTCAGCCTCCGGCTGCTGACGAGCAGAGCAAGTAGAGAACCGACGCGCGGAATCTGTAGCCCAATCTTCACATTCTTTGACGTGTTCACGTTGACGACGTACGCGGCCACTTGGACTTACGAAGATGGGCTTTGCGCGTGCAACGTTCGAAGGAAAGCCGTACTCTTTACCTTTGGGGGATCGTCTCGCCACAAACAATCAGTTGTTCCCCACGCGCGCCGCGGTCGGCGCACTGTAACACGCGCTCGAGCTCGTTTGTGACTAAGCCTAGGCTAGGAGACGTCTCACGAGAAGAGACCAAATCATTATACATCATTCATTGCGCATTTGATCACGTCAAAGGCATGTCACCCGGATTGAGCTCAAACCTCCGAGGTGCTGCCAAAAAGCGAAGACCTTTGAGGAGATGGAGAGCTGGTCTCAAGCTAACGTGCCTTGGTTCGGATTGGCTGGCAGGCATCAACGGAGGTTTATGGCGGGCCGTCCTCGGTGTCGACGGCGCTTGAAATGATCGAAGTTGGCTTGACAGACGTGCCCACGCTGCCCTGGAAGGTTGAGAAGGGATTAGCCGAATTTTTAGGTCCGTGTACAGAAGCATTCTTAGCGGCGGGGGGCAGAGCGAGAAAGTTGTTGACAAAGTGCGCCTTGCCCGTGATTTTGATGATGACAATGGCGATGGGATACGTCTGGTATGGCCAGAGCCAGGGGAGCGAAAAGACGATGTAGATGATGGTGGACACCTTTGCAAGTTTGACTTTTTCCTTGCTCATTTGCTCAAAGTGGATGAGAAACCTCTGAGCCTTGCTGGTGTCGGCGCTCTGCACAGTCTGGGACAGGGATTTCAGAAGCAGCTGAGCTTGCGCGGACGCGGTGCGAGCGATAAGGCCGAGCGTCTGCATAAACACGATGAGGCCCATGTTACGAAGGACGAGCATGTAGCGCATGGGGGACTCGTCTGGGTCTGCTTCACCCAGGACGCAGCCATAGAGCACGGAGACGGCGGTGATGCTGGCATAAATAGTGACGGCTATACCCGTGCGCACGATGAGGTAGCGACGCAGTCTGCCGGCCTCCTCGGGCCGCGCCCGAGAGAGGCCCTTGACCATGGTGTCGAGAGAGTTCATTTCGGCAACGAAGTTGCCGATAAAGCCGTAGGGGACGGCGATCACAAAGAGAATACTGACTTCCCACGAGCGCGCGAGCTCTCTGCTCTCGAGAAGAAAAGCCTTGGGCGCGCAAATAGCAATGAGGATGGGCGTTGCAAAGATGCCGATCGTAAGAAGACGGAACGGGGTGAAGCTCCAGGGGCGAAGAATCTTGCCCCTTCGAGCGGCCTTTGCCTTGGCGACTTTAAAGCTCCTCGCTTGCGCGCGCAGGGCGCGAATGTGCTTGATGAAAAGATTGATGGACATGAAGAGGGCAACGCCCCAGATGGCGGCTTCGAGAATCTCGAAGTTGGTACAGGCATAGCCGTCGTAGCTGAGCATGTCGGCCTTGCCCGTCCACCACTTGTTGCAGACGCACTCATCAGTCCTGTCGTCGCAGACGCCGTGGCGCCCGCAGGCGGCATCGCTGTTGCACTTGACCATCGGGCCAGCGAGGGCTCTCTTTGCCACAAATCTGGTCTGTGCTGGCAGATCGGGCAACACAGCGAGGTCATTTCTCGTTATGACCGTCGTCGGTGTTCCCACCGACTCGGCGCGCCTTCGACTCGCCGATTCGAGGCCTCGTTGGGAAGATGCGGCCTGTCCGCCAACTTACAGAAACGAAACGCCCGCAAAGGGTCCCGCAAGGGTCCCGCATAGGGCGAAGGACACTCATTACCAACCCAATCTCCCGGAAGTGAAGTGAGGATCGACTCGGCTCGAGCTGGTTGCGCAGCCGATGTGCAGCCTCTACGCCCTTCAGAATACTGTTGCGAGGCGTCGGCCCCGGGCCGGGCCAGCGGCGGCGACCAGGCTGCTCCATACCCTAGCTTAATTAGCCTTGATTGAGGTGGGGCGAGGCCTCGGCTAGGGTCACAGGACAACGGCGGGCCGCAGAACCATGATGACCCCAAAAGTAACGCTCGCGCAAGTTGAACTTCCTTCGCCCGTCCAAATCTGACTGGGGTTGTTCGTCGCGACGCCTCTGCCTCGGGCGAGGACGACGACGAGGTCGGAGTGAGCCGCGAGCAAGACTGCGACATGCTCACTTGCCAAGAAAGCATGTACCATGGTACGTAAGTACGTACGTACGTACGTACGTAGGTTAGTCACCTGGATCTCGATTGCCACGGCGCAAGATCTCAAGGACATCTCAACAAGGGCCCGACGGTCACGTCAATCAAAGCGAGGAAGACGCCACCAGTCTTGGTCCACGACCCCAAGCTGTTTGAGATCGTGACGATGATCATCCCCCGAGATGCCGCATCCTGGCCCACCGGACCACCTCCGTCGAGTCGTCGGGCTCTCGGTCCACGGAATGCACGTACGTAGTACGTACGTACCGTGACGGGTTCTTCTGGAGCGAGCGTCCAAGTCGGCTCCGGCTCACTGAGTCACAGTGTCAGGATGCGTGCACGCGCCGGCCGGCCGGTCCGCGTGACTGCGTGCGTCCTGCCGGACTGCTGCTGCTGCTGCTTCTGCTGGCGAAATCGCAATTCCGCCGGAGTCCGTCCACTCGTAGCAAGTGCAGTACGTGCCGCCTTCTCCGTCCGGGGAAACTGCGCCAACACACGAGCGGTTCACGTTCTCCGGCCCGAGGCCCTGGGGGAGCGCGGCGAACGGGATGCGGCGTGGCCAATGCACAATGCATTCCATTCCTTGGTACGTATAAAGTACGTACTGTACGTTTACTACAGCACGTGCAGTGCGTGCGTATTCACAGTCAAGTCACGCCCAAGTCGCAGACGCCGCGCGTGCACTGCAGAGCTCGTCGCGGTGGGCTTGGACTCCGGGTCGCGTCGATCTCGCGCATCTATCTACGCTAGGCCTACGTACGTACGTACGTACGTACGTATCTAATCTATCTACTCTCGCGACCTCGCAGACCCTCATCATACTCCCTGATCTC
>KQ758897.1:820800-845557 GCA_001462505.1 Aurantiochytrium sp. T66 | reverse complement strand
TTCATCGAGCGAAGTCTCTTTCCGTAAGCTTTCTTCAGTGCAACGAAAACAAAAATCTTTATCATGTCCTTTTATTATTGTTTTATTTGTTGAACGTTGAAAGAAAATCAAATCAAATCAAATAAAATAAAATAAAAAAGAAAAGAAATGTTAAATGTTTAACCTTTTCTTTCAACTGACGATTTGTCGCATATCTGCCCGCTGAAGAGACAGATGACAAGTGTCTTTGTTCAGCCCCTCTTTTCTTTTTGCAGCCGCTCGCCGGGCGGCAATGGGACTCGAGGATAAAATTGAGGACATCGCCGTCAAGGGACACGCCGAGCGGCAGAGGATTTGCCTGGTTTGGTATTCGTCCCATCTTCCAAATGTGTGAGGCCAGACAAAGCAATTGGTGGGCGGCTCGGGCCGTTCAAGCCCGCAGCTAGTAATCCTCGGGCCTCGCTCGGGATCCCAATCGGCCCCAATCGACTCGGCGCAGGGCCTCGTCAGGTCTGTTGGCAATTCCAGCCAGGGGCTTTCGCTCGCGCCCGCCCCGGTAGAAGAAGATGGACCAAAGGTGCGCCGCTGGTCTGTTTATGGACGAGTGTCTTTCAAGAAAAGCAAACCTGAAACTCGATTGCCTAGCCCGAGGGCAGCAATGTCGGCTGCAGCGAGAGACGCGAAGCGCGACGATTTGGAGGCCCTCGCCGAGGTCGACCCGCTGCAGCATCTACTCGACGACCCGGCCGTCTCGTGCGAATTGCTCGACCCGAGTATCCACGAAATGTACGTGCTAGCTTCCCTTGAGCTGGGCAGCCCCAAGGAGCCTCTGGCCGATGCGCAGGGAGGCAGCCAAGCAGAAGAATTGACGGCCTGGCAGGAGCACGCCGTGTTCCAGGTCGCTCAACGCACCCGTGAGTCCTGGAGCATTTACGACTCGGACCCTCGCCTTCGCCGCGTCATGGCGGACGTGCGGACTGCAATCAATGACCCGCCCCCCGTGAGTCTCGCACAGGCGCTAAATGCGGATTATCCCGCGACCTGGGCGGTCTGGGGGCAGCACGTTCTAGCTGCCTCCAGCTGCGCCCCTGCTGCGCCACTTTGCGACTCCGCCGTGCCACCCTCGCCCTGTGACTCTCAGGCGACGGACGGGGATCTAGGCGAATACGGCACTTGTATGATGGACTTGGACGGCGCCAAGGACGATCACGATTACGACTCGCTGATGATCGAGCCTGTGCCGCCTCAGAGTCCCCAATTTTGAGGCCTGTTTTGAGGCCTGTTTTTTTTTTATAATAGAAAAATTAAGCTCAATTTCTTTATTGAGACTTTTGCGGCGGGGTCTTGCTCTGTCGGGGGCGGCGTAGTCGCGAGGTGCACAAGAGTACGCGAGAGGCGGCGCCAGGGCCCAGGCAAGCCTGGGCAGCCTCCTCCAGGCGGTCTTCGGGACCCTCGCGTTGGGCGCGATGAGATGAGATGAGATGAGGTCGTTTTTCAAGCTCTGCTGTCGCTTCTTGGCGGCAGTGAAAGCTCTCTTGAGCTGGTCGTCGTCAAGCGCGCCAGGCCAGGCCACGCGGTCGGTCAGTCGGCCAGGTCGATGGCGGCGACGGCGGCCCTGGACTTGGCCTTGTACTCGCCGAGGCGGCGGAGATCGAGGTCCTCCTGGGACTCGTCCACGAAGTTGCGCTTGAGCACAACGAAGGTCGTGAGCGCCACGCTGGCGACGGCGAGGAGGACCTCCCAGGAGCTGATGTCGGCGGCCTCGACGTCGCCGCCGAGGCCAAAGAGCGCGTAGAGCTGCGCGACTTCATCGTAGATTGTTTGTGGGATGAGGAATCCGAGCTCCGAGGCCGCGAGCGAGCTTGTCGGCGCAGGGGTCTGCCCATCTGGGCCACCAGGGACCGGCGCGGAGGTTGGTGCGTGCGTGTGGAACGTGGTGAATACGTAGCCATAGCGGTGCGCCGCGACCATGTCGCGTGCGTCGAGAAAGGATTCGTCGGCGTAGAGGCCCGGAAGGCCGAGGCTCGGGTCCAGGGCGCGCACGCGGCCCGTGTCCGCGTCCACGAGCAGGCAGTTGTGACGGGTGCGGTGCACGGCACTCACGCGAGCAGTCGCCAGCCCGCGCGCGGATACGAGAGCATCGCGCGCGGCGACCGCGGCTTCGCGGTCGTCGGTCAGTCCCAATCCCACGAGGTGCAGGCGCCCGTCCTCCGCGACGAGCGCGTCGTAGCCGCCTGCGCAGGGCACGAGGCCAGCGCCCGCGGGGCCCTCGCCCTCGCGAAAGCTGGTGCTCGCCAGGAGAGACGCGTAAGCCGCGGGGACTGGCGCCGGCGATGGCGATCCGCTGCCGGTTTCCTCGGCCAGCGGCGAGGCCGAGCACACCATGCGCATTTTGCCCGTGCCGAGCTGCGCGTACACGCAGGGGCTGGTCTCCGATGCGTAGACGCGGGCAGCATTGGCGACCTCCACGGCCTCGCCGTTCCCGAAGGTGGCCTCGTTGGCGTCCAGGTCGCCGAAGACAACGGCGCGCCGCGCCGCGCCGCCCAGTAAGAAAACGCCCACGTCTACGTTGCTCTGTAAGTCCACTGCGAGCTCCCCGGGGCCGAGGCGGTCCGGCGAGCGGTATGAGAGCATGGGCGACGCCGAGGCGTCGACGGCCGCCGCCGCCGCAAAGACCTTGACGTGGCTCGGGTCCTCGGCGCTCTGGACCAGCCAGTGTCTGTCGGTCGTCAGGACAGCCGCCGCGTCCCCCCGCGTCGCGTGCAGGCCGCCCGGCCCGAGCGAGACGAGCCGGCCGTCCGACAGCCGCAGGAACAGGTGGCCGCCGGCAGCCGCGCTGGCATGCATGGACTCGATCAGGGCGCCGCCTGCATCCTCGAAGACGCCGCTCAGCAGCGTCTCCGCGTCCGGGGCCGCGCCGGTCGCTGCGCTCTCCGCGGCCGCCGCGAGGCCGCCGCCGCCCCAGACCGCGACCCGCGCGGCCCCGGGCTCGAGGCAGGCAAACCAGTTTGGTCCGGATTCGACCTGCAGACAGGCTGGGTGAGCCGCGGTCGGGCAGTCGCCGCCGAAGCGCGCGAGCCACGCCGCGCGGGCCTCGCTGTCGTCGCCGCTGCCGTCGCTCTCGGCCAGCAGCTCGTAGGCGCCGCGGCCCGTGTCGAAGAAGAAGTCGCCCTCGCGCACGCAGACGTAGGAGCCATCGTCGCCTCGGCGGCCCAGCGCCACCCGCTGCGTAAAGTGCCAGCTGGTGATGCGCCCGGCCGGGTCCTCCACCTCGGGCGCCGCCCCGAAGAAGGCGCCGCGTCCGCGCACGGTCCCATTGGCGAACCGAACGAGCAGCCCTGCCCCGCGACCGTCCTCGCCCAGGTCCCACGGGCTCGTGTAGACTGCCTCAACCCAGTCCCCTGGCTCTTCCTCCACGCCGCCGTCGTAAGGGCGCGATACGTCTCGCCCAAAGCCGAGGTCGAACCGATGCCGCCTCTGCCAGTCCGCGTCGAGCCCGGACCCGGCGGCCGCCGCGGCCCCTGCGAGAGTCGCAGCCGTCACTGACAAAAGCAGCCAGCGCCCGCGCTCCCGGCTCGCCATGATGACTTCCTTGACACGGAAGCTGCGTACGTACCCGGGGACTGGCATCGAACAAGTACATATGTCCGAACAAGTGCCTATTGCCAACGGGGCTGACCGGTCGTCCGGTGCTTCCGCCGAGCAAACATGGCACTCGCCGGTCGGCACTTAGCCGCGGCGCTCCTGCTTCTCGCGCTGAAGGAGGCAGTCGCCTACCAGCAGGTGTCCGACATCTGCGTCGACGAGGGCGAAACGCTCGTATCCTGGGTCAATGGAGCCATCCTTCCGGTGCTTACCTGCCAGGCCGAGAACTTTACCGACTCGAGCATGCACCATGCCTCGTGCGACACGACCACGCTCGACTGGGACGACAACTATTTCGGCGGGACCTACGACAGGGAGAAGAAGCTCAACACGCCCAAGTGGGGCACTGATCCCGGCGAATGCACGCGCAGACCAGACCTGGACACAGAATTCATCTACGACTCCTCGACGCAGGATATTTACAAGCTCAGCGCGGAATTTTGCATCAATCTCACGCTGGACCCAACTGTCAACGTCACCTGCAACACGGTCCATATCAGGTACAGTGCCGGGGACGACTTGTACGCTTTCTGGCCCTTGGAGTGCTACGGTCCGGATCACCCCACCGATCCGCTCACTACAGTCGATAGCATCCCGCGCCACCGGCTCATGTGGTTCCACAACATGACCGGCTGCGCGTCCGACGTGTATGCGACGCGCTTCCCGCCCACGCCCGCGCCGACAAATGCACCGACGCCCGCGCCGACAAACGCGCCGACGCCCTCGCCCACGCTGCTCCCCACCATGAGCGGGGACTTTAACGGGACGCTGACGACCAAGTCGGTCGGCTTCGTGATCAACATCAGCGACTCGCGCCAGGTGGCGCTGGAAGCGATGAACGCCACCATCGAATACCTGGACGCGCTCGGCGACCAGCCCTTCCTCGTGGACTACTCCGAGGACATTACCCTCGACGCCGATTCTCTGGCAGCGACAGGGGCAGACGAGGCCGCGCTGCTGGCCGCCGTCCGCCTCGCGCGCTGCGGCCCAGACCTCGCCGAGTACTGCGCCATCGAGCGGGTCTCTGGGCCCGGCTTCGGGCGCCGCGAGCTCGCCGGGGCGGTGGTCTTCCGCGTCAGCTTCGCGGTGCTCGGCGAGGCCTTCAAGGAGATCCGCGACCGCGCTCCGGCCCTGGAGGCCGCGCTGGCCGCGGAGCTGGGGATGGACGTGGACTTGCTCGCGCTGGAGGCGCCGCTCATCGAGGTCGACCTGCTCTTCGACGACGACGCCGACCCGGCGCTCGTGCTGGAGCGCGCGGCCGGCATCGCCTACACGATCGAGCAGATCATGATCGCGCTCGACCTCACCGAGAGCGAGGTCCGCATGCTCGAGGTGGACCTCTGCGAGTCGCGCTCCTGCAGCGGCCGCGGCACCTGCGACCCAGATACAGGCATCTGCGACTGCGTTGGGGACTGGTGGGGAACCAACTGCGAGACGCCCTGCGTCTGCGACAACGGAGGCTACTGCCTCAAGAAGCTCTGCCGCTGCCCGTGGCCCTACTTCGGCCGCACCTGCGAGCGCGCGAATGGGTGCTCGGCCGCCTCCTGCGACGAGGCGCCTTCCCGCTGAGCGCCGATCAAGTCGAATCAATCAAATACACTTCATAAGAAATCTAAATGTTGTTGCAAACGATCCTACTCTACTCTATACTTCTTCTTTGGCAAGGTGGCCGCGGCGTGGGCGTGTTTCGCGCGTCCCGATCGTCAGCTCTCATCCGACGACGTTTCGTAGATCAATTCTTCCACCCCCTGGTTGCCCGTCATTTCGAGAAGTTCCATCACTTTCTCGTCGGTCATCCCCGGCCGTCTCTTGCGGGATTTGTTGAATTTCTTGTCGTATCGCTCTCTCTGCGTTAGGTACTCGACGCGCCGCGACTTGCCACGCGAACGCTGCTGTCCCGCAAGTCGCTTGTCGCGCGCGACTGCCGATGAAGTCGAAGACGAAGACGACGACGAAGCCTGCGCGACCGGACCGCTGTCGCGAGCGAGATCGATGAGCATTTCCAGCGTCCGTTCGATCCCCACGAGCCTGCGCTCGATGGAAGAGAGGCGCGCCTCGCGGGAAGCAGACGTCCGGTCTGCGGTGGCCGAGGTCGCGGATCCTGGCTCCCTGGGTTGCCCGCTTCGTGCCGACATTGGGGATTTGCGCGCTGCCTGTTTCTGGCTTACGCAAAGGCTAGATATGCTTGCCCGTGGCCGGATGCGCAGGCCCGGCGCGGGTGCTTCAGGGGAGTTTGCGGTCGCGGGGCGGCCGCCGCGTGGAGTGTTTCCCGCGCCGCGGTCTCGGTGGCGGACTCGAGCGCGCTGCGCGGCGCGTCGTCCTCGAGGCTGCGAACCTGGTCGGAGATTTAAGTCCTACGTTATCCTCATCGTCAACCGACGAAGTGTCGCTGACCAATTCGCTCAATCCCTGTCTGCTGATCTTACTTAGCTCGCTAAGCCGTTGCTCGTCGGCCGACGTATCTCTGGGCCCCGCTACGCGCGGCGCCTTTCCCGCGGCGCGCGAGCGCTGCTGCCGTGCAGTCCGCTTGCCGCGCGCGTCGGGCCGCGGAATCGATGACGACGAGGACGACGACGCCTGCGCGCCTGTCCCTCCGGCCAGATTCACGAGCTCTCGCAGCTTTTCTTCGATGCTGCCGACCCTGCTTTCGATGGCAGTGATACGCGCATCGAGATGCGAATCGTTCTCGCGAGGCTGACGCAAGGGCGAGATCTCGTCCGTGACTGCGGAACTGGCCGAGGTCGCGGACCTGGGCTCCTTGGGCTGCCCCCTCGGTTGCCCTTGGGCAGCTCGAGTGGGCGTGCGCGGCGAGTGGGGCTCCGGCGACCGACGCCTCGGTGTCGAGTGCGGGCCCGCGGTCGACTCTTTGGGAGCATCGCCGCCATCCTCGTCGTCCAGGGTCGAGAAGCTTTTGGCATCGTCGCCCGCGGAAGTTGCCGAGACCGCGGACCTGGGCTTCTTGGGCTGCCCTCCCGATTGCTTTGGGGAATTGCCGTCATCCTCGTCTTCGGAAGAATCACGTACGCCAAATTGGCTATCGGTGTATTCACCCAATGGATCGTAGGGCTGCGCAGCAGGAGGTGGAACGAGCCAACGGATGGGAGTGCGCGGCGAGTGGGGTTCCGGCGATCGACGCTTCGGTGTCGAGTGCGGGTCCGCGATCGACTCTTTGGGGGCATTGCCGCTATCCTCGTCGTCGCTCTCGTCCGGGGTAGACGGCGTCATCGCCCGGGCTCCGCCTCCGCGGCTGCCATCTTTGGCCGAATCGCCGGAATCGGAATAATCATCAGATGGGCTGTACGGCTGACTGAAAGCGGGGAAACCCCCGGCGCGTAAATGATGCTTGGCGTAATCGTCGTACTTCTTGTTCAGCTTCTCGTCACGCCGGCTGCTTTTGTTCGACATGGAGCAGGCGGTTGGATTGCCCAGCGTCGCTTCTTCCCGGCTTTGTTTTACAAGCTAGCTATAGCAAAGACTAGATATATTTCGGATTCTATGATGCCAGACTCGAGGCTCGGCTGCGAGCCCTTGCACGCATCGCGTCCAACGCGGTTGGCGTTGCGTGGGTATAATCTAGGTTGGACCCACCGTGTCTTCGATGCGCGGCGCCTTGCCCGCGGCGCGCGAAAGAAGCTGTGCCGCAGGCCGCTTGCCCGCGGCGCGCGAAAGATGCCGTGCCGCGGGCCGCTTGCGCAGCACGCGACTCGAAGCAGACGACGAGGAAGACGAAGACGTTGGTGCGACAGCCGACTCCTTTCTTTCGAGGCGCTTCGCCTTGCCCGCGGCAGGCCCCTGATCCACCGGCCGCTCACCGGGCGCGCGCGTCCGCCGAGTCAAAGCCGACGAAGATGAAGACGAAGACGCCGGCACGTTCCCCGGCGCGGAGCTTTTATCTCCACGAAGCTCTTCAATGGTCCGGTCGCAGTCACCGAGCGCGCGCGTCGGCCGAGGCAAAGCAGACAGAGATGCAGACGAAGACGCCGGCACGTCCCTCGGCGCGGGGGCTTTATCCCTAGCGAGCTTGAGGAGCTCTTCCACGTTCCGTTCGATGCCATCGAGCCTGCGCTCGATGATCATGTAGCGGAGACGCGTCACGTTCGAGTCTGCGGACGTGACCGGGGTCACGGATCTCCGCCCGATCTCGCCGAGCGTTCGCTCGGTGGAACCGATGCGAACGTCAGGCCTGCCCAGTTGGACGCGCCGGCGGCCGATGGTACTGCTGAATGGAGAGGCGTAGCCCGTGGCTGCGGGTACGGCAGACGTCGAGGATCTGCGCTCCCCCGTCCGTCTGAACGCACCGCCGAAGTCCAAGTCGCTGTCGTCCTCGGAATCTGAACTGAGAAACCCGAGCAGCCGCCTGCCACTGGATCTGGATCTGGGCGGCGTCGTTTGCCGGTCGCGGTCGCGGTCGCGGTCGCTGTCGCTGTCGCTGTCGCTGTCGCTGTCGCTGTCGCTGGCACCCTTCTCGTCCGATACATCGCTTCCGTGGATATCTCTAAGGCGCTGGACGCGCTCGTGTTCTTCGGAAACGACGAGGTCAAGTGCAGACGCAAACTTGTCCCTCGCAGACATGGTCACGTCGCTGAAAACGCGTGTCATGCGTTGCATGTACCGAGGGACGGGTTCGCGCTGCACGTGCGTAGAGGCGCCCTCGCCTCTCTCCATGAACGCAAACTTGAAGTGCAGCCGCGCCATGTTTATGAGCAGAGACTCGCACGACTTGTTGTCCCAATCATCCAGATGGAATTCTTTGAAGTCTTCGATGAGCTTGTCCGTCCCAGCAAGCCATGGGCGCGCGCGTTGCAGCTCATGACGCTCAAGCTTTTGGCGCAGCAGGTCCGCCAATATTTGGCGAAAGTACTCCTTCAAGTCGTGAATGCCGGTCGGTCCTCTCCGCATCGGAAGGCCGCGTGCGCTGCTGCTTCTCGCCATACTCCTGGTCTTGAGGTTTTGCTCGCTCGGCGTTGCGGCTTTGCTGCCAGGGCAAGCCGCGAGGCGGGGTCGCGTGCCGCTCTCAAGACGAAAGCGCGCGATCCAACCATGTCGCAACGCGCGCACTTTTGCTTTCCTTTGAGAAAGGGCGCGCACGCGACCAGAAATTTCTGAATGCACACTTCACACTTATTCATCCACATACTCAATGTTCCTATCGTCGTGATTTGTGGCGAGAAATGGTTTGATGTCGCAGCGAGCTAGCTGGTTTTGCGCCTTCGGGATGAAGGCAACAAAATTTAAATAGCCAGCGGGGCGCATGCGACCAGGCTGTTCACGGCGCACACTTTGGGCACACTTTTTCTTTCTCTGGACTGGCTTTGATTGGCGGCGAGCGACGCTTATATCGTTACTCGGCCGATTTCGCGCCAGCTCGCTAGTTGCCAATAGGCTCCCATCAGTTTTGTAATAACAAATAAATACTATCAAGATTAAAAACAAATTAAACGACCAGGTGTGATGTTGATTTGACCGGTTGCGACCCCAGGTCCGGTGCGAATTTGGATACACCGAGTCTGGTCATTTGCGCGTGACGAGCGTGGTGGTTAGGTTAGGAATGGCGAGAAGATGGGCGGGCAGCAGACCCTGAACGCGGCGGTCGAAATGATGGGCAAGTGGCTGCCGGGAGCGCGAGGCTGCAAGCAGCAATTGGAGGCGATGCGGCCGCGGCGGGCCCCGGTCGCGCCGTCGCCCACGGCAGCGCGGTTCTACGAGCTTCACCTGGACATCCTGCGCGAGATGGACGCTTTCATCGCACGACTCGTGGGAGACCCGATGGATGCAGGCTTCTTGATCTCGCGGCTGCGGCCGCACCTTTACGCGCTCGCGTCGGCGGCGTCGGTCGCGGGCCTCCCCGGCGTTGCGGGCGAGCCTGAGACCGGCGCGCCGGGGAGCGGCTTTGAGCGCGCGACGCGGCAGCTCATGCTCGCGCTGGATGACTCCGTGTTGCGCGCGTACGATACGGACGGAAAGGCGCTGCGCTCTCTGGCGGCTGTGCTTCGAGCGGACGCCGACGCGACAGCTGCGTCGGGGAAGTCTGAATACCTGCCCGGCCCATGGGACCTACGGGAAGAGGAGGAGAAGGACGATGCGCCCGTGTGGCGCTGCGAGCGGGACCGCCTGCTGCTACGCCGAACGCGCATCGAGCTGGTGGAGGCACTGGTCACAAAGGCCCGCGTGATGCTGCTCCTGCTCGACCGCAGCCCGTCGCCCTCACCGAAGACCCCGCCCAGCTCACCGCCTACCTCGCCGTGGTCGACTTGCTCGTCGTGGTCGTCGCAGTCGTCTCCCACATCCCGAACGGCCCAGGACACAACGTGGTCCTGGTCTCTGCTCCTGGCTCCGGCCCCTGAGGCAGAGAACAGCAGCGTCCCGCGGCCCTGGTAAGCGCAGTCCATTCGAGTCGAGCCGTGGCTGCGCAGACTTTCCAACGGCGCCGGTCCCTGTTATACATGGAATGCATGGAGGACTCGGATGAGGAAGACAAGCTCTCGGGCGGGGCAATTGGACGATGGCGAGCTTCTGCAGCGCCAAACCTCTCGCTCGCCTGGTCGCACAGCTGCTGGTCGCGCTTCTACTGGCTCGCTCGGCGTCGGCGGACGTCAACGCGACTGGGCCCTGGACTGGGAACAATGCGCCAAATCCTGCAGCGGGCGGAATCAACACGAACCCCGACTTTTTCATTCTGTACGACCCGGTGCGCGACAAATGCCTGCGCGCCATCATGCTTGACCCGGCCAACAGCAACAAGGTATCGCTGCAAATGTCGAATTGCGAAGCGGGGCAGCACTACCAGCTGTTCACGCTGTTGAAGCGGTCTTCGAGCGGCAGCATCATCACGTCCGCGGGCACTACCATCTTCAGCGCGCTCTACGAGACCAGCTCGCTGCACTACGAGTCAAGCGAGTGGGCCACCAGGGTCACCATGTCGTACGCTACCTCGTATAAACCAACAATTCAGGGCGTCCCCTTCGCGATGATCTACGTTGGTAACAACAACTACGCCATCCTGAGCAGTGGATACAAGAGCTATGACCCCATCATCACTTACAAAAAGGTGGCAAAGTCAGGGCAGCCGAATGAGCAAGAATTCAAGCAAGCTTACCCCAGCTACGGGTACTTCATTAAAAAACTGAGCTGGCCGACGCCCGCGCCCACGCAGCAGCCGACCAAGCAGCCCACCAAGCAGCCCACCAAGCAGCCCACCAAGCAGCCCACAAAGCAGCCAACGATGCCCACCAAGCAGCCAACCGAGCAGCCCACCGACAGTCCCACGGAGGCGCCAACGGCGCCGACCGCGCCGACCGCGCCCACGCCGCCCACCATGCGACCCACGGTCCGGCCGACGTCATTCCCAACGCGCTCACCCACGTTCAAGCCAACCTCGGCGCCGACCGAGAAGCCCATCATCGACATGCGCGACCAGTCTGCGAAAATCACAGTCGCCGTGCTGGTGCTGGTCCTGGTCGGGATTATCTACGTCAAATGCGGCGCACAGCTAGCAACCTGCTTCCGGCTCTGCGCCGGCCGCGAGAGCTGATTGGGCCAACCATATTTGCGCGACACGGCGCGGCGCATATACGAAGCGCGCCGAATAAAAGCAAACAGTCAGGCTTTCCGAAGAGTATCAGGTCGCATAGTCCTCTCGCGACATTAGGATGGCCGCGCTGACCGGCGCAAACGCCTCGACCACGCCCATGCCCGCCACCGCGCCTGGGGGGTCCTCGGGTGGGCGGTGGTGGTGGTATCCGGGAAGCCAAGATGTGGCGCTTGTGGTGCGCGGGCACACGTTCGTCTCGAGCGAACTCCTGGTGTGCAGCGTGCTCGCCGCCACTCTGCTCTACATTCTGGCCGCCACAGCGGTTGCCGCTGCCTTCCCGCTCCGCAATCCGCGCAGTGGCCGGGCCGACGCCCGCAGTCGCTATGCTAGCACGCTCTTGTCGCCGCTGGGCCCGATTTACCTGTGCCTGCTGGCGCTGCAGAACCCGGTTCGTCTCACGGGCACCTGGTGGCGCCTCAACCTCTTGATCAACATCATCCTTGCGCTCGCGACGGGTCCGCTCTACCTCGCCATGATCCCCAAGGACGGCTGGAGCGACGCGTCCTCCGCGCCTCCCGCGCGCGCCGCCCCGCGCTTTAAGATCTGCACCAACGAAGACGCGACCGATTCGGACAACGATTCCGAGCTTGAAGTCGAGCCGCTTGGCGCCGGGGCAAAGGCCGGCGAGTTCGAAGACGTGGAGCTGCAAGAAGGCGCGAGGCCCAAGGCGCCCCGGCGCTAACTCGGCCAACCCCGACCCTCCTGAAGCTTTTCATAAGTTGAATTGAAGTTTCCCTTGCGTATGAAAACGCTCGAGCAAAATCCCCGATGAATGCACTCCGGAGTTGGGTCGGGCTGGCGCAACAGGGACAGCAACCTGTAGGAAGCGCTCTGCGCGATTTGCATCAGGATGAATATATTGCTGAGTTCTTCGCCGATGTAATTAACCCTAGCCACGACAAACTTCAGAACGTGGACCAAGTTACCCGGCAAGCGACAAACGCGTACAGAAGTAATGGCCGCGAGCAGATCGTATTGGAAGACACTTTTACAAACAGCGTGCTTCAGCTTAATATGTTCAAAGACGCCGGACGCCGTCCAGAGCTGCCCAGCAGGCTCGTGACCGAGCAGCTAGCGGCGAGAAATGAATTCGTGCTCAGTTTCTACCTCGACTGCCTAGATGGTATAGTGGGACGCCTGGAGAAACTTCTAAAAAGTCGATCTCTTGCGATGCTGACCGAAAGGTTTGCGGTATCCATGGTGATGGACCAGATGCGGGGATACTCTTGCGTCAGGGGGACATGCGAGGTGTATTTGAATGAACCGTGGGCCGTCTTGAGATGCTCTGCTTTCCAGCGGGCCCAATTTCAAGAAATGTTGAACAAGTTGTCGGAGCGCTATGCTGCATGCGTTGGTGATGATCTCGCATCTTACGTCATCAATTCCAACGAGGAAGACAATGCTATGATTGAAACCCTTATCAAGAGCATATACCATACGTCGCGCAACAGGACATTTGAGAAAGCCGCTGACGATTTGAAAGTGACCGTGCGAATCTAGAAGAGACCTAGGCATGAGCTTGAGACGTCAATCGCCGCAGTGCCGCGAAATCCCGCCCCGGGCCGCCCCTCGGCCCACCATAATAGAGTGGTCGCGATGCTTTGAATGTACGTACAAAAAATGTTTATAATTTCAAATCAAAAGAATTGTTTTTTTTAAAAATAATAATTCAGTTCTCTTGGTTTTTTTTGCCGCTACAGCCTTTCTTTCTCTTCTTTCAAATCAAAACGAAAAATAATAAGAACTCGAATGGGAGTGGAGGACAAAGAAGTAGGCGCGACGGAAAATGGTACGCGCCGCTCGCTCGGACAACGCTGCCGAGGGTCGCCTGGACTAGCAAACGCCTAACTGCGCGCGGCGAGTCTTACACGCAGGCAGTGCGAGCAGACGACATGGCCTCTCATCCGGGTCCTATTACATCGACAGCGGCCGGCGGCTGCTGCGGCGAATGCGCCGAGGGACATGATGTAGGCGAAGACGGCGGCGTCTGCTCTCCTGATTCATTCATTCCAGCACCTAAGTCTCGTCTCGTTCCATTTGCAATGGAACAAGCACGCGACGGCCTGGCCCGGGCGCGGCCCCTCAAGCGGATGCTTGAGGACGCCGGCGCAGGCAATATCCAACCACGCGTCGCGAAGCGAGCCAAGGTCCGGACCGCCGCATCTGACCAAAGCACCCACGTGAACGACTTGTTAAGCGCCGCAACGGCCGCGCGGTTCGCCCATTCCGCCGCCCGCAAGGAGGCCAGCATGGCTGTCCTGGCCGCGGCGGTGGCAAGTGCTAAGTACGCTACGGCCGAGCGTCGATACATGGCGGCGGAGGCAGCCGTGAATGGAACTGGGGCTTCGGTGGAAGAGATCGGGCGGCGCGAGGCGCGCTTGAACGAGGCCGCTAAACTATTACTTTTTCTCTTGCACAAGAGCTACGATTGTGAGATCGCCGCGCGCGCCGCCCGCGAGGCGGCCTCGGTAGAAGAGAAGGCCACGCGCGTCCTCAAGGTTGCTCTCATCGAGGCACGGACTACCAAGGCCCAATAAACCGTAAAGCTATTGCTTGTTTTCCTCCTTCTTGACCGAAAATGCACAGCAGCAGCAGCCCGAGGCCGAGGCGCGTGTGACGAGCGGGAGGAGCGTGGAGCGAATGTAGTCTTCGACGCACGAAAGGTCTGCGTCGCTCTTGAGTCCTGCCACGCCGATCGCGCCACTCGAGAAGACGCTGAGCGTCACGCGGGTGTTGGGAAAAGGGCGGAGCCGCAGCGCCGAAAAGGTCTGCTTGTCCATGATGACGAGGGGGTTGACGAATGCCGCACCGCCGCGCGCGGTGTTGGCGAAGAATTCATCGATGGTGTCGCCGTGCAGGGCGTCAAAGAGGGCCTCGAGGTCGATCTGGGCGCAGACATAGAACTTGACAACAAGGTTGCGCAGCAGCACGGTCTTTGGGGCCTGGCCGAAGAGGCGCTGCATCTCGCAGCGCACGTCGGCCTCCTGCATCGCGCGGGTGAACAGGATGAAGTAGCCCGACCGGTACATGTTCATCGTGTAGCCGCGCGAGTAAAACGTGCACCGCCATGGGCAGCTGGGCTTGATGATGCAGTTGTTGTGCGACGCGGCGAATCGCATGAGGTCAAACTCCATGTTCATGTGCACGCTCATGGCCTTGTTGGTAACGATCGGGCCCCGTAGGTGCAGCTGCTTGTCCATCTTGGCCCGGCCCGAGGTGCGGGCGTTAGAGAACTGCTGGTATACATTCACGCGAGTGCGACTCGGCTCGCGGGCATTAAAAAAAAAGCCTGGAGTGGCGTGGCGCAAAGCCATGGACGTGAAGCGCGCTATCTGCGCTGACATGCCGGCGTTGGTAGAGCTCGCCGAGCCCGAGCTCGACGACGAGGGCGCGGACTGCGGCACGGCGCGCGCACTGGACCGCTGGATGCGGCTTGTCACGCAAGACATCTCGCTCAACTTTGACAGCGAGACATTGTTTCTTCAGCTGCCATCGGCGGCGGCAACTGGGGACCGCGGCAGCGGTGACGCCAAGCGGCGCTGCGGCGCGGCCTCGCCGCCCGTGTACTCATCGACAGCGGCAATCGGCGTGCCCTTGGACGCGCAGTGCCCCGTCGGGCTCTTGCGCATGGTCCGCTTCCTGGTGCTTTACGACCAGATGAATCAGGCCATCCGCAATGCGCAATACCGTATCCACTTTCGGGACTTCGTCGGCGGCGTGGACCTGGAGGGCCCGGACGACGCAGTCCGCGTGGCGGCTTTTACCGCCCTCGGCGCGCGGTTCGGCGCTCGCAGGGTCCGCGATCGCATTCTCCGTGAGATGACGGGGCTCCGCTCGCGTGCGGCCAAAGCGACCGGCGACGCCGACGCGCGGCGGCGTCACACACGGGACCTCCTGGTCTTGGCGCGCCTGCGCTTCATCGCGAAGGAAGCAGCTCGAGCCTAGCGCGGCCGACGTACCCGGCCGCGCGCAGCGTTTCTGATCCTGCGTCGTAACTCACGAGCGCGACACGGCAATGCGGCGCCGCGCTGCCGCGGGACTTGCGCCCCGTCGCACGCAGCCGGAGCTCCATGCCCTCGCGCAGAAAGAACTGCTCGGCCAGCAGGTCGTCGCAGAACGGGATGCGAAAGTCGAAGTCGCGGACCAAGAGCGGCTCGTCCGCGAAAATCGGGTCCTGGCCGAAGGGGGAGTTCGCTCCAGCGCCCTCCAGCGGTGGCTGCAGGTCAAGTACGGCCACAAACGTGGTGCCTGATTCTCGCCCGTTTGGGCTCACACGCGAGTCGATCACGAACCGAGGCGTCGGCATCGGCCGTTTCACCCGGGAGACCGGGTGCTCCGCGGCCCGCGCGATTGGTCTATCGCAGCCGCGAGCTCTGCGCGCCGCGGGCCGTCGTAGTAAATGTCGCGCCGCAATCGTACAGCCCCGCGCAAACGGGCATATAGACGAGCCGGCCCGGCACGCAACGCCCCCTGGTACAGCTCGACATCATCGTCGCGGACCAGCGCAAATCCGCGCTCGGCCTGCACGTGCATCTGCGCCTCGTCGAGCACGTAGTCCGGGGGCGGTTCGCCCGCGCCCGCGGCGAACCGTATTGCACGCAGGAGGCCCAGCGTGGTGAATCGCGAGGAGGCAGTGTCAGGTGGCGCAACGTGAACCGGCGTGTCCAACAGCGAACTCCGGGTTGCTGGCGACTGGTGGCCTAGCAGCGGGTCGCTCTCAAGCATTTCCCAGGCGACCAGGTCGCCGCAGCCGCTCCCGCGAGCGAGCGATGCCCTCCTGTCGAGTATGAACCGCGGCTCGGAGAAGGTTTTGGTCAGCAGCAAGAGCTCCTCGTCTTCCTCGTCGTCCTCGTCTTCCTCTCCGAAGACGCCGCTGGGCAGACCAGCAGCCTCCGGCTTGCCGTCGTCTAACCCGCCGTTCGTGCTGCCCACCGACAGCGTGCTTAGCGTCGAAGCACCGTCACAAACGTCGGTCGCGGGGGGCTCGTCCTCGTCCTCGGTTTCGGTCTCGTTCTCGGTCTCGGGGTCGCTACCATCCTTGACCCCAATCCCCAGACCCTCGGCTGGGCCAGCCTCGAGGCCGCCCTCGTCCCAGGGCAACGGGCTGGGCAGGCTCATCACGGCGGCGGCTGCTGCTGCTGCAGCAGCAGCTACCGCCGCAGCAGTAACGACCGACGCCTCTCCAGCCTTCTTCTTTCCACTGCCCGACGATTCCCCGCGTGGCCTCGCGCGACCGCCGGCGGCCGCAGCAGCGGCGGCGGCCGCAGCAACTGTAGCAGCCGCTAGCAGCAGGGCCGACGTGCCCTGCGTCTGTGACTGTTTCGACGAGGAAGCAATGCCCGAGGGTCCGGCTCGCGTGCTCGCGGCGAACATGCCCCCCCTCGAGGGCCTCGTGTGCCTCCTGCACCTCGGCCCCGTCGTATGTGTGTTTGCGCGGCGAGCTCAAATCGACCTGGGATCTAACCTAACCTAACGAACGAACGGGTGGGATGCGTTCCCGGAAAGGTGTGCGATCGCAACTTGGGGAACGTGGCCTGGGGGGGCTAACCAACTGGGCTCGGGGGACGCGGCATACTCGCAACGCAGTGGCGTCCGTTTGAGCGGGTCGGAGTTCTCGTTGTATCAATCGCCGCACACTTGCGAACCGACAGACAGACGGACAGGCAGGCAGGCAGGCCGACAGGCCGACAGGCATCATGCGAGACTGTGGATACAAACTAACGCCGCAGCAGGCGGCGGACGAGCTGAGCCGCTGCGCGGCGTTGAAAATCACGCGCAATGAGTACGGCTTCGCTTCGGTCCACAGGCAGTGGCCGCTGCGGAGGTTCATCGAGACTTATGCCGGGCGCAGCGTGCGCGCCCCGTGCTGCGCCGTGGGGGATGACGTCGAGATGGAGCAGCTGGTGCGGGGCCGGCACCGCGGCTTTCTGGAGAGGAATCTGGCGGCGAGGGTCTTTGTATACGCGGACGAGTACAATGCGGTTGCGCGCGTCTTCGACTTCGATCTGCGCATGTTCGCGGAGCTACCACTCGGCGCGGTGCTCGCGATCGCTCGCGGGGGAATCCCAGAGGCCGATCTGCAAGCCAACTACTTCGCGCACGCCTCGCCTCTCAGGGAGAGCCCGGTGATGCGGCCCAACGTGCTGGCCCTGGAGACGCACCATGACCGACTGAGCGAGGCGGTGCGCCCGACCTACGTGCACGCGGCGCGAGCCTACCAGGCGGTCGCGAATTACCTGCGCACCGAGGACCCGACGGAACTGCGCCTGGCACCCAATCACGGCGAGGTCGATGCCCTGGTCGACGCGCTCGTCAAGCGCGGGCTCTGGGTCAAGCTGGCCTGTGGCGCGCCAGTGCCGAGCTCCCTGAGTCGCAGCAAGGCGCCCAGCGCGAGCCGCTTGTTCCCGATCCTCTCCTTCGCCAGCCTGCTCGCGCACGACGCGCCTCCGGGCCGCGGGGGCCGCGGCGGCCAGGGCTCGAGGCCGTCCGTGGCCGTGCAGGCTCTTGCCTACGAGGAGCTCGCGAGCGGCGGCGCGTTTGCCGCCGGTGGCGCCAACATCATCTGCATCAAGATGGGCGCCTTCTACGCGCCCGTCTTGCCGACAGCAGCGCCCCCGGCGCGCGCCGAGACGCTCGAGCTCGTCGATAGGCACACGACGCGGCCCCTGATGCGCGCTGACGACCGCCTGCGCGACCTCGCGAGCCGCGTCACCGTGGGCGCTCCGGCCGCGACGCCATTGGCGGTCGTGCTGCTCTTCGCCAATCTCGATGCCCTCGCGCGCGCCAAGTGGTTCGATCACGTCCTCGCGCCCGGCGTCAAGCTGCTGCAGGCGGCGGCGGACTGGGTGCGCGACGCCGTCGGCGACCGCGCAGACCACGCGCGCTTCTACGCATGCCGCGTCTCGCGCCCGCCGCAGTCCGCCGGCGGCCGCTGATAACCGGCCCAAGCAAAAGCTGAATAAGCCAATTTTTGAAGTTGGAATCCCGTTTATTAGCCTATTAGTCCGAGTAGGTAAGGGTGCCGGCCCGGTAGTCCTTGAGGTACGAGCAACCGGGCTCGCACAGCTCGTGGCGCTGGCCCTCGGGGTTAATCGCATCGCAGCCGGGGCAGCGCTGGCAGCAGCAGGCCGAGACGTCCTCGGAGCAGCCAAAGCAGAAGTCGCCGCTCGAATCGTCATCGTCATCATCATCGTCCGAGACCCACGCTTCGCTCTCGTCGTCGTCAAGCTCGGCGTCGTCGGCATCGAGCTCGATCACTTCCTCGACGACCTCCTTCACCCCGTCGGCGATCGCCTTCTCGACCACTTGGACGAAGTCGTCGTCGCTCTCGTCCTCGTCCTCCTCATCCTCTCGGCTGGCCACGAGGGCGAACTGCGCAGCGAGACTCGCGGCCAGAGCCTCGAGGGCCGGCGGCGGGGCCGGTCCCTCTGCGGCCCTCGCGGCGCGCCCGGCCACGGCCTCGATGGAGCGGGCCGCGAGCTCGCGCGCGAGCGCTGAGTAGGCCTCCGCCGCCTGGGCGCCGCCGTCCGCGGCGACCTGGCGCTCCGTGTCGGCAATGCGCTCCCCGAAGGAAAGGAGCCTGGGCCTCGCCCCCGACGTCGCGGAGAGGGCGCGGCGCTCGACGGCGCGCAGCGTCTCGCTCACAGCGGCCACGTCCAGGGCCTCGGCGAGGCCCACCGCGTCGAGCCAGCCCTTGAACTTGATCGTCCGCATCCAGGCAAGGTCCTGCGCGGGCAGGTCCTCCGCGGAGACATGCTCGGTCCAGGGGCTGCAGCTCATCCTCTTAGCCCTCCCTGCTGGTGTGCGCTAGCTTGCTTGTTGTAAGCTCAGCTGCTGCGGGGCCCAGGCGCGCGCTGCTCGCTCGCGGGTTGCGGGTTTGCTCCCGTCGGCCCTGCCGCCTTGGGGCCTCGAATGGGCTGACGGTTAGGCTAGGTTAGGCGCTCACATACACATAGGCCAGGGACTCCGAGGGCCTCGTGCAAGTCGGCGCCCCCCATCATGGGCTTCGACGACACGGGCCCTTCCCGAGGAGGACATGATTTGGAGCTGGGCGGCCTGCGCATGGGCCGCAGAATGAGGCGCGTGATGATCGAGCTGCGCGCGCGGCGACAAGTCATCCGGCGCGGCCTGCTGCTCTTCGCGGCCGGGAGCCTCTTGCTGCTGGCCAAGCTGGCCGCGCTCAACGTGGACCACGTGGTCTCACGCGTGGACGCAGCGTCCGAGACGCTGACGCTGGAGGAGGCAACCTACAGGCCGTTCGCCCTCGCCGTGGACAAAGCGCCGGTGCGGCCAGCGCTCACGGGGGCAAGCGCAGGGGCCGAGCCCTGCTGCCCCGAGTTCCCGCTCAAGACGGCCGCGGTCAATCGCAAGATGCAGTCGCTCAACCTACGGGTCGCGGCCACGCAGGCCGGCGGCTTCTTGCGCGCAAAAGGCCACCGATGCGTGCACGCCCGTCTGCTGGGCGCGGAGTTCAATATCGTATTCCTGGCCGCTGCCGATCCCGCCGATCCCGCCGAGGCGATCGTGAACCCGCGCGTGGCGCGCGTCTCGGACGTCTTCCGCACGGAGCGCGTGGAGAGCGTCTTTGGCACGGCGGACTGGGCGCGCCTGCCGACCTGGCTCGAGCTTGACCACGTCGACGAGGACCTCGCGGAGCGCACAGGACGCCGCTTCGAGTGGGCCGACGCGTCCTGCCTCTGGTACTACATCCAGGAGCAGAAGCGCTGGCAGCGCCTCAAGTAAATCAACCACAAATCGCAATAATCTATCTTCTAGCTCTGTCTGAATGTTAGGTCAGGGTCGGGCTCGAAGTGATCAAAAGCGGCCACTGCTGCCGCTGCGGCGCTTGCTGTGCTTGCTGCTGCGGCGCGAGCTGCGGCCGGTCTCCTCGTCCTCGACCGCGCGGCGGGACCGCGACCCGATGATCTCGGCGTCTCCGACCTTGGCGTCGTCGTCCGACACGAGCTTGTAATGCCGGTAGCGCGCGGCGACGAAGATGCAGATGCCGCAGGAGAGCAGAGCCAGGGTCGTGATGATGGCGACGGCGGCGCCGCGGTGCTCGTTGATCAGCGAAGCGACCGTCTGCGTCACGGTCACGGTGGTGGTGGTCACCGTCTCGTTGACCGAGGTGCCGATGGTGATGCTGATGTCCTTGGCGACGTACATGACGTCGTCCTCCGGGTCGGCGAGCGCCCGGCGCGCCGGGCCGGCGCCGCGGACCGAGCCGGTGCTCTTGGCCTTGACCTCGCCGAGGCGACGGCGGCCGCCGGAGTTGGGGCCGCACGAGTGGATGACCGCGGTGGTGGCGATGTCCACGCGCAGGTACGCGCGCGCGTAGAGATCGGCGAACCAGACCTTGGGGTCAAAGACAAAGTAGTCCACGTTGCGCGTGTCGGCGTAGGCGCCCATGGCGCCCGAGGCGTGGCACATGTGCGCGACCTTGGCGGCGCTGAGGGCCTCGCCCTCGGCGTTGAGCGGGTTGGTGCGGCCCTGGGCCGGGTCGAAGAAGGTCTGGCAGCGCTCCGAGCTGTCGTCGGCGCTGTAGTAGGTGCAAAAGACCGGGTCGCTGTAGAAGAGGCTCCAGTCGACGCCCATGAAGTAGGCCTTCTCGGCGACGTTGAAGGACATCTGCGCGAGAATCTCCTGGTCGCCGGTGGGCTCGCGCAGCGTGACCACGACGTTCTTGATGAAGAGCTCAAGGTCCTGCAGCTCGGCGCCGGCGTCCTCGCCGACGGCCATGCGGACCATGACCTTGTCATCGAAGCGGATCTGCGTCTCGTTGGACCAGTCGACCTGGATGTCCTGGAAGTAGTTGCGCACGCCGAGCGAGCTGGGGTACTCGTCCTCGACGTTGATGAGGTCGCGGCCGTCGGGCGCCGAGCACTGGTCGGCCGGGAACTCGGTGTACTCGAGGTTGGTCTCAATGCGCGCGGTGCGGTGCGTGAGGAAGAAGGTGGCGTCGAGGTACTCCTGGAAGACGAGGTTGTCAATATGGTTCAGATCTGTTCGCTCAAAGGCGCACTCGTCGTCCTGCGTGGTATACACCTTGGAGCACTCGCGCGTGTGGAAGTAGTGGTGGCAGGTGGTGACCGCGCCGCTGGTGGTGCAGTTGTAGGTGGGCACCGGGTCCGCGATCTCCGGGTTGTGGCCGCCGTACAGCGTGAGCCCGTCCGCGCCCAGCGTGGGGATGGAGGCCTCGTTCCAGCGCACGTCCGGGTTGGCCGAGGTGGTCTCCACGATGAACTTGACGATGGCGTGCGGGATGACGTAGTCCTCGATGGGCGTGCAGCGCTGCGCCTCGACGCTGATGAGCTCGCTGGCGAACTGGGCAAACTGCTCGGACGTGCCCTCGTTGATCTCGGCCTTCATGCTGACGGAGATCTCCTGCTCCGCGAAGCCAGGCTGGAAGTAGAAGCAAGTGGCCTCATCGTTGCGCACGTCGAGGCTGAGCGTGGTCTTGAAGACGACGGTCTCGCCGTCGCTGATCACCGAGGTCGCGCAGCGCTCAAAGTCCGCCTGGTCCAGCTTGAACCGGTACAGCACGCTGGCAAAGTCGGCCGGGTCGGCCGGCTCCGAGAAGCCGTCCAGGTAGGCGAGCGTGCAGTTGTCCGGGTCGTTATTCAGGTGCGCGCGGCGCATGACCTCCTGCAGCGTCATGCAGCCGGCGCCGTCCACGGGCATATCGTTGATGTCGCTGACCAGCAGGTCGACGTTGATGTAGTAGTTGGCGTCGGCCGTGTCCGCGGTGAGCGTGGTCTCGTTGAGAAAGTACTGGTAGTCCAGGATGTCGTCCACTGGCACGATGCCGTTGGCCGTGTCCACCATGACGCGGAAGGTGGCGCGCTCGTCGACGAGGCCGTTGAAGGCGAAGTAGATGTTGGTGTCGTCGGCCAGCTCATCGCGGCTCAGCTTCTCGTTGATGTCCAGGTAGCAGTACTTCATGGCGGTCTCGTCGTTAAGAAGCATCGGGATCTTGTGGTAGGCCGCCGGGTCCTCTTCGGTGCCGTAGTACAGGAAGGACTGCGTGCAGTCGATGTCCACGTCGGCCTCGTCGGTGAAGATGCGCAGGTTCACGTCAAAGGCGTCCAGCGGCGCGTTCTCGTACTTGGCCACGTACTGGTAGGGCGTGCCGTTGTACTGGGTGCCGTTGATCGAGTGCGTGCCGCCATCGTTCACGATGGTGTAGTTGCCGCTCAGCGAGACCGCGGGGTACTCCACGGTGAGCAGGTTCTTGTAGGAAAGATCAACCGCCCCCACGTGACAGCAGTCTGTACAGGCGCAGATTGCATGCTCGTCGCCCGGCAGCTGCGCGCGCGCCAGCGCCAAGAGGCCCAGCAGGCCGGCCAGTGCGACCGACCTCATTGCGAGCTTGGCGTCGGCGTCGGGCGCGTGCGCTCCGGGCCGATCGCTGGGCTCGGGTTCCGGGTTTGGGGCTCGGGCGCGGGCGCGGACTGGCCGGCGAAGATGGCGGTCACGGCTATGAACGAGTGACCAAGGTCTCTACGTATGTATGCGCAGGCCCTGCTCGACCAAACCTTGTTTTGGTCGACTATGTATGTCCGTGTATGGGGACCCCGCCCCGAGGACTTCTGCCCTTGGCCAACCGCCCTGCGCGCACTCGGGCTATGTGCGCAGCACTTATGTATGGGGCCCGACGGCCTTTGATCAGTAGTTGACGGCGGCCCTGGCGAGCGCGGCGGTGCTGGCGATGGGGAGCTCCGGCGCCCCTGGCTTCCAGTCAGCGGCGTCTGCGCAGTCGGGCGGGAACTCGGCCATGCGGAAGGCGGTGATGGCGAAGTAGTTATCGGGATGCCACTTGGCGAAGCGGCGCTCAAAGACCACGGCGCTCTCCGCCAGCGAGGTGAGCTCCACGCCGAGCGGCGCCACGCCGTCGACGCGCGGCACGCAGAACACGGTCGAGTGGTACTCGAGGCCGCCGTCGCGCGTGCGAATGCGGCAAATATGCACGGCCGGCACGTAGCTCGCGCGGAACTCGGCGCAGGCGGCCTTGACCGCGCGCTCGTGCTCCCCGTCCGCAAAGACTCGGGACGACAGCAGCGGCGCCAGCGCGGTCAGGTGGCCCATGACCCGCACAAAGCGCAAGGCAAAGTCCTCGCAGTCGCCCTCGCCGCTCGTCGCGAGCCAGTCGTCCGGGCGGTCGGTCTCCAGCATGGC
This sequence comes from Aurantiochytrium sp. T66, assembly GCA_001462505.1. Taxonomy (NCBI): domain Eukaryota; class Bigyra; order Thraustochytrida; family Thraustochytriidae; genus Aurantiochytrium; species Aurantiochytrium sp. T66. The sequence continues at coordinate 822,168 of KQ758897.1, read as the reverse complement.
GTTCGCGAACAGCGCGTCGCCCGCGTACCGCGTGTGGCGAAACAGCAGGCTCGCGACGACGCGGATGAGCGCCAGCACCCGCGCCGCCCGCCGCGCGCCCTCGTCGCCGTCGCCGTCGCCATCGCGCCCGCCCCTCTTCGCGCTCTGCGTGGCGGCCTCGCCCGCCATCACCATGATGCGGCTCTCATTCCGACTTTCGCGGTCGGCCGCGCGGGCGAGCGCCCTCGCGCGCTTCAGCGCCCGCGGCCACGCGCGCCGCCAGGGCCGCAGGATGTCGCGGAAGATGGCCTCGGTGTCGCGGAAGCGCGCCTCCGCGCTGCCGGCCACGTGCATGCGCGAGTAGAACGCGCGCGGGAAGGGCCAGACCTTGCGGCCGCCCGTGTTGGGCACATCGATCAGGCCCTCGCGCCGCGCGTACGCGGCGCCTTTTCGCCTCTCCACGCGCACGTAGTCGCTCGCGCGCCGCGACGAGTCGGCGCCGGCTGCCTCGGCGGCGTCGGCGTCGTCGGCCAGGAGGTTGCCGTCGCGAAGAGATTGCGAAGGCCTCTGCCCCGTCCGTCATCGGTGGCAGGTCGATCTTCTCCACCAGGGCCGCGTCCTGCTTGGCGCCGACGGCGTCGATGCGGTGGCGCAGCCACACGCGACCGCGGTCCGCGCGGTCCAGCACGATCTTGTACAGGTGCACCGCGAGGCTCTCGCATCCCGGCGGCGCGCGCGCCTGCGTGGGCTCGCCGTCGGCGTCGGCCCTAGACTCTGGGACAGCCTCGCCGTCGGCATAAACCTCCAGCCGCAGCGGGCCGCACTCACCCGTGGGCGGGCACGCGAACGGGACCGTCGCAAAGGTCTCGCGCGAGTTTTCGCAGACCAGAGACAGCTCGTAGTGATGCACGTCCGGGCGCTCGAAGCCTCGCCGCGGCAGCGCGACGTTGTCCAGCAGGGCTTCCGCCTGGACCGTCAGCACGAGCGGCATCGCACCGCGCGGCGAGCGCGGCGTGTTCAGAGAGAAGACGAGCGTCGCCGACATATGAACCATCGCAGGTCTTCGCGCTAAACAGTGCACATTGACCTAGATGCTCGGCTCCCACGAGTTCCGCCAGGCCGCTGTGGACAACCACGGCATGGCGACGATCGCGGTGGAGATGATGCAGATGCACGCGCACAACCCCAACGTTCAGGCCGCCGCATGCAGAGTGGTCTGCTCGCTCGCGCACGGTACCGACCGCAACAAGGTGATTATGGGCCAGGATCTGAACGTCGGCAAGGATATCGCCGGCCATGCGCGCGCACCCGGGCAGCGAGGGCGTGCAGCGGTACGCGTGCAGCGCTCTGGCGAACCTCGCTTACAAAAACGACCGCAACAAGGTGATT
>KQ758897.1:806848-818714 GCA_001462505.1 Aurantiochytrium sp. T66 | reverse complement strand
TCTTCATCGTCGTCCTTCGCAGGCAGGTCAGCCCTGCTCCATCCATCCATCAGCTCATCGCGGCCGACTCCGCTCGCAGCCCGCGCGCCGCGCCGCGCCTCGCCGCTGCGAGCAGGCCGCGCCTGCCCGCCGCCAGCAGGCCGGCCGGGCGCCCGCGCGAGCGAGGGCGCGAGCCGCCTCGCCGGCTTGCTTGCTAGCTCCTAGCTATCTGCGTAGCTGGCTACTAGAAGGTGCACGAGCGCGTGCCGCCAGGGCCCGTCGAGCCCCACCTCGCGCGCCGCCTCGCCTCGCCTCGCCGCCGAGCTGCGCTGCCGCAGGCCTCCTAGCCAGCCTGCCTCGTCAGTCAGTCAGCCAGTCAGTCAGTCAGTCGGTCCGCAGGCGTTCTCAAGGCGACCTTCGACCTCAGCTAGGTTGTCTAGTTGACAGGCTCTCACAGGCGCCGGCCGCTCTCGAACGAAGAAGCCCCCTTCCGCGCGCGAGCCGAGAGCGCTGGGGTCGTCCGCCCTCCATTCTCCATTCTCCCGCGCGCAGCGCCGCAGTCTGAGCGAAGAAGAACGTGCCCCGAGCAGCGTCGAGACCGTCTGGAAAGGTGACCGAGCGCCGTAGCAGATTCCAAGAACAGTGCTCCACCTACGTAGGTTAGCGCTCAGTCAGCTGGCCCGGCTTTCCCGAAGACAGCCAGCGCCAAACCCGGAAAGAGGGAGGAGCCGAGACCTGAAGACAGCCACCCTGGCGAAACCGGCGTGAGCCGGCGGGCGAAGCGGGCCGGCGGCCGAGACGAGCAGGCGCGCGCGCGCAGACGGACGGACGGTCGGTCGGTCTGTCTGTCGGAGAAGCCGCTGCTTGTGTCACCACCGCCCGGTCAAGCTTTGCTGCAGCCGAGAACTCTTCCAGGTCGAGCATCCTCGACCTCGAATTTAATTGAACGCGGAAAATGTCGGACGTCAACCCCGGCAAGGCCACTGGCAGTGGCCTCGCTCTGTACCGCGTGCTCGTCAGCCTTTACATTATCGAGCACATGCTGGCCCTCTCGCAGGCGCCGGCGGTGGCCGCCGCCTCGCCGCACCTGCTGACGATGCCCCTGGCCCTCGAGCAGCCCGAGGTCGACCTGACCTCCCTGCAGCGCGACCCGCGCATGCGCGCCGCCGTCGCCATGGTCCTCTGCCCCACCGGCAAGCAGGACCTCTGGGAGAACCTCTACAAGGCCATTGAGCTCAGCGCCGACGCCGGCGCCGAGGGTTTCCACGTTGCCGATCATGAGGACGTCTTCACGGCCGCTGCGGCCGCCGCCACCAAGACTATCATCCAAGGTGGCATGGACGAGCTCCTTCGTAGCCTCGACGTCGCCTCGGTCGAGCGCGCTGACAACGGCACCTCGGAGGTCTTCTTCCTCGCCGACGCCGCCGGCGAGCGCAAGGTCGTCTTCAAGCCGGCCGTCGACGCCGACACCGAGCGCGCGGCCATCAACGAGCAAGCCGCCTTCCTTCTCGACCGCGGCCTCGCCGAGGTCCCCAACACCGCGCTCGGCCACGTCAAGCTGGCCGCCGACGACAAGGAGGAGACCTTCGGGTCGGCCCAGGCCTTTGTCACCGGAGAGGACGCCAGCGACTACGGCGCCAACGTCTTCGCCAAGGACGATGTCCACCGCATCGGCGTGCTCGACGCGCGCATCCTCAACCGCGACCGCCACGCCGGCAACCTTATGATGACGGACGGCAAGCGCCTCGTCCCCATCGACCACGCGCTCGGGTTTCCTTTCGTCAACGAGGGCGAGCTCGCCGATGTCTCCAGCGAGGTCTTCTTCTATCCGCAGGCCAAGGAGCCCTTTAGCGAGGAGCTCCTCGCGGAGATTGCCGCGCTCGATGTCGAGACCGACGTCAACCTGCTCGATGATGCTGGCGTTGACGAGGACGCCCAGCTCGGCGTCTGGATGTCCACCGTCCTCCTCCAAAAGGCTGCTGCCAAGGGCAAGACCCTGTACGAAATCGGGTCCATGCTCGTGCGTCCTGGCGACCGCTCGCAGCCCTCGGTGCTCGAGAACCTCTTTGCCGAGGCTTCGGCGAGCGGCTCTGAGGCCTTCTTCACGACCTTTGCGAACCTCGTGGACGCTGCGCTCGAGTAAGCTCGGGCTGCATGGCTGTCTGGCATCGCTGTCCATTTGTCACAAATTGCAAATATGAATACGAACACCCGTCGTCTTAGGACGGGCCCACCGGCCGAGGGGAATCGTCTCGGTGCGCATGTGCGCCGAGCCGTCTGGCGACCCTCCGTGAGCCGCGAAATGCTCGAATGAAATGAAAAATCCACACACCAAAAATATCGGGGATCCGCGCCCGAGAGCAGCAAGAAAAAAACAAAAAAGCCACAAAAACCACAAAAAAAAAAGCACGAGCGGGCAAGGAGTCACTCGCCCGGCAGCGCACGCGCCGCATCAAGCCCAAATCCGCGTCCGCTCGTCACACATGCACATCTGTACACCTGTTGAAATCGTAAAAAACTGCAAAATATTTATCACAACCCCCCCCCACCCCCCCAAAAAAATAAGAAAGAAGAAGATTTGATCGATCTCATGTTAGATCGACGACTTGGACATGTCGCTTACGCGGACGCCCACAGAGACATCTTTCACGAGGCGAAGGATTCTCGAGTCCGCACAGCATGCACTGCCAAAAGGTGGATTCGGTCTCCGGGGCCGTGCCACACGCGGCACACCTTCGGCCAGGCGGTCCGGCTTTGTGGCTATTTACAAACGTGCACGTCGGGCACGACCACGACTCAGCTGGCAGCACGGCGACGCTCTCGCTCCTTCCGCCAGCGCTTTTTGATCCTTGGGATCCCGCCAATGCATTCGGGGCTGCCGCAGTGGGTGTTTTGGCACCCTCAACTTGCTGAGCAGAGGATGACAATGACGATGATGACGACGACGATGACGACGACGACGACGATGACGATGACGATGATGACGAGGAGGCCGGCCCTGGCGGCGCAGCCTGGACAACCTCAAGTTCTGGGTCCGCTTCGAGGGCCGCGTCCTGGTCCTGGCCGTCGGTGACCGCGATGCAAGTGGACTGCTGCAGTCTGCGGCGCTCGGCTGCCCGGCGCGCGCGTTCCTTAGGCGTCGCGACGTCGGTCCCACCCTCGCCGCCGCCGCCGCCACCGAGGCGTCGGGCCCCGACGCCTAAGCGACGCTCTGCGGCGATGGCGGCCGCTCTGCGCCGCTCGCTAGCCGTGAGCGCGGGCCGCGCGCCCGTCGACGACCCGAGGCGTTGGCCTCGCCCGCTAAAGGCCTCGACCTGCGAGCTGCTGCTGGTGCTGCCGTCGCCCCCGCCGCGCACGACGGTGTAGGCGCCCGAGACGAAGTCCTTCTCGCATTCGCTGCGCAGCTCGTCCCACTTCTTGTAGAAGGCGGCGTTGTGCGGGCCAATCTCCATATGCACGAGCTCGTGCAGCATGGTGTCCAGCACTTGCTCAAAGGGCAGAAATTCGGCGCCCTCGCGCAGCTTGAGCAGGATCTTGGCGCCGCGGTTCACGTTCATGCCGAGCAGGCCCTGTTTGCGCGGGACCATCTCCTGCAGCCTCTCCACGAACCACCCGTGGCGCTTCATGAGCGGCTCCACCGTGGTTGCGACGCGCTCCAGGAGCGCCTGCGCGTCCTCGAGCGCCGGCCCGCCGCCGCCGCTGGCCACCGGCTTGGCCGCCGACTTGGCCGCCGACTTGGCCGCGCTCACGGCGCCGAACCGCGAGAACGCGCGCGCCATGGCGGCCGCGCGCGCGCGCGCAGCGTCCGCGTCGCGCGGGGTTGGTTTGCTCGCTCGCGCTCTCGGCGGCGCCCGCCGTCAAGCTAGAACCCGCCGAGGCCACCGCGACAACTATGAGGACGCGGGGTCAAGCTGGAACCCGCCGAGGCCACCGCGACAACTATGAGGACGCGGGGCAGGAGTCCGCAGGACCGCCCGCGCCGCCGGCCTGGGCCCCCCACACGCGGGGCTCTTCGCGCGAAACCGCGGGCGACTCTCTCCCAGACGTCGCCGCGCTGCGACGCAATGTCGATCTCGCGGCCTTCACGAAGTCACGATGATTTCCGGCGGCGACGACGAGGTGTGGGGACGAAGGCTCGCTTTTCTTGCGAGCAGGGATCGCTTGGCCTTCGCAGGCCCTTGAAAGAGGATCAGCGGCGGAAAGGCTTCGCGTGCAGGTCGGAGGGAATATGCTGCTCGTGCGGAGGACGGTGGAGCTGGAGCGCGCGAGAGTATTTGGGGATTTTGGCCGCGAGTAAAACGTCGCGCTTCTTGCGCTCCCACTGGATCTGATTCGTCAGCCTCCTGCGCACGGTCTCGGGGCTCAGCGTGTGCACGCGGTACGAGGCAAATTGCAAGAGCTCCGTCGTGTCGGTCGTGTTGCAGCAGCGCAGAAAGTCAACGAGACGGATCACCAGGAATTGCGTCTCGCAGCCGGTGACCAGACTGGCAGGGTAGACCTCCGGGATGGTGGACTTGAGAATCTGACTCGGTCGGCGCGGACGCTTCGCTGGGCCTCCTGTGCTGGTCGGACGGCTTGCAGGATTCTTAGTGCCGTCGACCTCGCTCCCCTCCTCCCCGCCGACATCCTCATGCTCCTGGACCTCGGACTCTTGTGGTCTCGACGCCCGAGGCGAGTCCCTGGCATCGTCCAAGTCTGTGCCGGCGCTTGCGGGGGCTGCCGGCTGCTCCAGAGGGCCCGCGCTCGCCCCGCCGGGAACTGGCTGCGAGTCCTTGCCCAGTGCAAGGACACCGTTCTCCCCGAAAAAGCTGCCTTCCTCGAGCGCCTCGGCCTCCACAAAGCAGTCGTGCCTGCCCAAGAGGCGGTCTGCCGTGGTGGACTCTCCGACACAGCACTTTACTCGCGGTGCCGGGATCTCCTTGATGAGACGACAGCGGCCCTTCTTGATGATGAAAATGTGGGTCACGATGTCCCCCTGACGGCACATAACCTTGTTGGCCGTCTCCGTGACGAGCTTGCACGCTTTGCTTAGGCCCACAAGGGCGTACTTGTCCCAGTGCCGAAAGTGCGGCAAAGACTTGAAGCAGGCCGTCTTCTCGCTGTACTCCTTGAACTGCAGCTCGCGCAGGATCGATCTGTAGTCCCTTTTTGCAATATACAAGAGCTCGGTCTGATCGCGCGTGATGATGCTGGCGGTGCGAGGGAGGTCGTTGGCGAGTGCCACCTCGCCAAACCCCTTGCCCTCGCGTAGCTCGGCGAGCGGCATGCCCTCCACCTTGTCCGCGTACACGGCCACGGATCCGGTCAGGATGATATAAAAATTGTCGCCCGGGTCTCCGCGACGAAAGACGGCCTTATCCGGGGCAAGGTTCTTATACCCCATAACGCGGCACAGCTCGCGCCGCACGCTCTCGCTCAGCTCCCGAAAGAACGGATCGTCCTTGAGCAGCTCGAGCAAGATATCGCAATGCAGTTCCGTGCGCGTGTCCCGAGTGGAAGAGGCCAAGATCTCCAGGCTCAATTTGCGCACGTAGGACCTTCGCATGGCCTCGAGCGCTTCCTCGTTGAGCTGCTTGCTCGAGGCGGCCCCGGACACTGTGACCTCCTCCATCCCCGTGGCGGCCGCCATGATCTCGAGCTGGCTCCGCCGCGCCTCGACGCTTACGACTGAGACCTCGGACTCCTTTCTGGACAGCCGTCGCGACGACGACGACGAAGACCTGCTCGCCAGCGACCTTCGACTAAGCTTCCGCGCGTTGGGCGCATAGGCCAGCTTTCGCACGCTTTTCTTCGTCGTGTACGCGGGCGGCGGCGTCGGTCGCAGCGGCGTCGGCGAGCCTCGCGCGTCTTCCTTCACGGCCGCGGGCAGCATTTCTCCTCCTCGGACGCTTGGCCGCAGGTTCGCCGTTGCTCTCCCCTCTCTCGATTTGCCCTGCGTGGCCGCGATGGTCGCAGGCCCGGCAGCGAGTCTTGCGCTCCGGGTTGGACAAAGATGGATAATGGTCGCCAAAACGAGCCAAAACGGTGTGCGCCCGCTGTGGGGAGGACACGACACGAGGACGATGACGATGGACGAGGGGCGCGGACCTCGTCCACGGCAGCCGGAGCAGCAGCAGCACTGGCATATACAAGCACGATCAGTAGCATACGCAAGAGCAGCAGCGCGAGCAGTTCATCCTAGCAGCAAAGCATATATATCAGCAGCAAGAGCAAATCCAGCTGCAAGAGCAAAAGCACAAAGCACCAGCGCCTAAACTTAGGCGCAAAGTATCTGCAGCTGCGAAGATCCTGGCTGCGCCAGTAAACGCCCGAACATGATACGACAGCCGAGAAATTCCCGGCAATGGCACGGCAAAATGATCGAGACGAGACTTGAGATTTGTTGTTTGGGGCTTAGAATGTACGCACGCACAAAGTGACGCGGCCGGGCGAGCAATAATCAGATCAGAGCTTGCTCTCCGGGAAATTCAACTCCGGCGCGAAAGCCTTAACGGCCTGACGGACGCCGAGGTCGAGCACGACGTCGGCGGCGCCGCCGAAGATGTGCGGGCCGATGATGGTGCGGTGGAAGCAGGAGATGACGCGGCCCATGCCGGTCTGCGTGAGACCGCGGCCGCCGAAGATCTCGACGGCATCGCGAGAGATGTTCTGAGCCGCGGTGGTGGACTGATACTTGAGAAGACCGATAGTGCCTCCGAGCTGCTTGTTCGCCTCCTCGAAGCTCATGTTCTGCACCTGGTAGACGACCAGCTCGAGCCAGGCGGAGCAGGCTTCCACGTCCGCGATCATGCGGCCGAGCTTCTCGCGAATAACAGACTGGTTCATGAGCGGCTTGCCAAACACCTTGCGCTGGCTGGCCCACTTGAAGCACTCCTCAGTGACGACGCGGGAGGAGGCCACGACGCCCTGCACAAGGTGCAGGCGCTCCATGTTAAAGTTGGCCATGACGAGGGCGAAGCCGTGGTTCTCCTTGCCCATGAGGTTCTCGACGGGCACCTTGACGTTCTCAAAGGTCAGGTACGAGGTGCCGGCGGCGTGGCTGTAGGCGGTCTTGATGACCTTGGCGTTGACGCCCTCGGACTTGAGCGGGATGAGCAGCATCGAGACGCCGCCGGCGCCCGCGCCGCCCGTCCGCACGGCCGTGACCGCGTAGTCCGCAAACGTGCCGTTGGTGATCCACTTCTTGGTGCCGTTGACAATGTAGTGGCTGCCGTCCGCGGACTTGGTGGCCGTCGTGCGCAGGTTGGCCACGTCAGACCCGGCAAAGGCCTCGGTAATGGCGAGGCAGCTGCGCTTGCGGCCGGCAAGAATATCGGGGAGCACGGTCTCGTGCATCTTCTTGGTGCCAAAGTGCAGGATGGCCGGCACGCTGATCGTGAAGCCGGCATAGACGCCGTCCAGAAAACCGGGCGCCATAATCCGGGAGGTCTCCTCGTGCAAGATCATGGAGTGAAAGTAGTCGAACTCCTCAGCCTTGAGGCCCGCCGGCATGGGCAGCAGCTTAAGGTGCTCGCCGGGGCCCAGCTGCGTGTGAAGCAGGCCGGCCTGCGAGATCTTCTGCTGGAGCTCGAGGTCCGGGTCGGTATGCGTCATCTCGCCGTTGACGGCGAGCTCGCGTACTTCCTTGTCGTAGAACTCGCGGACGTACTTGCGGAAGCGGATGTGCGACTCGTTGTAGTACGGCGACTTCCACCCGCGCCAGTACGGCATCTCGGCGTACGGGACCTTGGAGATGCGGCCCCAGGCGCTCACGCCGTCGGCCTCGCGCGTCGGCACGGCGGCCTCGCTCGCCGGCAGCTTGCCCTTGAGCAGCCGCGGGCCGAACTTGTCGAGGACGTCCTGCTTGTGCAGACCGTAAAAGTCCTCGGTGGCATCCTCGCCCGCGTACTGCAGGAGCAGCTTCTCGCCGCCGGGATGCAGCATGGCGAACTTGGTCACATCGTAGACGCCGTCGTTGATCACAATCCAGGCGTCCTCCTCGGTGTTGTGCTTCTGCACCTCGCTCCGGGAGATCGTCTCCACCATCGTGCCGCGTCGAGCTCCGATGACCACCGAGCACTCCTCGAGGCCTGCGGACAGCCTGTGCTGCGCTCGCTGATGACGCTCGGGCTGCAGGCGATGATCCTGGTCTGCAGGATCGGCCACGCCAGGAAAAGCGTCGGACAGTGCGAGTGCGCCACCGTCGATCCCGTCGGACCTTGTTCACGCAATACGCCACGCTCTACGCCAGGCTTTCCGAGGCTACTGACGTCGTAGTTTTCGAAGATCTTCGCACGACATGAACCGCCGAGAGGCCCCTCTCGCGCGTGATCTGGACGGAGTCTCTGCGCGCAAGCGTGTAGTACGTACGGCCGACGTACGGCCTCCGGCACGCGAGGAACGAAAGCCGCGAGAGGGGAGTCCCCGGGGGTCCCCGGCGATCGCCCCGTGGGTGTGCGCTGCTGACGTCAGCCCGTAATCATCTAATAAATGATCATCGCTGCTGACGTAAGCAAGCTGACGTAAGCAGGCGGGCGGTCCCGAGGTCATCGGCGCCGCGACGATGCTCCGCGAGAGCAAACGCACGCCACAAATGGCAGCAACGCCTGTCCAAACTCGCAAGTGCTACGTGGGGCTTGGTTGGCTCTCGGGTAGGCTAGTTGGATCTTGCGTGCCGCGTGGGTCGCTCGGCGTACGCAGATCGCGGACCCTGTAGTAGCTGGATCTGAGGAGGAAATCACCATGGCGGCGTACGCGGACGAGCACCCAAAGATTGCGCTCATCATTAGACCGAGCTACAACATCAGCCGCGCGGTGATGGAACATATTGGGGTCATCGAGAACGAGAAGGTGGACTTTGTCATCGCGGAGGGCCCGGAAGACCTTGTGGCCAAGCACGGCAAGGAGACGCTCGACAAGGTCGGGGCTGTCTTGCTCACCCCGCGCATGCCCACGGCGGGTCTCGAAAAGCTACTAGAGCACGGTGCCGAGCTCGCTAATGTCAAGTGGATTCACAGCTACAATGTCGGCGTCGACCACATGAAAGAGCTCCTCGCTGGCACGCTGTCCACCTCGCGGCCCGACATTGCCGTCAGCAACGGCCGCGGCGCCTTCTCCGAGGCCCTTGCAGAATACACGATCTCTAGCTGTCTCTACTTTTGTAAAAGGGTCACGCGCTGCCAGCGAAACAAGCGCGAGAAGAACTGGGACCGCTTCACCATGCCCGTGCTCCGCGGAAAGACCATCGGCTTCGTCGGCTTTGGCAACATCGCCAAGTGCGCCGCGCGCATCGCCAAGGACGGCTTTGGCATGAAGGTTGTCGCCTGCCGCCGCAACCCGGACAAGAGCGACTCGGCGCTCGCCGACAAGGTGTACACGGACAAGGTCGAGATGGCCCGCGTCTGCGACTTTGTCGTCTGCTCGCTGCCGGGGACCCCGGCCACCATGCACTTCTGCGACAAGGCGCTCTTCGACGCGATGCCGGACGGCTCGGTCTTCATCTCGTGCGGCCGCGGAGCGGCGGTCGACGAGGCGGCTCTGGCGCAGCACCTGCGCGACGAGCGGCTCTTCGCCGCGCTCGACGTCTTCGAGCAGGAGCCTCTGCCGGAGACCAGCGAGCTCTGGGATGTCCCAGACGAGCGTCTTCTCATCACGGCGCACAATGCTGACCTCTCTGAGGATTTCTTCGAGCTCGGCTGGGAGACCTTTCGCAAGAACCTCGTGCGCTTCCGCGCCGGCGAGCCTCTCGCCACGCCCGTCGACACCTCGCTTGGGTATTGATTGATCAATCTACGCAGCACGTACTAGTACGTACGTACGTACATCATCAGGCTTATCAACGGGATGATCTTCTCTCCTTGCGCCCTCCAAGTTGCTGTTCGTCGCGCTCATCGGCATCCTCATGGTCGCCGTCATCGTCTTGCCCGTAGAGCTCGTACGTACCATAGAGGCCGACGGAATTCCGTCGTCGAGCGGGCGTGCATGGTGCGCACGAGAGCACTGGCGTGCGCGCGCAGGCATGTCCGCACGCCCGCGCGCGCCATTTCCATTTGCAGAGATCTTGGCGCGCTCGGGAAGCTCTCATGGCGCGGGATGTCGGGCCCAAATGTGGCGCTCTCCGAGATTGCGCCAAAGATTGCGCAGACGACGTTGCCGACGATCTCCGCTCCTCGCGAGAGTACGCGGCCGAGGCCGAGCAGGACGCCTTCGGCGCGCGCGGCGAGCGGCCCGAGTGGATGCTGAGCGCGGCCCGAGGCAGTCTACGCGCCGGAGGCCGGGTCCTGGGCGGCGGAGCGTCCCGCATGATGGCGACCTACGCAGGCGCCGACGAGGCCGTCGAAAACGAGGCCGTCAAGATCGCGCTCTTCACGAGGCAGGACTACGTCGTGAGCAACGCCGTCGCGCAGCACAGAGACGCCGTCGCGGACGAGAACGTGGACTTTGTCATCGCGGAGGGGCCCGAGGACCTCTTGAACAAGCACGGGAAGGAGGACCTCGCCAAGATCCGCGGCGTGCTGCTGTCGCCGATGGTGGCGAGCGCGCCGCTGGGCAAGCTCCTCGAGCCCGGCGCCGAGCTTGCCAACGTCAAGTGGATCCACAGCTTTAGCGCTGGGGTCGATCACATGGCCGACCTCCTCGCCGGCACCTTGACCTCCACGCGGTCCGACATCGCCGTCAGCAACGGCCGCGGCGCCTTTTCGTCTTCCCTCGCCGAGTATGTCATTCTCGGCTGCCTCCACTTCAACAAGAAGGTCGCGCGCTGCCAGCAGAACAAACGCGAGAAGAACTGGGACCGCTTCACCATGCCCGTGCTCCGCGGAAAGACCATCGGCTTCGTCGGCTTCGGGCACATTGCCAAGAGCGCCGCGGCCATCGCTAAGGACGGCTTTGGCATGAAGGTTGTCGCCTGCCGCCGCAACCCGGACAAGAGCGACTCGGCGCTCGCCGACAAGGTGTACACGGACAAGGTCGAGATGGCCCGCGACTGCGACTTTGTCGTCTGCTCGCTACCGGGGACCCCGGCAACCATGCACTTCTGCGACAAGGCGCTCTTCGACGCGATGCCGGACGGCTCGGTCTTCATCTCGTGCGGCCGCGGAGCGGCGGTCGACGAGGCGGCTCTGGCGCAGCACCTGCGCGACGAGCGGCTCTTCGCCGCGCTCGACGTCTTCGAGCAGGAGCCTCTGCCGGAGACCAGCGAGCTCTGGGAGGTCCCGGACGACCGCGTGCTCCTCACCGCGCACAACGCCGACCTCACCGAGGACTTTTACGAGCTCGGCTGGGAAACCTTTCGCAAGAACCTCGCGCGCTTCCGCGCCGGCGAGGACCTCGAGACCCCTGTCGACAAGTCCCACGGTTATTGAGCAAGCAAAAGGCTGCCCACTAGACTTTGTTCCCCTTTTCGATATAATCAAACCTCTCTCAGCATCTGTGATGTATGAAGCGAGGCCACGGCGGCCATGCTCGCTCTCAACGTTAAGATTCGTTCTGCTGAGCAAAGGGCTTACCCTTATGGCAATGACCGCATGCCTACGTACTCGGTACATAGCATCAAAATAAAAAAGAGTGTCCCGACTCGACAATAACCTCTACTCGGCGAGACTGCAATATATTCTACCAATCTCTGCCAGCTCTTCCTCGTCCTCGTCCACTGCTCGCTCGACATCTCCACAGTCGCGTCATATTAGTCCGCTTTTGCAATTTCCTCCTGGACTTCGCCAAAATAGCCTCAATCTCGCCAGCATCTTCCCAAGCACGTTCCCGCAAACATCCTCCGCCGTCGTCGCTTTTCCCGAGGCCTCGCCGCGATAATGTCGCCGCCCTGCGTCGCGCTCTTGTCGCCCATCTCCGCGGCGGCGTCCTCTTCCCTTCTCTTCCGCCCCCGCAAGTGATTTATAGTGCCCGCAAG
>KQ758897.1:794103-806838 GCA_001462505.1 Aurantiochytrium sp. T66 | reverse complement strand
CGGCGGCGACGACTACGGCGACCACGACGACGACGACGTCCACTTCTCCAGGGAGGCCCAGACCGCCGTGGCGGCGCTGCGCCGCGTGCGGGCCTCGTGGGAGACGTGCCGCGCACAGAGGCTCTCCGAGGGCAGCAAGATGGCCATGGGCGCGACCATCGGCGCGGACAGCAGCAGCACCGCGAGCATCAGCATCGCGAGCGGGAGCAGGTGGTACGCGGTCGTGGCCGCCGCTAGCGGCATCATCTGCGCGCTGCGGGACGAGATCGTGGGCGAGCTCCCGGGAGCCGTCGCCGCCTTGATGGTAAGTTGGCCGCGCTGCGCTTCGCCAAAGAGGCTTGCTGAGGTCGAGGCGCTGACGAGTGCAGCATTGGACACGATTTGGGCAACAGGCGCCGCACCCCGTGGAAGCCTGGGGCCTGCTCGGGCCAGTGCCTCGTGGGTCGCGGGTGAAGCTCGTCTTGGATCTCGACGAGACCCTGGTGCATACCTTTGTGGGGGCGCCGTCCCTCTTGATGAGGCTCGGCGGCGTCGAGTGCGCGCCGGTGACTGTTATTCTGTCCAATCAATTTGTGCACATCAGGGTCGCGCTACGCCCGTACGTGCGCGAGTTTTTGCGTCTGGCCTCGCAGTGGTTCGACCTCGCCGTGTTCACGGCCGGGGATCGCAGCTACGCTGATCCGATTATTGACTTCCTCGACGAGGGCCGCGGGATCCTCCTGGAGCGCTACTACCGCCACCACTGCCAGACGGTCGGCGGGTATCACCTGAAGGACCTGCGCGTCGTGAGCAGCGACCTCAGCAGGATCGCCATCATTGACGACAACGAGACGGGCGCGCTCCTGAATCCAAACAACTGCGTCGGCATCAAGAGCTGGCTCGGTAATCCGTTCGACCGCGCCCTCGTCGATCTCCTCCCGGGCCTCGCGGTCCTGAGCCGCGCACCCTCTACCGTGCCCGCAATTTTGTCTATTTAGCTTACCCCTGTATGCAGTTGTTTTTTTTTTGCAAGAGATTCCAAAAAGTACGTACAATCTTGCCCACAAGCCACTGGCAGGAGGACGACGGCGGCCAAGCATTCATGCGCATGCACGCATGCATGCTTGCGTCAAAAGAGATCAAGACATTTTCATAAGTACAGAGCCGGAGGTCATGGTGCCGGCAGTTGTGCCGACCCTGCGTGTGCTTGCTGTCCGCTTGTTCCAGTGTGCTCCTGCGCCAGATCTGCTGGCCGGGGCGAGGCCTCCTGCTCGGTTGACTCGTTGGTCTCGGACGCTGTCGCGGGCGCCGGAAGCGCGTCTTGAAGAATATTTGCAGGGTTGTCGCACAACATCGCGAGGAGGGTCGTTTGCTCGAGGTAGTCGTAGGCGGTGAGCGGGTCGATGGGGTACTTTTCGTTCGAGCGTCTGCCCGAAAGGCCGCCGAGCGGCGCAGGGTAGTCCGAGCCGAACACGACCGAGTCTGTCGACATGGTCTTGAAGAGGAACTCGGTGGCGTCCCGGCTGTGCACGATCGAATCCACGACGAAGCGGCCAGGCTCGAGCATGCAGGCCATGCGCGCCGCGGCGTCAAGGAGGACGTCGCTATTGGAGCACGAGAGCTCCTGCTCGATCTGGCCGCGGACGTACGGGAAGGTGCCGCCGCCATTGGCGAAGCAGACCTTGAGTTTGGGAAAGTGCTCGAGGAGGCCACCCGTGAGGAAGCAGGTGACCGAGTGGCAGAGCTCCGCGGGCATGCCCACGATGCGCGGGACGAGGACGTCGTCGGAAGCCCGCTTTGTGTCGAGATTGTTGGGGTGGATAAAGACGACCGCGCCGAGCTCCTCGGCGGCCTCCCAGAACGGGATGAGCTCTTGTGCGTCGAGGTTCCAGTCGTTGACGTAGGTTCCCACAATGACGCCGGCAAAGCCGAGCTCCTGGATGCAGCGGGTGAGCTCCGCGATGGCGAGGTCGGGCGCCTGCAGAGGGACGGTGCCGAGGCCGACGAAGCGCGAGGGGTGCTTGCGCACCTGCTCGGCCATGTCGTTGTTCAGGATACGGGCCAGATCTGCGGCGTCGTCGGGCTTGGCCCAGTACGAGAACATTTCCGGGATGGTGCTTAGCACCTGGACGTCGATGCCCGCGGCGTCCATGTCGACGAGGCGCGCGTCGACGTCCCAGCAGTTCGGCCCGAGCTCCAGGTACGGCTCCGAGTCCCTCAGCAGCCGCGCGTTGCCGGCGGTCTCGACCTCCTGCTGGTCGTGGTCGATGTGAAAAAAGCCGCAGTACCCGTACCTCCGCGAGGGGTCCGGCCACGCCCTCGGCAGGATGTGCGTGTGGAAGTCCACGCGCGTCTTGCGGCCGCCGTCCGCAAGGCTGGCCTCCTTGGCGTCCTTGTCCTTGGGCGTCTCCATGATCACGTCAGGCGATCTCCGTCCCGATCGAGACCGCGCGCGATCGGGCGGGCACCGCGGCGTGCGTGCGGGCGGGCGCTGCGCGGGTCCTGCGCGGGCGGCGTGCGGGCGGCGCGTGCGGGCGGCGGCGGTGAAGCAAGCGCGCGGTCCTCCGCGAAGCGCGTTTGTTTGTCGCCCTTTGCGGGCTTGTCCTGCGCGGATTGTCGACTTGTGGGAGGCAATACTCCACTGTGCAGCCGCCATTTCCGACTGCCGGCGGTGGGTGGTTGCACTCACTCTTTGCTGTCATGTCTATCAATCAAGGCAACAACAACAAGGCGCGACCTGGAGACGATGGACCTCGAGCACACGAGACGAGACGACAGACAGACGAAGCCGAAGACGAAGACGAAGAAAGACGAAGACGTCTTCGTCCACGACGAGCATGGCGTCTGACCAGCTGCATCGCAATGGTCACGATGGCAGACAGACTATGCATATAGCTAATCGTAGATTTTGCACACGCACACGATGAAGACGACATGAAGACCCCATTATTATGATTCCTCGAAGCATCGTCGCGGAGGAAAGGTTAGCTAGAATGCTTGTCGTTGTACGTATCGTGTCATCGAGATCATTGTCAGCTAGGAGAACTCTCTGATCAGATTGAATGCGATTGGAGACCTCGTGAGCTAGAATTGACCGTCCGTCGTCGCCCGACTCGGATGGCGGCGTCCCGTATCATGTATCAAGCGGAGGGGAAGCCAGCACGGATCAGGTGCAGATCGACCTCGGCTCGCCCGGGAACCTGGCGTACGTAGCGTACGTACGTGGTACGTATACGTACGTAGTACCCGGTACGTACGTCCACGTGCATCATCAAGAGCGTCAATCGAAGTCTCTTCCACAGAAGATGCGACAAGTGGATTCCGCCAGCACCTTCTGATCAAGACTCGAGAGAGATCTGATCGACCCGCACCAGCAGGTTGCGCAGACCGCGGCGAGGGTCCCTGACTTGGGGCTGCCGACTCGGAGGGCTGACAGACCGCCAGCGAGCCTCCCGCGCCGGCCCCTCGCGCGGCGGAGGCCTCGGCCGGACCCTGCGCTGCCGCTGCGCAGAGACCCCCGCGCGCCCCAACCGCCCGAGAGAGCGCCCGGACTCTGAACTCATCAGCTTTTGTCTGCTGCGTCGCGTCGTTGCGAAAACCGGCGAGCGCGCAGACGCGCGTCTGCGGCGCTGCGGCCAGCGCGCAGACGCGAGGAGAGGAGGCGCGGACGCGCCCGCCCGGCCGACGGCGAGCTCGCATTCGCCATCGAAGCAAGCTGGCCAGAATTCGCCCGAGCAGCGAAATAGCAGCGAAGATAGGATAGCCTGATCAACGCCGAGGCGCACGGGCAACTCGAAGAGACTTTCATTCGCGCAGCCGCGTAGAGCACAAGCGAGATATCAGCCGACCCCAGACCATGTCGGCAGCGCCGCAGGGAGGACCGGGATCGCCGGGTCAGACGTCCAAGACCAACGGGAACGAATCCCAAGCTGTGGCGGCGCCCGAAAAGCCTAACGGGCTCAAGCCCAACGCGCCCGGCGCAAAGTCCTCTGCGGAGGAGGTCGCGGCGACACTGGCGAACCTCGAGGCCGCAGAGGCGCTCCTACACTCGGTGTTGGAGCATACCGAGTCCGCCGTCGAGCATATTGAGAGCAGAACGCTGGGCCAGCGTGTCAATATGCCCGTGCTTGCCAAGACCGGCGACAACCTGCTCGCCACGCTCAACGAGCTGCACCAGCGTTTGGAAAAGGAGATTCCCAACCTGGTCAAGTATGTCCCTTTCGAGCGAAGCTCGTACGGCAAGAAAAAAGACGCGGAGATTGCCCAGCACAAGCTCGACTTTGCGCGCGGCCATCTCGCGCGCACCCTGGAGCTTATCGACCAGACACCTGCTACCGCCGCGAATCCAGACCAATCATCATGAGCTCGATGCTTAGCATTTCTCATGCGCGCTTGCGAAGCCGTTGGTTGTAGCGCTGGGCCTGGCGTCGCGCGCCAGGGAGTCGAGATCGACTTTTGCTGTGGTTGGCCGACACGGGGGGCTCTATGCGGGGAAGTGAGGGCAGTCAAAGACCTTGCCTCCACCGACACAGCGTGGCCTCAATACCTGCCCACCCAACAGTATACTGCAGGCCGGCCCGGGTCCCGCCGGCGCGGCGGCGCCCATTTTGTGTAACGGAACTCTTCGGGAGCGCCTGCACGCGGTGCGGGCGACGCGGGGTTCTGCGTCCGCCTCGCCTCTCGCGTCTGGTACATCTGCGTGGCGACAAATAGCGTCTCTCTCCCTCGCGCGCTGCTCGCACTCGCGCGATTAGCGCAGCGCGTCACCAGCGCAGGGCACCTCCGCCGGAACGCTGCGCTGATAACCTTCCAAGTCAAGATGGACGACGAGATGATCGCGCGGCGCGTCTTCGCGAGCCACGCGCAGGGCGCGCCCCTCGTAGCGGCCAACAAGGCGGCGCGAATGCTTCGCGAGTGCGGCCTGCCGCTCACGTCGGGCGAGTCGAGCGCAGTCCTCGCTGGCGCGGGGGGCTTGTCATCGCAAATTTCGGAAGAGGATTTCGTCGGCATGCTGCAGCGCGCGCGCGCAATGGTCGGAGACGCCAGGGCCACGGCGATCGCAGCCCTCAGAGACCTTAACAGGCTTCGTGGCATCGACTGCGACTACATCGCCGAAAAGGACCTCTGTGCCGCGGTCGAAAAGTTCGGGAATTCGGATGCGACGTACGACGTGCGGGCGATACGCGAGGCCATGCAGCGCGCGAATCTCAAGCGCGACGCCTGCGGCCGCATTCATATCGAGTGCTTCGTCTCCGAGGTCCTTCTGCTCTAAAGAAGATTCTTCTCTTTGGTTCATGTGTTTATTTGGTCATTAGAGACGGTCGCGAGGCAATGCGCAGCGAGCCCCTTCGCGCCAAAATCTCTTGGTGCCGCTTGTCCATGGACGTGGCCTTGCAGTTCGCCCGATCATAAATTGTCGGGTGCCAAATCAGGATCCGTAGCAAGAGCGCCAGCTTGAGGGGAAAACCCGACGTAGGGCTGAGACGCAAGTTGCCCCCATCTCGCCTGCTCGCGCCACCATTGGATCCCCCCGAGGTCCCATCTACGTCGTCGTCGTCATCGTCGCTGCTGTTGTCGCCATCGCCAGATGCGTCCGCATCGGGATCCTCGCGCAGCATCTCTTCGAGATCAGTCTCGCTAAAGGTCGCCTGCCTGTCCAACGCCTTTGACAAGGCGCCCTCGCTCGACGGCAAAGGCGTTCGGAATGTGGCATCATCTGCCGCAGTGTCGCTCTCCGCGGCGTTGGTTACAGCAATGTCCTCTTCAACCTTTGCAAGCATCGTCGGGCTGCGTGGTACAGACTCGGCCTCCGGCTCTTGCGAAGTGCATTCTTGGTCCTTGCCCGCAAGCTGCCCCTCGCGCTGCTCTGGAGGCTGCTTTTCAACAGCTTGGGGTCGCAAAGGGTCCTGATCCTGCTCGTCACGGTGGAAAATCTGCACGAAGCGCTTGACCAGGTGCTCGAGAGAGGCCTGGTCGCAGAGAAACGCGAGGCGGGCGAGAGCCTCGAGGAACTCCTTGAATCCGATGCTCAGGTGCTCGTCGCTCTTCATCTCGTCCTCCATGTAGGCCATCGACAGCCGGTACGAGAGCCTCGACTCGCGTTCGGTGCAGGCGCTGTTGGAAAAGATACCCGATTTGGCGAGCATGTGCTTCCAGGACATGAATGTCATGCGCTTTTGCTTGCGGTTCATGTTGGCGTCGGCGTTGCGACGAAAGAGACGCTGCAGGACGGGCATAAAGTGCTGGAAGATGACGTCGACCGGTCTGGTGTACAAGAAGCGGTCGCGGAAGACCTGCGGCGCCTCGATGTCAAGGTACGGGATGAGATGCGCCTCGATGAGGCGGCGCACGGCATCGGCAGGTGAGTCGACGACCTTGCGCCGGTAGAACTTTTGGAGCGCAATGCGGCCCACAATTTCGACGAACTCGTAGCGACAAAGGTCTCGGTCCGGATTGAGCTTGCGGCCCTGGGTGTCGACGCCCTGGTCCTTGGACCCATCGTTGACGTTGACTGCCACGAACATGTTCTCGAGGTCTTTCTGCTCGAGCTGGTCGTCAATAATATGACACATCTGGCACATCTCGAAGAAGGAGTGCCAAGAGACCGAGGTAACTGAGAGTCCAGAGCCGCTTGCGCAAAAGAGCTGGTACGCGACGCGCAGGACGTTGTAATTCTCCTGCAGCGCGGCGAGCATGTTGTTGCGGTCGTGCTTGTCCTTGACCATGCGCTGGAACTTGGCGTGCGAGCAGTCCGCCTTGAAGGCCTTGACCGTGTCCTCGGTGCGCTCCTTGAAGTGGCCGGCAAAGACGCCGTCCTCCTGAATGAACGAGAGCCTGTGCCGCGGCAATGCGCGCGTGTTCTGGCGCCGAGGGGCGGCGCGGACGTCCTCCGGAAGCGTTCGCTCGAGTCGCTCGAGGATGGCAAAGCTGTGAAGGCGTAGCGGCCCGTTCTTGCGGTACGGCTGCTTGGGCGGCGGCGTCTTGTCCTGTGGTCTCCAAGGCACGGGCACGGCATCGCCGTTGCTAAGATCCTGCTTGCGGCCGACCATGAGCTCAAACGCGTGGCGCGCTTCGGGAGAGGCGTCGGCAGCGTGCATGTTGGGCGCCAGAACGCGATTCGCCTCGCCGTCGACGGTGAAGAAGAACTCGCAGCGGCCGGGGGGCAGCATGACGTGGACCTCGTACTTGAAGTCGCCTTCCACGTACCCGAGTTTCCGCGGGCGGCGGAATCCATCGATGCTAAGGAAGAGCTCCACGTTGCGCGGCTTGAATTTTGGTCGCGAGGGCGGCGCAGTCTTTTGCGGGACGATGCGCTGCTTGTACGGGTTGTTCTCCATCTGGCGGCGCAGCTCCTCGCGTTCCTCCTGACGGCGGATTTCCTCGGCGGCCGACGCCATGGCGGCCTGCTCGGCGGCGGCAAAGTCGACAAAGTCGACGCGGACTTCGCGCCAGCGGGCGCAGATCCAGCAGTTCTCGCACTCGGACGGGGTCTGCTCCATCTGCACCGAGGCCTTCTGCCCCTCGCGCTCCTTCTTCAGGCGGACCACGTCGAGCAGGCTGGGGAGGTGCTGCTTGCGGTTGCGCGAGGTGACGGCCACGATCGCGGACCGAAAGGAGAGCACGCGCGATTGTTGCTTCTCGCGAAGAGGACCGTCCGCCGCAGGAGTCGAAGCGTCGCCGCCGTCGTCGTCATTTCGGCCCGGCTGCGCGGGGTCCGCGCTCGTCGCGGCCTCAAGCCGCTGCTTGGCGTCGGCCTCGGCCCCACAGGGGCTTACGGCGCCCGCCGGGTATTGGCTGCCGTTGATGGCGAGGCGACCGCGACGGCGCGGCACGGGGCCCGCGGCGAAGGGGTCCGCTGCCTTCGTGGCGCGCTCCTCGGCCTCCTTGGCGGCCTTTTCGCGCTGGAGAGCAGCTCTGCGCTTAAGCGACGCGCTCGGGTCGTGGCGCAGCTCGGCGTTGCAAATGCTCTCCGAGCCGCGGGTCGCGAGACCCCTGTGGGCGTTGCTGGAGTCGAGCACGGCGTACTTGCGCGGCGTGAGAAAGCCCGCGGGCGACACCTTGTAGGCGTTGCCGGCCATGTGGAGCCCGAGGATGCTGTGGTTGAGATTGAGACCCTGCGCGAGCTCTTTGCACTGATCCGCGTCGATGTGGTTGTACGAAAGGTCAACATGCGTGAGGGCTCGATTTTTGGCGAATGCCGCGCTGAGGGCTTTGGCGCCCGTACCGATCATGTTCCAGCGGGCATCAAGCGTGTGCAGGGTCCGGTTCACGCGGAGCCCCTCGGCGAGCGCGTCTGCACCGGTGCCAGAAAGGTTATTCCACGAGACATTGAGCGCCACGAGCGACTTATTCTGCGCGATCATCTTGCCGAGGGCGCTGGCGCTCGCAGGAGACTGCCCAATGCCCGTGTCGCTAAGGTGCAGAATGCGCACCTTGCAGGTGGGGACTCGAAGGGCTCGACAGATACGCTCGAAGGCGTCGGCGGCGAACTGCACTTTGTTGAGCTTGACGACGCGCAGCGTAGCCGAAGTGCGCAGGACGCAACCGAGCGCCTTGGCGGCGTTGCGCGAAATACGGTTCTCGCTGAGATCGAGGTTGCGGAGCTTGAGGTGCGCGCTATTGTCGAGCAGGGTGGTCACGGCGGAGTCTCCGAGGCGATTCTCGCGCAGGTCGAGGGTGCGCAAATCATGCAGGGTTCGCAAGCCACATGCCACCGCAGCCGCGTGGGCGTCGCCGATCCCAAAGTGGCGCAGATTGAGCGCGCGAGGCTCGGTCTCGGAAAGCCCTAGCGGTTCTGGCAGAATGCGGTGCGACTCGCAATACTCGGCGTAGGTACTCCGGGGCGAGTCCGCCTTGCGGTCGACGCCTTGGAAGCGCTCGAAAAGGATCTGCTTTTGCTGCTGCTTGTGCGGCAGGATGCCGATTACCCGCTGGCCGAGCTGCTGTGGCGTGAGGTCGAGGCGTTTCCGGCCAAGACGACGGGACACGGGCCCTTCAAGGGCCCCGCTGTGCGTCCCGCTTAATAGCTGCTGGTCCTCGTGACCTTTGTTGCGATCTCCTTCACTTTCACGGCGTTCCACATGCATTGCGACTGACGAGGGGGTGGCGGGTATCTCGCAGCGTTCCCATATTCGCGGCCCTGCGCGGCCGGGGTGCGACAGGGCCGCAAGGTCCGAAATATCAAAGAGCTCCTGGAGTGCGCTTTGTGGCGCAGAGTTTACGTCCGCTTCTTCATCCTCGGCCTGCATCCGCTTTTTCCGCTTGAGATTGCGCGCTGTTCGGGCGCGCTCGGTCAGAAGTCGACGCAGTCGGGCGTTCCTCCTGGCTGCGCCGTCTCGTGGCGAGGCCGGGACCTCGATGCGCTTGAGACGCTTCTGCAGCTGCTTGTAGGTATTGTAGCGGCCGTGCCGGAGCGCGACCCTGGCGAGTCTGCGCAGGTTCACCTCAATATCCCCCGCCTTGGCCCCGCCGACCCAGTCGCCTCGGTTCTTGTTCTCGAGCGCGAAGCCGCTGGCGCCTGAGGCATGATTCTTGATTCCTTCGGTTGAAGCCTCGGCTCCTTCAGGTCCTTGCCTCCTGCGCACAAGGCTCGCTGCCGCAAGCTCGCCGGCTTTGTCGTCGTCGTCGTCGTCGTCGTCGTCGTTGTTGTCGTCTCGCGAGAAGACGCCGCGCAAGACGTCGATCTCGCGGGGCATCTTCATCTCCTCCGGACCGCAGGTTCTTGGCGGCCAGCGCTACACGTTGGCTGGCTGGCCAGACGGCCTCTCGCCGGCCGCCGCAGACCTCCGGAGGCGGCGGCGAGCGTTCTGGCGCGCGTCTCGCCGTGTCTCGCGTCCTGGCAAGCAACATGTCGCGCCGTTGCTGTCTTCTTTCCGGATAACTCTGCGGCGCTACTACGTCCGCGCCGCCCCACGCTGCTTCTCCACACCCCCCGCAGGTGCCCGCGCGCTCACCTTCCCTCCGAGTCCCTCGGCACGCGCACACCCGCAGCTCGTCGCTCCACGACAATTTGACCCCTGCTCGAGGGTGTATGAGCTCGCAGGACGTACGGCCCGCAGTGCGTTCCCACAGCGGAGTCAGGAACACGCGAAGCATGAGGTCCTCACGAGGACGTCCTCATGAGGATGGTCATGATGAATGACGAATAAATAGTCGGCCGAGGAATGGCGCGGGAGACCACGGCCGCGCGCGCGAGGACGTGCGTCGAGAGCTTGCGATGGGGCGTGCTCAGCGCGATCTTTCGACACCAATTGGCTGGCCGGCCGGTCGCGATGCCACGGATCTCCGAGGGCTAGCCAACTTGGTGTGACCGTGAGTGTGAATACAGTGTGAGATCAATTCGATGGAGCGTCGATGCCGGAGCTGGTCGCTCGCGCGGACGAGACGGATGACCCGGCGCAACGACACACGAGACGCACCGGTTATGCAATCCCGGCTGTCATGTGCGTGCACGACTGGCGTCGGACCCTGGGAGTCCTGCCGACCTGCCTGCTCGCCCGCGTTTCACGACGCACGATTTACAGGGCCCGTACCCGGTACCTTTTGCGTAGGTACTAGTACCGTCCGTCCGTTCGTGGGCTTCGCGCGTCGCTGGTGCTTTACACTCGGGCGTTTCGCGCGTCGTCGGGCGGGTGCCAGGTGCCACTCACTGCCATGCCAGGCAAATATCCTGCCTGCAAGGCACGATGCGATCGCGCAAGACCGCGTGCGCCGCAGATTACGCGGGACGGGGAGCGCACTGCCGAGCGCTGCACTGCCTTGATTGAGGTGGCGCCCTTGGCCGCGACCGTGGCGAGCCTGTAGTGTACTAATTAGGGCATCCTGGAGTGAGTGCACGACTTACGAACCCTCTTGACGATCGATCTCTTGACTCAATCAATCAATCAATCAAGAGCACGATGGGATGGTCACGAGTGCGTCGTAGATCGGGCATCGCATCGCATCCGCGAACGCGCTCCACTCTGCGCCTCTTAGCTCAGCTCGACGCACCGGGCGGCGCACGCCCCGAAACGGCCCGGCCGTGGCCCACCAGTGTCGGTCGACCCAGCTCTCGAGACCTCGACCTCAGGGTTTCTGCTGTTGCGCCTGCTGCGTCTCGAGTCGAGGCGGCTCGAGTCCGATCGGTCACAGCAAATCGTCAAGTCATCGGTCGCCCGAGCCACGCTCCGCGCAGCTCCGCGCAGCTCCGCGCAGCAAACAGTCTGACAGTTTTGGCTTTTGCGCTCTTGCGCGCTGATTGCCATGCAATGGTCGTAGAATGTCTACAGATAGAATGGAGGGGCTCGCACGCGCCCCGCGTGCGTCGAAAAGCGGCGCAGAGCTGCGCGACGAGTGTGCAGCGAGTGAGTGCGGGGAGGAGGAGCACACGCGCGATCACAAGCTGCGCAATTCGCAAGCAATTCGCAAGCAAGCGCAGGCTGCGCAGCGGCCTCGGCCTCGTCGAAATCACTCGCAAGAGCCAAGACCTGGCGCTGCGCTGCGCGTCCACATCGTAGCGTAAACCTGGCGGTGCAGGTCTCGACTCGAAGGCGGCGCGAAGCGAGTCGGTGCAATCGACGATGACCCTGGGAGCAGCTGATCTCATGATTGATGATCAGAATGCATCTTTCCCACCTTGGGTTTGGGGGGATGTTATTGACTCGGACGGACGCCGTGCTCGTGCCGCAACGAGTTTCTGTAAAAGGTACGGGCCACGGCGCCTGAAGCTGCTTTGTTAAAGTTTGCTGCAGTGGATCCCGCCGGCAAACCCCAAATCGATCGCGCTCCGAGGCCGGGCACGCCCACATTGGCTGCCACGAGCTGCTCGCGCCGGGCCCGGGCTCGAGCGAAGGCGTCGACCAGAAGAAGCGGACCGTGCACGAGCTCGCGCGACGGCGAGACCTGAGAGTCCGGCCGGCGATGCTCAATCACATCATGCGGAGGGATCTTTCGAGCGGGGCGATGAGGTCGGAGAAGAAGAAGATGGTCAGGCTTTTAAGGTCAGGAGGATGTACGTAGCGTACGGGTACGTAGCGCGTACGTACGTAGAGCAACAAAACAGGAGCGAGGAGGCGCGAGGCTACTCGAGCTTGAGCATGAGGCGCTTGACGAAGGCAAGGTCCAGGGAATTGACAACAGGCTTGCACTCTTCGGGCTTCGGGCACGCCAGCTTGTGGCACGAGTTGACGTGGCGGCGGAGCTCGGAGTGGCAAGCGAAGGACTTTCTGCAGGTGGTGAGGACGCAGGGGAAGGGGCGGATGTTGGAGTGGATGCGGATGATGTGCATGCGGAGGTCCGACTGGCGCACGAAGGAGCGGTCGCAGTCGTCGGCGAGGCACTTCCATACTTTGGCGTCGAGATGCACGTTGCGCACATGGAGGCGCAGGCCCTCGCCCGTGGAGTAGGTCTTGTTGCATCCGGCCTGCACGCACGTGAAGCTGCTTTCGCCAAGAATGTGCTTCTCGCGGTGCTGATGCAAGTCGTCCTCGGTCTCGCATTTGCGCAGGCAGAACTCGCAGACGCGGCGGCGGTTGGCCTTGGTGACGCGCGTGGCGTGGAGCTCCGGCGAGGCGCGGGTCGACCCAGGATGCTTCGGCGCCGCGCCGATGGCGCTGATGCGGGCGGTCAGGTCGGGCGTCGGGCTGGAGCTGGGGCTCGGCGCGGGGCGGCCGCCGAGGCCGGGCGCCGCGAAGCGCTTCATGGACACGCTCTTGGGACTGATGCAGCCCTGCTGCTGCATGTACTGCGGGTACTCCGAGAGCCGGCGCTTCGCGCAGA
>KQ758897.1:765660-780744 GCA_001462505.1 Aurantiochytrium sp. T66 | reverse complement strand
TCTCGAGACTCGGAGTTATGCGCTACCAGAAAAAGGGAAGGGTTCCAGAGGTTCCAAGAACTCCGAGAGATTCAGGGGTTCCAGAAGTGCCAGTAGACCGTTTGGCTCGCTTTCGACTCGGACTCGGACTCGGACTATGACTCGGACTCGCGGACCAGCCCAGGACGCGGAAGACGCGGACGACGATGGCCCCGACCAGAGGACGCGGGCGAGGAGAGAATTGGGCAGAACTTGAAGAACTTCAGAATGAACGTAGCTGTGATTGGTGGACGAATTCCAAGGTCTTGAGCAGAGGAGCTTTGCAGAAACGAGGCGGGAGCTCTGGCAGGCCCAGAAAGGAGCAGAGTCTGTTTGTGAACGAAGCGCTCAGCTTTGATCGCCTATAATAACAGCAGCAAGTCTGCTGACTGTCCAGGGCGCAGACCCTCGTCGATAGCGACGACTCGGACCTGAATACTTGCGGGTGGGCCCACGGCAAGGTCGTTCGTCTGCCAAGCCCGTGCGCGAGTCGAAGATGGCAGGCGCTGGCCTCACAGCGCTCGAGCGCTTTCAGCACAGCATCAAGGAGGAGACCGAGGTCATCAGGAATAGCGACCCCCTCACCTGCGCAGCGGACCCTGAAGCCGCTAACGCGCGCGCGTGCGCGGTGGCTCGAATCGAGCTCGCCGTACACCATGCGCAGCGCAATGTCACACGACGCAAAAGTCGCGCCGTTCTGGCCACCGAGCTTTCTGAGCTTGGCAAGGCGCTCGCGTCCCTCGGCGAGTTCGAGGCCGCCATTCAGGTTGGCTTCCAACCGAGCGTCGCTGTCTCGCAAAGATGGCGCGACCGCGTCGAGGCTAATCTCTGCGCCGCCCAGGCCTGGGCGCAATACCTGCAAAAGGGTTTTGCCTTTGGCCGCGCCTCGCTCAAGCTCCCGCTCGCGAGGCGCGGCCATGTGTGCGATGTGGCGCTCGAGGCACTCGGACTCGTCCGGGAGGCACATCAGGAAATCAAGGCGCACCCAAAACACGAGGCCGAGTACTGGCTCACGCACAACGCTGCTCAGCTCTGCGCAGCCATCTGTGAGCCCATGATCACCTTGGGCTTTGCCGACGCAATTCGCTCGCACATTCTCTTCAGTATCCTGGCCGTCGAGGACCAGCTGCCGCTCTGCGCCACAAAGTTCCTCGGTCTCCGCGAAAGACTGTACTCGGTGGCGTGGTCCACGTACGAGTCGCTCGGCGCGCTTAAGGCTGCCAAGAACGTGGCGCAGCGCCTTGGCGCTCAGGTGAGCCAGCTTCGCGCCGACGAGATGCAGGACGCCCCCGTCCCGGACGAGGTGCTCTCTGCTCTCGACCACGCGCATCTACTTGCGCAGATCGCGAGCGCAAAGTTTGACCTTCTCGGCATCGAGGACGGAGCTGACGCCGATGAGCGTGCCGCGCGCATCATCCGCGACGCGCTGGCCATCGACGTCGACGCCGCGGAGGACGTCTGGCTGGAGGGCCCCACGGCGGTCCAGCGGCTCGAGAGCCTCGCAGAAATCCTCTCCATCGTCGGCGCGCGGCCCCTGCGCGCGCACGTGACTGCCGTGCGCGATGCGACGAAGAACGATTTTGGCGGACTCGCGCACGCCATGCCGCGCCTCGAGCGCGCGGTTGCCATATGCCTCGAAAAGGTGCGGTCCGACGCGGGCATCCGAGTCGACGCCGGTGCTGATGACGCTGCCGAGGAAGACGCCCACCAGGAATCCGCCAGCAAGACGAGCAGCGACGAAAGCGAAAACGAGGCGCCGCGCGAGCCGCAGGTCGTGACGCCCGGCGCGCAGTTGCCCGTCCAGGCCTGCGTCAAGCTCGTGGCCTCCTTCTTGCAATTTGCGTGCTGGCCAAGCGCCATGCGCCTGCTCAAATGCCTCGCGACGCCCGACCTCTGCTGCGTCGAGGACCCGGCACAAAGGGCCAAGATCGAGATCCTTCGCACGATCGCTCTCACGAGCGTCCAGCTGCGCGGAGACGGCGAGATCGACAGCGAGACTTTACTGCTGGAGCTAGGCTTCGACAAGGATCACGACGCCGTCCTCATGAGCGGCGAAATGGCCGAGGTCGAGGGCAGGCTCATCTACGTCAACACGATCCGCGTGCTGGCCAGCACCCTTCGGCGCCACGCTGATCTGCTGCATCTGGTGGAACCAGATCTGCTCACCGACGCCGCGCTCTTGCTCTGGTCGCCATTCTGCACCGCCATGCTCGACACAGTCGCGAGCTGCTCGCCCGAGGATCCCTTGAACCCGACGCTCATCGAGGTTACGACAGAGGTCCTCGACTGCGCCTACTACGTTGTGCTCGTGTCCGACATGGAAGACGCGCTCCTGCGCGCAATGATTGCGCTGCGGTACGCCTCCTTTTTGCATACTCGCGACGTCGAGGATTCTCGGGCCGCGCTCCAGGTCCTGCGTCGTGGCCTTCAGTCTCTTGACGTCCAGCGCGGCGAGCTCTGCACCGCCAGCGGCAAGGCCTCGCTCACCGCGAACGAAAAGGCGCTGAGGGGCGAGCATGCTTCCGGCGCGCTGGCCTCGCTCGCCTCGGTCCACTGCGACATGCTGTGCCTCCTGTTCGAGATTGAGCTCGACCTCGCGCACCAGGAGGAGGGCGCTGCCGCGCATCAGCCGACTGCGGCATCCAAGGTCAAGGCAGCCGAGCAGCGCCTCGCCGCAGAGTTTCGCCACAACAAGTACGCGCGGGCGCTCTTGGGTGCTACCACGCTATCGCGGCGCGAGCCGGATGCCTTCGCGGAGAAGGCCAAGACGCTGGCGACGGTGAACAAGCTCCTCGCCGAGGCAGGGGCCCAGGAATCTGCGCTTCTCGCGCAGGCGTCCAACGACGACGCGGACTGCGCTGCTGCGGCACCTTCCGAAGTCGAGGAAAAGGCCACCGAGGCCGCCAAGCTTTCTCTTGTCCCAACGTTGCGCATCCTGGCGCGGTCGGCTTCGTCAATCACTGTGGAAGTTCGCCCATCGAAAACCGCGCGGCCGGGCGCTCCGCACCACTACGCAATTTTTGGCAAGCCGGCGGGGTCCGGCACCGAAGTGAGCATCACCAACACCGGTCTCGTGAACACGGGGGTTCCACATACGCCCGATAGCAAAGACGCAAGCAAGCCGTTCTCGATTAGCGTTTCCGACCTCGCGCCCAACGAGTCGTACGTGTTTGCGGTCGCGGCCTTTGACGAAGACGGGCAAGTTCTTGGCGGGGGTATTAGTTCTACGTCCATGGAAGTCCAGACCCTCTGCCCGCTGCCTCTGCTGGAGTGCTACGGCGCTGTCGCCTCGCTCGCCTTTGCAAGCATTCGTACGATTGTAACAGGCCCGCCGCGAGAGTACCAAGCGCTCCACAAGTCCGTCAAGGAGCACGTGTGCTCGTGTAAGAGGGCCTGCCAAACAGCATGCTCCTTTGTCATTCGTGCCTTTGTCGCCTTTGAGACACCCGGCCCGTTGTGGGAGCGCCTCCCTTCGGATGACTTCTGGCTCATTCGAGACGAGATTCTCGCAGCCCCTCAGCCGGGCCTGCAAGCCTTTGCCAAGGCCACGCTCATCCTCCACAAGCTCGAGCGAAAAGCCCGGCCCCTATTTCCTTCTCCTCCTACAAATGTGGCGCTCGTTCGTTTCGACGTCAAAAGGAGCGTGGTCGGCGCCAGCGCTGAGATTTGCCGCCAAGTGCAGTCCTTATCGCTTGCCCTCCACGCGGCCTGCGGCCTGCACGACAGCACACTCATCCTTCAGCTCGCCAGCGCCATTTACCACGATCTTCAGGGGCTCTTCGAACTGCAACGTCCGCTCAACGGCGTCCTTCGCATTCTCATCGCCGTGCAGTTCGCGTTCCGCCAGATCCCTCGATCCATGTGGACGAACCAGGTCAGCGCCATGTACGCGTACTGCTCATACCAAATTCTGCGCTTCACCACGTCGGGCCGCGAAGGCGACCTGGCCAAGACGGCCCTTTTGTCTGGGTCCGCAGGACTCCTCGGAGATGACGAGGGCGCGGAATCAGGCCACGATGATGTCGCCGAGCTTCATACGGATGCCCGAGATGAAGACCTCCCCAGCGAAGCGACGCTCGCTCAAAGAACGCTGCGCGAGACGCACCAGGAGCAGCACGCATTGGCCGTCAAGATGCGCTTTGAGCTGGCTGGACTCTTCGGCGGTCCAGCTCTCAAATCTCTCGAGAAGATCCACAGCGCTGTTCGGAACGGGCACGCCTTCGCCGAGGCATCAGGTCCGGGCGCTCTCGAAGACAAAGAGCATGACGCGGTGCCGTTGCCCGATCCTGCAGACGGCGATATCGAGCAGAAACTTGGGGTTGACGAGGAGGTTCTCGTGTGTCTGTCGCGGGCTCGCGCTGCGGAGGCCCCCGAGACGCGAGGTGCTCTCATTTCTCGCGCTTGGGAAATCCTATCGCTTCCCGGTGCAGAAGAATCGCCGGATTACCTTCAGCTCATGACCATGGTCTGTAAGACAAGCCTCGACGTGGGCGGCGGCGTTGAGACGGCTCGCTGGGCCGACGAGGCCCAGCACGTCCTCTGGGATCTCGACTCGCAAAGCGAAGCGCATGCCAGACCCTTTGTGCTGGATGTAATGTGGGAAGAGCAAGCGGAGAACGTTGAGCCTATGGAGGCCGTTGCCGCCCTCGCGGCCCCGCTCTCGGAAGATGACGATCCGCTCGGGCTTGACGAGATTGACAATTTGCGCGCGCAGATTGAGGAGCTTCAAGAATTCATCGAGTCCATTTCCACAAACGCGACGAGCTCTCCGCGTACAGACGCTGGGAGCCAGGCCGACGGTCAAGAGTCCCAAGAGACCAAAGAAGAGGTCCATCCGGACGCAAACGCGAACGCAGAGGACGGCGGTGGCAACGACGACGAGGAGCGGGAAAGCCAGAGAGTGGATGCGATTGCCAAGGCCAAGCTGGAAATTGACGGCCTCAAGGCCCGCCTCGACATCCTGGAGAGACGCGCGCGGCTGATCGCCGCCGGAAATGGAGACCCGAGCGCCGAGGTCGGCCTAGATGCGAAAAAGCAGCTCATTATGCTAGCAGACTTCGAGCGTATTCGTGCGTTCTGCCTCTACAGAAAGTGGCTGGCAGTGGATTGGTCCGTGCTGCACGCCTCGGACAGCCAGCTCGACTACAATGATCCAGCTGCGGGGCGCCTCGTCGAGGGTATGCTCGACGAGGGGCCACGCACGGACCTTCGTTGGCTCCCGATGAAGGACCCCATGAGCGCCGAGGTGCATCCCTCGGTGCCACGTCTCCGGCCGCTGCCCAACAGCCTGGCCGAGGGCGACGAGCTTGGAGAGGAAGAAGACGAGCGCGAGTCGATCGACGAAGGAGGCGAGCCGAAGGGCGGCGCGCAAGACGGTCTCGCGGCGGCCCAATCTGGGGTGGGCGGCGACGCGGAAACCCTCAAGAGCGCCCAGGACGCCGCCCTGGCCGCTTTCAAGGACGCCTTCGCAAACACGCCGCAGCTCCTGCACTTTCTCGCGCGCGCCATGACCCGAGCCAAGTGGGCCGAGGCCTGGCAGCAGCTTGAGAACATCGGCAAGCTCCTGTGGAATGTGCTCGAGTTCGCCTGGGTGACCCCGACCCAGTTCACCGAGGACGCCGTTTGCGAGGCCGCGCTGGTGCCTGCACTTCGCACCAAGCTGCAGGTCGCCCGCGAGGAAGAGGCCAGGTCTCGCGCCGCAGCGCGCGAAGCCGAAGAGGCCGCAGATCCCAGCGCCACGGCCAGTGTGGAGACGACGTCGGGCCGCGAGAGCGGCGACGCCGGCATTCCGGCCGCGCCGCAGGTCGAAGCCGGGTGTTACGACTGGCGACCGGTCTTCCGGGCCGGCGTCGCGGTGGTGGAAATGCTCGAGAAATGCCGGACGCCCTCGCGCCGCGGAGCGAAAAGGAAGGCGCTGCGAGACGTTTGGTGGGCGAGTCGTCTCGTTGGATTTACGCTGCAAGTCCTTTGCCACCTGAAACGCTGGCCGCAACTCGTCGTGCTCGGCAAACGCTTTGTCGTGGCAGTGGACAAGACTGACGCGCTCGTCAGCCAGGCGCTTCCGCTGATCGTGCTTGCGCAAACCCATCTCGTGCAGACCGCCAAAGCAGAGGTCGCGCGCGTCGAGGCCGCCCTCAATGATCGCGTCGCGAGCTGGGAAGAGGCGCAAAAGAAGAAGAAGCGCCGAAAGGCCGGGCGTCGAGTGCGCAGCAACAGTGTCGACGGCAATATGTCGGATGCGGAGCAGAGCTTTCTTGATGAAAAGGCCGCCCTCGAGGGAGCCCTCGCGGTTTGCGTCTCGCGTCTGGAAAAGCTCGAGGCGATGGAAGCCGAGGTTGTCAAGATGCAAGCCAATTTGACCCGGGACAAGAGCACCTGCGAGGAGGCGCTCGAGACCGCGCAGGCGCTCGCAAAGCGCGCACTTTTGGAGTTCTTGACCCCCGACTCGCACGGGCTCGCGCTCCTGGCGCCGGTGCCCGGTCTCTCGACGCGGCGTTCCCGCACGCAACGCACGCAACGGAGCGCGCGTTCCGTCATCAGCAAGTCATCACGGATCAGTCGAAAAAGCCGACTCAACGACGGCGCCAGCGTGCTATCAAAGTTCACGAACGACCATGAGGTCGATATGGACGCCGAGCTGGGCATGTCCGGCGCCTCCGTGAAGGACGCCATCCAAGCGTACACCAAAGCAGTGCAGATGATGCGGCAGAAGCAAGAGACGAACCTGCTTGCCCAAGCCCTTTTGGAGATGGGCGATTTGCAGGCCGCGCAAGGCGGCATCGTAGGTTGGAAGGCCGCTTGCGTTGCCTGGACTGATGCCGTCGATGCCATTCTGCAGCAAGTCGACAGCGTCAATTCCTGGCAAGTGATCCTGGAAGAGGCCGTCGAGAGCTTCCCGCCCACAGTGTCGAGGTGGTCTGCGCGCGAGAATTTTGCGACTTCTGCCGAGCTTACAGCCTGCCAGTCGATTTTGGGCAAGTTTGGCGCTCGCGGGTGCCTGCTCGCCGCCCTGGGGTGCGCCAAGCTTGCCCAGCACACCCTCACGGGCAATCTGAACGATGCGAGCAGAAACGTGCGGCTCGCGGGCTGGCTTTTCGCAAGTCTCTTCGGCACTTCGATGGGCCACCCCACACGAGCATGCGACTATGCGCTCTACCGCACTCGCGAGATCATGCCCGGTCTTGATCAGGCGCTTCTAAACAATCGCGCAGTCCGCAAGAGCGACGTGCTCTCGGCGCTCGCCCACGTTGCTCGCGAGCTCTCGCACAGCGAGCGCCAGGCAGACAATCTCCTTGCGCTTCCCATTGCAAGCCTCTATGAATGCGTGGGTCGAGCCTGGAGCCTCTCGTCGAGGGCGGTGCTGGAGTCCTACCTGATTCGCGCCGAGGCGCTCACGCGACTCGGGCTGGTGCGCGAAAGCGGTCTCGCGATTCGCGAAGTGCTTCTGGGGGCAGACCTTCCCATCGGTGAGGAAGGAATCCTCCGCGCCTCCGCGGATCTCCAACTCGCCGCTGCCGGGGCAACCGACGACGCGCAGGAGAGCGTTGGAGATGTTCTCGCTCAGCTGCAACAGCGTTTTGCAACGCAGCGAGGCCTCTTCGCGTTGTCAAGCACACATGCGCCGTGGTCTCCAGAGAATCGCGCTGCGCTGGCCGCGCTCGTGGACCCCGGGCCCGACGCGGAGCCCGTCATGTGGATCGCAAACATGCTTGGCCCCGAGCTGATGCGTACATACAAGCTTTGCCGTCTGGGACTCTTTTGTCGCGTGCTCGCGTTTTGGTCGCCTTCGCAAAGCGTCCAGAACGAGGGCGATGACGCCGACGAGACGCTCACGCGCGACCAGCTGTCCCAGCGCGCTCTTGAGCTGCTCCATCCACAGCTTCCCGCCGTTGTCGAGAGCGACATCGCTGCGGCCCAAGAAGAGGGCGAGGGCGCGGAGGGCGATGATGCGCCGCCTCAGGACCCGATGGCGCTCATTGCGCAGAACGCCACCACCGCGGTCCAAGCACGCGTTGCGGAGCTGCTTGTCGCCGGAGGCAAGCTACGAGCTGCCATTCGGTGGGCCAGCGTCTGCCTCAAGACTCCCGAGGGAGAGCCTGCCGACACAACGCAGGCCGGTAGCAATGCTGACATCCGCTGCTGGTTGCGCTTGCGCTTTTCATTGCTGCGATCTGCTGAGCTGATGGGCGCCGCAGAGAGCGTCGCGGCCATTTGCGAGGTTATTGAAAGCGAGTGCAAAGCGAGCGCCGAGGGCGATCTATTTCGCGAGGCACGTCTGCGGCGGGCGGAAGCACTGGCCCGCCTCGGCAATGTCGAGGACGCCGCGCGCCTCGCGGAGGACGTCACCATGCTTTCGTCGACGGTCCAGGACCTTACCTTTGTCAAGGCCGTGATCGTGTCACACCAAACCCGAGAGGCTTGGCGGCGCTGTGAGAACCAAAAAGGTCAGAATCTCCTGGACCCCGAGGGTGATGACGCGAGCGCAGGCGTAGCCGCGATTGAGACGGCTCTCGTTGCTGCGCGAATCGGCATGGGCGCGGTCGGCTTCTTTGAGCCCCCTCAAGCTACGCCAATGTCGCGCCGCACGCTCTACACTGACCTGCTCGCAGCCTACGGCTTTGTGGCACTTCTCCACGGCGAGATTTTCGACTCGAAGGACAGCCTGGAGGAAAGTTTGCGGGTCACCGGGGTTTCTCTTGTCCCGCTGGCCTGGATTGAGGCCAAAGCACGCTTGCTCGACGCTTCGGAGGGGAGCAAATCGCCCGCCGGAGAAGAGAGCCTGAAAGCGTGCGCAGAGCTAGCTTGTCGCGCGCAAGGCCTGACGCTCGATTTGGGCCGCCAGGCATGCACGCGACTAGGGCTCACTGCAGTACACGGAACCAGGCAGTGGCTCCGCGCTGCCGTTCGCTTCGGCGGCGCGTTGGCCTCTCTGGGCGCCGACCTGAGCGAGTTCGCGAGAAAGGTCGAGGCCAGTGATGACACGGCGCAACGAGAGGCGGGACTAGGCGCTTACTTCCATGATCAGCTTGCTGGCGACGTCGGAGCGCAAGGTCTTCTTTCCAGGCTGCAGCGCGAGCTCTTTGCTCGCTCTGTCGGACTCGACCTCGACAGGTACGAGCGCATTCGAGCCCTTTACGGGTACTTGCGCGCTTCCGTAGACGGCTTTGAGGCTACCTTCGTCGTGGACCCCGAAGTTCTGCCCCGGCATGAAGATGCCGGCCCCGAGGTAGAAGGCGAGGAGTCTGCAGAAGAAAGCACCGCTTTACAATGGCTTCGAGACGGTTTGCGCAAAGGGGGGGATGTCGACCTCGTTCTTCTGCAACCTGGAAGCTTCACGCCGATCCGAAAGACGCTGGCTGTTGCCGATGCGCAACGAATTCGCGACGATCTTTCGCATGCAGCGCGCGTGCGCGACGTAGTCTTGATGGGCGAAATCGCTCAACGAGCGGCGAGACTTCTTGGCGCGGATTCGGCTCTTCTGTTTGCCGAAGAGAGCACGGAATTCGCCGATGCCGAAGCAGGCGCCGAGGTCCTTGCCTCGTTGGAGCCGCTTTTCGACCTGCGCGCGGGCGCCTTCCTGGGAAATGTCGACGAGAGGCTACGCTCCCTGCTCGCGAGCATCAGTGCGTGAAGCTGCGGACGGCGAACCTGGAGAACTTCTTTTATAGTGTTTGGCTTTTGATGCAAGACGTCAAGACGCCGATGTCGTCTTGTTTGATTACAAGCGTCGAAAACCCACGCTCGCAAGCATTCGGAATTTACGCGATGTGGACCAAAATTGCAGGGTTGAAAGTGAATACTCATAAACTTCTCTTGGGCTTCTGTCGCGTTTCCGCACCTTGTTTTCTGAGGCCTGCAAGCCCTGACTGAGCATTGCGCTCGCGGCGGCATAGATTTACGTATTTTACGACTTCAAGAAGGAGAGTGGAGATCAGGAAGCGAGTTTTAGAAGGTTCCTGCGCCATTTTGCAACAGTAATGTATAAAAGGTTCAGGGCAGGGGATGAACGAATGAATGCCAAAGGGAACTGTGATGGTGTCATGCACGCGATGGCCGCGTTTCAACATTTCAGGAGGATGCGGAGTGACCCGTAGCGGACGATGGAGCAGGGTGGGCCAGGAGGTCATTGAGCTCCTTCGAAAGCGAGTCGTCGTCGATGCCGAGATCATCAAAGCTCTGGGGGACGAGCTCGAGCATATCGGCAGAATTGCCGCGGGGTAGAGTGCTCTTGAAGTCTCCGATGGACCGGCGAAACGAGGAAGAGCTGTCCGCGGAGAGCTTGTGCTGGTACGCTGCCTTGCTCGTTGCGGCGACCGTGTTCGCAGGGGCGAAACGGGGCTCTCGAAGCCCGGCTCTTGCCGTGGCCGTGGCCGCGGACGCTTGGGTGGTCGTATTGTACTTGATAGGCCCGGGTCCAAAAGCATTCCGAGATTCCTGGCGTGACGCGTACTGGGCCGGCTCAACATTGGAATAGTGCATGTCATTGGGCCGAGTGTCGAGGTGGAGGTCACCAAAGTCTATCGGATCAAAAGCGAGGTCTTCGAGCGCGGTCTGTCCTAGAATATCTACAAGCGGAGAAGGAGCTTGCTGGCGGCTCGCAAAGCTTGAGCCGCCGGGGCGCGAAGCGGATGTTTGGGGCTGCTGATGGTGCAGAGACGCCGTCGCGTGGGCTGAGGCCTGGGTGTGTCCATGCGAAGAAATCGCACTTGCTGCCCCCATGGAGTGCTTCACCGTGGCTGACATCGGATTGACCGTAGGCTTCAAGGTGGCAGGATAGTCAGGGGGCGCGACGCCAAACTGGACGCGCTCTGAGGGGTCAAAGTCGAGCGGGCGCATGAGCAAGAGCTCCTCCGGGTCCCACTCGGCCCCCGACAGGATGAAATCAGAGGACCCCGACGGGGCCTCGCGCGAAGAGGACGCCGTGGCAGTCTGAGTACCATTGGGGGGAGCCGGGCCGGAGGCTGAATGTCCAAAGTCACGCTTGAGCAGGATGGTGTTCTGCTTGCGGCCCTGCGTTCCCGGCAGGGTTGACCCAGCCCGCACCGGGCTTTTTACAGCGCGCTTCGGCTCCGACTTGACAGATGCGGACACTGTGCTGCGAGGATAGCTGCCGAATGATGCCGGCGAGTGGCTCGCTGCTGTTACCGTTGTTGCCAGAGGCGAGGTGGAGGCGGGGGAGGGAGTAGAAGAGGCGAGCGATGGCGGAGAGCACAGGGACGTGAGGGGGGAGGTGTGCTGGAAGCCTCCATCGTGTCTGTTTTTCTGGCGATCGAGGATGTTCCAGCGCACCTTGACCATATTCTCGGTCCTTCCTGGGATCTGTCGCGCAATCTTTGCCCATTTCCGCGGGGTGAGCTCTTGGAGATCCAGCAGCCGCTGGTCCTCCTCAGGGGTCCAGCTGCTCTTGTTGACGTCGGGATTGAGGTGATTGACCCAGCGCTCGCGGCACTGTTTGCACGAACGCATCGGAATAGTCTTGGCCACCTCGCTCCAGTTGAGGCGCTTGACATTCTTCGACTGCTGTGTGCGCACACCGGCGACCAGGAGCGAGTCCTCTTCAGCGGACCAGTGGCCCTTCTTCAGTCCCGGTTTGAGGACCTTTTTCCAACGCTGAATGCACTGCGTCGAGGTGCGCCCCGGCACCGATGCGGCGATATTTTTCCATGATTTGTCGCCAAAGCGCTCCACGGCGGCCTTGAGCGCAGCATCCTCGGAGGGCGTCCAGTAGTTGGGTTTCCTGTCGAGGTCATCGCCGGCAGAGGCGTACAGTGAGTCTTGCTGCATGTCGCTGCTTCCTTGCAGGCCTTGTGGGGTCGGTTGATGCTGCTGGGAGTGATACGCAGCGGAGAATTTGCTCACCGCGGCCGCGGCGGCGGTGGCCACGGCTGTCGCGGGCTCTCGCTTGAGGCTGTCGAGCATGTGGATCGGCTTCGTCTGCTGGTCCGTGGGCAGGTGGGCGCCGGAGGGTCCCCGCAACTTTTGCTTCCCGACGACCTCCTCGCCGAGGAACTTGCTCGAGCGCCCCGAGTACGCCTTGCGCACGCGGCTGCGGCGCTCGGCGCTCATGGTCGCCGCGCTCTCGCCGGCCGCGGCGGCGCCTGCGTCGCCTTGGCCGCCTTCGCCGAGGCCGAGCGCGACGACGCCGTTCTCCTTGTGGATCTGGGCCCGCGACTCGTCCATGATGCTGAGCTCGCTCAGCGACAGCCGGAGGTCCATGGCGGCCTCCGCGCGCTGCGCGGCTCGCGCGGCTCGCGCGGCCCGCGCGGCTGCTCTCCGCCGCCCGCGTACGTACGTATGCGTATCCGCGCGCGGCGCGTGCCGCCCGCGATGCCGATCGGCGGCTGGCTGGCTGGCTGGCCGGCTGCTGGACGGACGGACGCGCTGTCCCGGCGCTCTCGCGGGCGCGCGCAGCGGGCGCTCTGGCGGGCGCTCTCGCGCGCGGGGCTCCCTTGCGGCTCTGCGCCGCGCGGGCTCGAGCCGCGCGCGCGGCCCCAGCGGGGGCGCCGCGCGAGTCCTCGCGCCCGCGCGCGGCGCGTGCACAGTAATATGTAGCAGGGTCCTACCGCCCCCCGGACCCCACAGCGCTCCACAGCGCAAAGACGCCCGGAGTGCCCCCCTCGCGGCCCGAGCGCATGCTGGCTCGGCGCCTGCTAAAACTTGTAGTTGGCGCGGGGTGACGGGGATGGCGACGACGACGACGACGACGGCGAGCTCGAGGACGGCGACGCCATGATCGTCCGTGCAAAGCTTCGGCGTCGGCATCACGCACGGGAAGTCTCGGTGGCGAGCACGTAAAATTTACGTAGTACGTACGTACGTACGTGCGTACGTACAACGACATGGAGGATGATGGCGACGTTGATGAGCATCACGAGCACCCGCGAGAGCGGCTTCCACGAGCTCGAGCCAGCGCGGGACCGCGAGCACTTCGTCCCCTGGCTGTTGATGAGCCAGCACTGGCACTACAACTTTATGACGAGTTCCCCATGAATGATGCTTGAAGCTTGAAGAGACGATGCTGGAGGCAGCCGGCGCGGTTGCCGGTCTTTTGGGCAAGGTCGGGACAAGCCGTCTGTCACGATCTTGCGAACTCTGACGATCACTCTGACCACGCTGGGCACAGAAGCCGGAAGGTCCCGGCCCGACTCCTTCGTCGCCGCCGCGAGCTTGATCGGAGCGTGGAGCCCGTGAGGCCGCTGAGGCGAGTGTATAATCGAACCACGTCCGTCGGACAATCCTTGGAACCAGATCGAGGTGGAGGGTGTGACCTTGCTAAGCCTGGATCTGGTCCTGGTCATCGTCATTGGGGCGCCATCTAGCTGCCTAGCGGTGGAAGAACGAAGTAATTGCGTGGTTGGAGGAGCGCCTGCGCCATTTGTGCGGACATCGTCTCCTTCACGCCCAGGGGATGCGCGCAAGGTCCCCTCGGGGGCGGCCTTGATGACCCGTTCATAGCCCTAGAGTCCGGCGCGGCCAGCCTTTTCGCCATCCGGAACCTCAACGACGAGCAGACGTCTCGGCAAAGAGCGAACTCAACTCAGCTTCAAGACCAGAATCCACAAAATCTCGAGGCAAGGTTCTCTCCCGCGTTTGAGATCCAGAGTCGCGTCTTGGCCAAGATGGGGATCTTTGGCAACAAGCGCCAGCAAAAGTATGATTTTGAGGTGCCCTCGATGCTGGAGCCGTGCGGTGACCGCGTCGCGATGCCTGGGAGCTTCCCGCGCAAGTTCAAGGGCTGCATGAGCGAGGTCGAGTGGCGCCGCATTCGTTTCGCCATCGACGAGGTGGTGAACGGGGAGCAGACGCATCCGGTGAGGACCGCGCTTGCGCGCGCGCACCGCCGGATCCTCTTTTGCATGCTGTTGCTCGTAATTGGGTTCATGGCGGGTTTTATTTGCTCATTCCTCGGCGCCTCGTTCGGGACTGGCCTGGTGCTCGGTCTTGGCATCATGTTCGTGGGCATCTTCATCGGGAGCCTGATCATCATGATTCGCACTTCGTTTCTCATCAACGCGCTCAAGGCCTCGTACATCGATTTGACATTCAACATCCTCAATGTGGAGACCATCCCGCGCCTGCAGGCCGAGCACCCGATGCTGTACTTCGAGATGGTGAGCATCGGCCGCAAAGGCAGGATCTGCAGCATCCGTGTGCGGCCCGCACGAGGTCTCGCCTCCTACACGTCCGTCAGCACCGGCGTCGCCACCATATACTCGCCCGTGACGGCGGCGCCCGTGCCGAGCGCGCCCATGGCGCCCTACCTGCAAAGCCCGCAGCATCAGCAGCAGCAGCTGCACGAGGAGAATCTCGCGATGCACTACCCTCCCGACACCGTTGTCGACGCCCAGGCGGTGCCCAGTTACGGCGACTACGACCTCAAGCCCAACAGGGAGTACTACTCGATGGCGGCGCACGCTGTATGACGCGGCCGCCTTGGCGCATGCAAGGACGGCCCGGGCGAGCGTGGTGTGGGTCGTCTCTTGGCGCCATCTCGGCTTGCGACCACGCGTCGTGCCCTGGCCTAAGACCTCGAGGCTCCGCTTCCACGCCCGAAGGTCATCCTGCTCCGCTCCTCCACGCTGGCCACGCCGAAGGAGACGATCACCGCGGCATGGACGGGGGAAGCTCTCGCTCGTCAGGCCCACCAGGAATCCATGACAACCGTCGAGGCTTTCTTCATTGGCAGCGACATGGGGTTTTTTGCAAGCCTAATAACTGCACGACGCCCAGGGAGCGTCCGCCCCGAAGTCTGCCCGCCCTGGACGGTCCTGGCGCTGTCGTTCATCATCATCATCATCATCATCATCAATCAAGGCCCTCGCGGCTCCATCTCCTCGTCGTCCTCGTCGTCGTTGTCGTCGTCGTCCCACCCGGACCGTTGGGCTCCATGTCTCACCAGACCCGGCTTCGGCTGGGTCATACTGGATGTTAATGCGCGGCGTCCGCGAGTGTAAGTGCGGGGAAAGGGAGGAAAAGGTGAGGAAAGGGAAAAGAAAAGAAAGAGAAAAGAAAAAGAAAAGAAAAGAAAAGAAGAAAAGAAGAGCCTCGAAAAGGCGACGTGACAGA
>KQ758897.1:752171-765650 GCA_001462505.1 Aurantiochytrium sp. T66 | reverse complement strand
CCGGCGCCGCCGTGGACGCTGCTGCCGCCGCCGACGCCGTTGCCGACGTTGACCGCGACAACGTCCGGCAGGAAGCGCAAGCGCGGCCGCTGGATCTCGCCCGCGCCATCGCGACGCCTCGCGCTCATGGCCGACAACCGCGTCGGCGTCCACGGGCTCGAGAAGCTCGCTGCCGCGAAGATCCTCGCGGCGCTCCTGGCGTGGCTCGATGACGCGAGTCTCGCCGCCCTCGACGCCACAGCGCGATTCCGAGAGGCCCGGCACGCCGTGCGGCTCGCATGGGAAGCGCGCCTCAGACACGCAGGACGCGCCGTTTTTGACAAGTACACCCTCGTGCCGTCGGCGTGCCCGAAAAAGGCGTACCTGTTTCATGAGCACCTGCACCGGCGATGGCGCAGCACCACCGACGGCGCCGCCATGGACGAGGCGGACTCCCCGCTGAGGACGCACCGCAAAGTCTCGCGCATCGGGCGGAATACGTACCCCTTCAAGCTCCAGATGCTGCGACTGAGCGACTCGGAGCGGGACCGCGAATTCTGCGCGACCAGCATCCTCGCAAGCTCCGGTCCGCACCTCAAACTTGCCGTGCACGATCTCGGGCGCGTCATGCGCGCCGAGCGCGGCGACGTCTTCGTGCCCGACGACAGCCGTCTGTGCACGGCGCAGACGAACAAGATCATCCGGAGCTGCGCGCTCACCGGCAGCTACGGGGACGCCACGCTCGTGACGGGGTCCAGCGAGGGCCTCCAACTTTGGTCGCACCGGGGCGCCAAACTGCACTCCGAGCTTCGACTTCCCAATGGCGGGGCCAGCGTAACCTCGCTTCACGGCCGCTGGGACCGCGCTCAGGTCATTTCCGGTGACTCGCAGGGGTGCATCGGCCTCTGGGACGTATGCCACGCTAGACGCATCACGTGTCAGACCGCGGCAAATGCGAGCTTTGTCTGTCCACACGGTGACAACGACATCGTGCTTGCCACCAAGAACGAGGTGTGGCGCTGGGATCCCCGCAGCAAGCCGCTCGCGCACGCGGGTTTGCAGCTCGTGTACCAGGATGAGTCCGGCGGGCGCATTTCAGGGCTCGGCGCGTACGACGGTCGCTTTGTCATATCCAAGGGGACTTTTCAGGGATTAGAGATGCACGAGCTGCGCGCGCGGATTGGCAATCCGAAAGGCGCCGTTGCGCTGCGCGGCCGTCCGTTCGGCGGCGAGATTCACTTCGATCACGGTAGACTCTTGGCGCGCACCCACCGAATATACATTAATCAAGTCGCGCTTTCTCCCGAGCTCAACGTCACGCAGACCTTCGGATTTCCGGTTCTAATGGGCGAAAGGGACCGCCGTGCCGAGTTTCTCAGCGACGCCAACAGCACCTGCGTGGTACGTTCGGATGACATGGGGAACCAGATCTACCTCTGGGACCTCGAGCCGCTCCTCGAAGCCGCCGAGCCCTTCTCATACGAGGCCTGCTTCGCGCCGATAAAGCCCCCCTGTATGCCAAAGGCCACCAGCAAAGCTCCTTCTGACGCTGCGCCGGCTGCCCCGCAGCGCCCGGTCCCACCGCTACGTCACGAGCATGGCGGGGTCTTGCTGGCTTTCTCGCCACCGCCTCCGCGTCGTCTTCCCGCCAAAGAACTCGGCGGCGTGCGGCTGCTTTAGTTGTTCAGGCTCAGCACCGAGGCGGGGCTTTGGTCTTTGTCACACAGACTCGGTGCCTTCCCATCCTGCACGCCCTAGGCCTTGGCGGCTTGGGCCTCTCCGAGCAGCAGGGAAGCCCTCCTCTTGTTGTTCGACTGTAAGTAAATAGACATAAGGCTCTCTTCCTTCGTGACAGCGGTCTCAGGGTCGGGACAGGAACACCAAACGCCACGGGCAACTTGTGCTGGCGGAAAACCCTCACGCATACTTCGGAGTTCTTTTGGGGCCATAAAGTTGATGAATGACCCAAGAGCAAAGCTGTGTGCTTGCTCATACCTCATACCGAAAGCTTTGTCCACGTCGTTTGTAATGGCAAGGACCCGGCTGTGCCAGAGGATGTGTAGTGCCACGCGAACGATTGCATCCCGCTCAAGGTCTTGCGGCGTGGCCCCAGCTTACACGCCTCGGATCTCTCATCGGGAAGACTTTCTCCAAACCGAAGTTTTCCATCTCGAGTTTGATCTAAACGTAAGCAGTGAACCTGGTGGTTGGTGGCAGACCCCGAGGTAAGTAAATCTTGCAACTGAGATCCAGCACTCGAATCTCCCCGTCGAGAATCGCCTCGACGGAGTCCATCCCATGATACGAGGCCTACGTATGTTATGTAGTATCGCCTCCTTATTATTCACATGTCAATGTGAGGCCTCGATCTCTTCGGATCTCTTCGCCATTTCAAACAAACCCGCGACCTCGCCGCCGCTCTCCGCGCCGCTCCCCGCGCCGCTCCGCGCGCCGCGCGCCAGCTCTGCCGCGCGCGGGGGGGCTAGCTCTAGCGCGGCGGCGGACGTTGCCGGCGCGGCGGCGGGCGAGCGGATCGATCCGCTCATCGTGGGCGACGCAGTTCGGGACCTCGACGAGGACGACGACGACGTGGACGACGACGACGTGGACAAAGACCTCGACGACGACCTCGACG
The DNA here is from genome assembly GCA_001462505.1 of Aurantiochytrium sp. T66. NCBI lineage: Eukaryota > Bigyra > Thraustochytrida > Thraustochytriidae > Aurantiochytrium > Aurantiochytrium sp. T66. The sequence goes on along the minus strand of KQ758897.1, from coordinate 763,036 downwards.
ACCTGGACAAAGACCTCGACCTCGACGAAGACCTCAAACGAAGACTCCGACGACAACCTGGAAAAAGACTTCGACGATAACCCGGACGACGACCTCGACGAGGCCCTGCACGAAGACCTCAACGAAGACCTCGACAAAGAGCCGGGCATCGGGGCGCGCGAGGAGACGCGCGACGCCCGGCTGCCGGCATGTGGGCGGTCAGCAACGCCATCGGCGGGGCGTCGCTGCCGTCGATGCCGACGCTGGGCCTGGGCGGCGGCGCCGAGAATGACGCCAGGGGCAGCGGCGAGAAAAAGGGCAAGTCGAGGAGGCGCAAGAAGAAGGACGACGACGAGGACGAAGACGGGGAACACAATGACCCCAAGGACATTCTGGAAGAGATGCGCCGCGAAGAGGAGATCGAGCTCGACGAGATCGACGGCGTTGAAGACACCGAGGACGACGATAACCAGTACTCGCCCGAAGCCCTGCGCTGGGCGGAAGACCACAATCTGGACAGGTCCTTTGCGAGGTACCACAAGCTTGCCAAGGACAGGTCCCACGAGGACGTCAGGGACCTCGCGCGCACGCGCAGGTGGCGCGTGCGGCTCCGCGGTATCCAGTACACGAACCACGGCGAGCTGGGCGACTTCTTTCTCACCTTCAACTTTGGGTGGAACTTCAAACTGAGTAAGCAGCTCTTGCGCGTCAAAGCCTCTGCGCAAAACAAAAAGATGGCGGATGACCACGGTCGACCCATCGAGCAGAAGCGGCGGTGGCGCTGGGTCAAGTCTGGGACCCGAGGCACCGCCAAGTACACACAGGTCCGCAAGGACGTGGAAAAGGGCAAGCCCGTACAGTTCCAAGACACCATCGACTTCGAGTGGACCGGCTCGTACTTTGAGCTGTACACCAAGGTGCTCCACGTCGAGGTCTGGATCTGGCACCCGTTCAGCCCGAACGAGTTCCTCGCCAAGGCGGAAAAGTCCCTGTACCGCATTGCCAGCGGCGAAATGAACATGTCCGGCCCAGAGTGGCAGATCAAGACCACAGTGCGCCGCAAGGGCCGCAAAGAGGAGGTCGGCCTTGGCGCCCTCCAGTTCCAGTGCATCTTCCAGGAAGTCCTCAACTACTCGATCAAATTCCAGAACTGGGTCGCGCACTTTTCACCGTGGCACATGCACAAGGTCCTCGAAGAGGGAGACGAGGACTACTTGTATCCGTATGCCGTCTTTCGCATGCACTCGGGCATGAACCCAACGCGGCGGGAGCGCTCGCGGGCCAAGGAGCTCCGCCTCAAGTCGGGCGTCGACGCGCTCAAAGCCGACCTGGGCGAGGTCCCGCCGCTGCGCTTTACTGGCACGCGGCTTGGCCTCGAGGAAGGCGAGCTTTACGTGGACCTTTACCACGACCGCTTCCTCATCTTCAAGAAGGATAGGATTGGCAGCGCGCGCATCTCGCTCTCGAGCGTAGTGGAGAACGGCTTCCTCAGCTCCAAGCTGCGCTACTACCCGCCCGAGGGGACCCTGCGCCGCATGGGTCGCGTGATGACGTGCACAAGCGCGGCTGCTGCGCAGGCGAGCGCCGCTGCTGGCAGAGAGCTGCAAAAGGTCGGCCAGATTTCCGGCACGGTGGACGTGGACGCCGACGAGTCTTTTGTGTGGGCGGAGCTGCTTCGGCAGCCGCTCACGGCGCTACAGTTCAAGTCGCGACCTGCGCGACTGCACCGCGAATTCGCGCAGGTCGGCGAGCTCGACCCTCCCGAGTTGCGCGACTACGAGCCGTACAATCACTCGTACCTTGCCGTGCACGTAATCGCGGCCCGAGACTTGGTCGGAGCCGACGCAAACGGGCTATCCGACCCGTACGTCACGGTAGAGTGGGCCGGTCAGCGGCTCCGCACCAAGGTAGTCTCCGAGACCCTCAACCCGCTCTTCGACGAGGTACTTTACTTCCAAATTCGCTCGTTTGACGAGCAGGTCACGAGCGAGGAGCTCGCCGAGAACCCGAGCGTGCGCATCACCCTCTGGGACGCCGACCCGACCGGCTCAAGCGATCTCCTCGGCACGACCAAGCTGTACCTGCACTGGATCACTGGCACGCGCCAGGACCGCACGCGCGGCGCCACGACCGCCACACAGCAGCGTCAGATCCCTGTGCAGCGCCGCAAGGTAAAGAAGTGGCGGCGCAACCAGCAGGGCCACATTCACGAGACCGAGATCACGACGCGCTTCTTCTCCGACGAGCTCAAGCTTTCCGGCCTGCAGCCCGGGATCGACTCGTTCGTCAAGGTTGCCGCGTGGTTTCGCGCTCCGGGCGAAGGCGATCTCAAAGACCCTGCACAGACCAACGGGAGGGACCTCTTGCTCCTGCCCGACATGAAGCAACGCGAGAAGGAGAGCCTTCTGCAGTGCATCTGCGACAAGAAAGGCACCCCGTGGAATCGCACTCCCGCGGACCCCATCCTGAACCGCGTTTGCGTGGATATTCACTCTGGTCAGCGCTGCACGCGCATCAGGGAACTCGTCGAGAAGGTTAAAACCTACCCGCGAACGATTCGCCTCGTCAAGAGGCTCTATAAGCACTTTCGCCTCCAGGATATGATGGCCATCAATCAGTACAACGAGGCTCACTTCCTTCCGACGTACCTGCAGCCCATGTCGCCGCCCAAGGTCATGGTGGTTGACACTGAAGAGCTCCCTGCGCTCGCGATCCGGACATCGAACAAGCCGAACCTGCTCTTCATGGCCGCCCAACTTGTGCGGTCGATCGAGTTCAAGAACCCAGACGGAAGCCTCTTTGACGGCGCTGTGAACATCAATTCGTCCACCTGGATGTCGCCCGACTTTTTCCTGAGCATGAAAAAGGGCGATGTCAAGGCCCATTGCCTGCTCTTGGCCAATCTCTTTCTCGGTCTTTCTGCAGACGCTTACGTGTGCATTGGCTGGGCCGAGCGCCGTTCGCGCGAGACCTTTGCTGCCGACACCGGCAAGGACGGCGAGGAGGATGGCCGGGCCCAGCGACAAGCCGCCGGTGGGGCGCGCCTCGTGCCGCACGTCTGGGTCATGACGCGCGAGAGCGACAATCACGCGTGCATGCGGCGCCGCGTCAACTTGTCCACCAATCGCAACGACGAGGAGTACAACATCAATAGCAGCAACAACAACAGCAACGGGGCGGGGGGCGTCGCAGAGGTACCCGAGCTGGCAGGCCTGCGCAACGTAGGCATGGCCAGAGACCTCCTGACGAGGGACGCGGAAGAGGACAACCGTGACATCATCGACCCTGAAACGCAACACCTTGCGCGCGAAGGCGGCGCCGTCAAGTTCTGGGAGGTGACTCGCGGCGCATACTACGCGCCGCTCCCCAACCGCTGGCGCGGCCAGGACGACGATGAGCTCTTGCAGAGCGCCACCTCCAAGCCCAAGCCCCTGGCGCCCAAATCAAAGACGCAGGCCAATCAACCCACCACGCGCTCCAACAGTGAAGGCGAAGAGAACGACGATCTGGTTCACGAGAACGTGGTCGCGTTGAACGAGGAGGATCTGGCGGGTGCTGAGCGAGACCGTCAGATAGCGCCCGTCCAGGAGCTTCTCGACCAGTACGTTCCGGTGGACGAGGTCTTCGAGCTGAGTTATGCCGAGGATGACGAAGGGGAGCCGCTGCGCCAGCTCGAGAAGGAGCTCGACGTTGGCAGGTCAGATCGGCGGCAGTCTAGTCGTCGCGTGCGAGATGTCTCGACGTCTTTGGGCACGAACTTAGGGGACAACGACGCCGAAGATGATCTCGACGGTAGCCGCGGGGACGGCGCAGAAGATGCGAGAAGCACCAGCACCGGCGGCACCGCGCGCATGAGGCAGAACAACCCCGAGACGCCTCTGGAAGCTTACAATGGGGAGCGCAAAATCCTTGTCGAGAAGCACCGGGCCCGCGCAAAGCTCGCGCAGCGGCACTACGAGAAGTTCAAGACGGACCCGCAGCTTGCCTCGATACCATACCGCAGGCTGGCATGCGTCTTTAACCATCAGAACCTGTGGCTCAATATCCAGAACACGGACGACCCCCGCTCCATGACCTTTGAGATGGAAGAAGGCACGGACTGCGGCTGGCTGCCGGTGCTGCCGGCCAAACCGGGGTCCCAGCACGCTAGCGTGTCGCCGCACTATCCCCCGCGGCCGCTCGGCCCTCGCATCACAGAAGAGAGCGTCTCCAAGCTGCAGAGCAGCGTCATGCACGAGGTGTGCTCCGGAATCGAGAACTACCGCAACACGTACAACGTGCCCACTCGCATCGCGGAAGCCTCGTCGAGACTCCCGCGCAAGATTCGCGAGGTGCTCGAGGCCAAGCACAAATTGACCACCACGGACAAGATCCGCAAGAACGGCTGGGTCCCGGATCCCAATGGGAACGGCAAGGGCTGGTGGAAGGGCGGTTCCAAGGGCGCCCTGCTGGCACAGGACTTTGAGCGCGTGCTGCAGACGCTCATTTCCTCGTGCCCGCCGGGCTACCGGCCCAAGATCAACTTTGTCAAGCTCAACACGAGCGACCCCAAGGAGGTGCGCCGCGTCGTCCTGCGGCGGCGGTCGGCTGGCACCGCAGGCCAGAAGCCGCCGCGGCAGATCTTTGAGGAGGTCCACGATGGCAAAGAGTCTTTCGCGGTGGGCGTTAAGGTAATCGCGCTGCCCAACGCCGTGTGCGTCGTTCATGTGGGCATCATGGTCGTCTACCCTGACGATCGCAAAGCGATCCGGATCGCCTAGCTTTACGCACCAGCTAGTAGTACACTCCCAAAAAAGTAACCTACGATTGATTAACCCACGACGCACAAGGAAGAAAGCGCGCCTCATCACTTTGGGAGCAAGTTCTGGTTGTTTAAATGTATTTACTGCTGGGAATCTCGTCGTCACGCCTCGTGCCGTGCTCTCTCCTTTCCTTGCAGACTCTGACGCTTGCTCGTAGTGTTCCGCGTCGTCTCACGATGCATGACGACACCACCGCAGAAGAATAGCTACAGACATCTTCTCTCGCGAGCGGGCACTCGTTTTCGACGCGCAGCGAGCTTCACGCACGTGCCGAGCCAGCCCTCGAGCTCACTCGGCACGCGAGCGCATTGAAGGAGGGAATAGAGAGAAGTCACGAAACTCCCCGCACATCAGGGCTCGATGATCTCCTCGGCGGACTTGCCCGACTCGTCGACGACGATGAGCTTGTACCTGGTGCTGTGGATGATGAAGCGCGCCCTGAGCTGGTCGATGCACATGAGGAGGAGCTCGCGGCCCTCCTCCTTCGTCATGTTCCGTTTCCAGTTCTTATCCATGAGCGAAAGGGAGAAGTATCCGCAGTAGCCCTGCGCGGCGTAGTCGACCTTGGCCATGGTGCCGAGGTAGTCCAGATAGTACATGGCCGGGCCCTCGTGGTCGACGCCGGCCAGGATGGAGTTCGCCTGGTGCGGCCCGCCGCGTGCGCGGATCGCGCGGGCCAGTTCGTTACGCACAAAGTGGGCCGCCGCATGGTTGGACATTTCCAGGCCTGTTCGCAGCGCCGTGAGCGCGAAGTTCTTCGCGACGTACTCCGTGAACTGCGACCTGCTGCTCTGGTCTCCCCCGCACGCCAGCACCTTGCGCTCGTCCACCATGGCCGCCTTGTCCTCGTCGTGCTTCAGGCTGAAGATCGACCGGTTGGACGTCATGTCCGTCAGCACCATCGCGTACCCCTTCCCGGTCACGCCCAGGACGACGTCCATCTTGCCGCAAGCTCAGAGCGCAGCGCGCAGCCTCGACCTCCTCGTGCCCGCGTCGCGACGTCGCGTGCCCGCCCGCGAAGATCGACGTCGAAAACGTTTTGGGCGCCGCGGGCGCGAAGCTTCGCTGGCAAAATGGGTTGCGCTCCTAACCCGACCCTCATCTAACCTAACCTCGCCCCCTCGCCCAGCCTGCGCAACCCTTTTTGCCTTGGCCCGAGTACGATTGCTCAGCGTCGTCGCTTATTCTTGTATTTTTCACTACCTGATTATGTGGATGCCGTATTTAAGGACTACGTGTCATGAACGTGGCCCTCGTTGCACTGCATGACTTGCCTCTGGCATCTAGCTGAGCTGCAAGCGACGGGAAGACGCCGACGAGACGGCGGCGGGCGAGCCCGCGGGCGCCGCGCGGATGCCGTCTTTCACGGAGGCATTGCATTTGGCAGTCCGGTCGAGCGTGGCCCAGGTCTCGCGGCAGGTGCTCGCCGACCCTTAGCAGCTGGCTACGCGTTACACTAGGACTGCCAGCGCTGTTGCGGACCAGGGGCCTCGACCCGCAAACTCCGCCGTCCTGGGCCCTCCGACGGCCCGCTCCTGGCATTCCTGCGCCCGGACATCGGCCAGCAGGCCGGCCCGCGCGCCCTCGCCTCGCGTGGCAGGTTTCTGCGCAGGTCTGTCGGCGAGGGCGCGGGATCGCGGCCCCGTTGGGGGCGACAACGCCTCGTCGAGCGCCAGAACCCTTTCGCAAGACCCTTCGCGCCGCCCGGGGCCCGAGCCCGGCCGCTGGAGGCACGCGAGGACCAGTGCGAGCGCCTGCGCGGTCGACCGGCGCCAGAAGTCTGCCGGAGACCCGCACGAGCAGCTCCGTCTAGGACGCCGGAGACCCGGAGCGCGTCGGCGGGCCCGCCACTATGCTCGTGGCCAATATGGGCCTCCGCGGCGTCGACGTGCTCGAGGAGGTCTACGAGCAGCTCGAGGTGGAGTCGTTCTTTGACCGGGGCGTGGACAGCGCCGGCAACTTGGTCAAGGAGGTCCCTGCGTCTGGGTGTCTTCACCTCGTGCGTCAGGAGCTGGCTGTCGTTGACGTGGTGCAGCAGACCTGGGTGACCAACGTCGGGACGAGCGGCCTCGACCGCTCCGTTGCGCTTTTCCTCGCGTGCGAGGACCTCAGCCGCGTCGGCCTCGTGCACGTGGACTCGGTCGAGGCTGCAGAGTGGGCCACCACCAGGCTCGCGCGCGAGGTCGGCGACAGCCTCTCGCTGCAGCAGGCTGTCAGCGGGGGCGACGGCGGCGGGTCCAGCAGTGAGCCCGGGTCGCCCGGTCCGGGGTTCGGCAGCTCGACTCGCCGCCGCAAGGGCCCGCTCGTGGAAGCTTTTATTGTCGGCGGCTTCGAGGATGACGAAGGTGTCTGTGAGGGCATCATTCGCGCCATCCTCGCCGGCCTGGCCGAGAGCGAGCACCGCATTCGGCTGTCCCTGGTCTGCGCCGGCCGCATCAATGACTCGCAGCACAATGGTAACGAAGAGGACCGCAAAGGCCCCCGATGCGCCCTCGTCACCGCCTGCACGCTGCATCTGCGCCGTGAGAAGAGGGCCGACAGGCTTCGTTTCGAGGCCATCCCGGTCCCGGGATTTCAGCATCGGGGGCCGGCCCACGTGCTTCGTAACGTGCGTACGCTGCTCGGAGAAAGTCCGCTCGCGGCGCAGTCGAGCGGCAAACGCTCGCGCTCCCCGAAGCATCGCCGCATGCTTGGCAAATCGCTCGTGAACCGCGCCTTCTCTGCCGATTCCGGGCGCTTCGTCATCAACCCGTTCCGATACACCGGGATCGACCGCCAGAGCGCCGCAGTGCTCCTGCATACCGCGCGCGCGGACCCAAAGACATTCTTGGCACGCGTCAACGCAGACTATGTTGCGCCGCCCAACATAGAGCGCTTTCTCCGCGATGCCTGCGAGGTCATTCGCTTTGTCGTGGCCAACCCGAACTCGGCCGCAGTCTTTGCTTCGGGCGTTCCTGGCCCCAGCGGTGAGAAGGCGCACCTACTTGCTGGCAGCAGCAGCAGCAGCAGCAGTAGCAGCAGCAGCAGAAGCTCGTCTGACAGTCGCGAGGAGGAGGACGAAGAAGACGACGAGGACGGCGTCGTCGAGAACACTGCCGGCATGATTGACCCCAGAGGAGGGGGAGGTCTCGTCCCGATCGCATTTGCTCGTGGCGGCCGCAAGGGCGTCTGGGCCCCGTGCCCTGGACAGCACGCGAATCTGCTCCGGTCCCTGCTGCTGGAGGACACGGCTGCCATCGATGGCGAGGTCGACGGTCCGGCCCGCAGCTTGCACCCACACGACTGCGTCTGGCGGGCGATTTCCCTAGCAAATTAGGTAGGCCCGTGCGACCTGCACCCATTTGTATGAATTACGCAAGCTTTTCAAGACCGATCGTCACGGGTTTTGCTCGTTGCTGCGCAAGACCACTGGCAAAGCATGCAATTCCTCTCATCTTAGGTGCAAACCAATAAAAAGTTAACCTTCGCTGTTCTTGCTATGGCTGCGGCTGTGGAGCTCGGGTGGGGCCAGCCGGGTTGACTGATCTCGCGATTAGAGCTCGCCGCTGTCGACAATGACGACGCGCTTGGTGGGCTTGCCAGACTGGGTGCCGACCGACTCGATCTTCTTGACAAGCTCCTCTCCCGTAGCGTCGAGGACCTTGCCGAAGACGACATGGCGGCCGTCGAGCCAGGGGGTCTTGACGGTGGTGATGAAGAACTGCGAGCCGTTCGTGTTGGGGCCGGCGTTGGCCATGGACAGAATGTAGGGGCCGGTGTGCTTGAGCTGGAAGTTCTCGTCCTTGAACTTGCTGCCGAAGATCGACTCGCCGCCGCGGCCGTCGCCCGAGGTGAAGTCACCGCCCTATCAATCGCATCATGAATTGCGTCAGTTCCTGCCCGATCTGAGCACGACAGCGCATCGAGACGTACCTGGAGCATGAAGCCCGGGATGATGCGGTGGAAGGCCGAGTCCTTGTAGCAGAGCGGCTGCGCAGCACGAGCAGAGCAATCGGGAGCGTGTCATCCGTCAGTATGTAGCTCACGGCCGTTAGCGCGTGGCCATCCTCAGCTTACCTTGCCGCTGTTGCCCGTGCCCTTGTCGCACTTGGCGAGGTGGAGGAAGTTCTCCACGGTCTTGGGGACGACGTCGCCATAGAGGCCCATCTTGATCTGCGTTCGTTCGTGCGTGCGTGCGTGCGTGCGTGCGTGCGTGCGCCTCGCCTCGCGTCAGTCTCGTCACGTCATGTGGCACATAGCGTGTCATGTCACGAGGACTCCGATTATCCTGCTTCAACGTACGCGTCCCTCGGGCTTGCCGTCGATCTCGATGTCGAAGTACACGGTGTGCGTGACCTCGGCGTCGGCGGCCTGCGCGGCGGGGGCGGCCGCCAGCATCATCGCCGCGGCCATGGCGGCCAGGAGCGCGCGCTTCATCGCCATGATGTCGCCGTCTCCGCTCTTCTCTTGCTCCTGCTGGCCTGCGGCGCGGCGCGCTGCCTGCGGGGCGGGCGGGGCGGCGTCGGGCGTCGGGCGGCCGGGGTCGAGGACGTGGGCGGGTGGTCTGCGCGAGGAGCGGAGGTCGTTTGAAGGCGTTATGGGTATGCTACGTGACGTGGCACAGTATCTTTCGTCGCCAACGTCGTCACCACGAAGCTCCAGCTCTTCTACTACGCCCGCGTGGACGTCGTCGACGCTCTCAAAGGCTCGCTGGCGACGGAAACATTCTCGCGGCGACACGACGCGATGCGACAGAATCGACTCAGCGTCGTAAGAGGCTTGGGATAGAGTTTGGGAGCGAGATTGTCGTCGAGACAATCATGAGAGCTCCGAGGCGGCGCTTCGAGAGCGTCGAGCTGGGCCCCCCGCGCGCGCTTTGGGGTTCTTTAGTACGGGTACGGGACCATTGTATAATAAAGGGTGCATCAGGTTTGTCACTTGGTGGGGTGGAGGGTAAATACAAGCTGCGAATGTGCAGGGGATGACGGGGATGCTCGCCTGAGGTGATGGATGTACAGAACGTGCATGGACGCCGTGGTGGCCGCGCATGCCGCCCGCGGATGCATACTCTACGTCGCCGAAAGGAGCGTGACATAGCTGCCATTGTCCATGTATGTGAGCGCGCCGCCCGCGAGAAGAAGAGACGATCCGGCGTGGTCCCAAGCGTGCGTGAAGACGCTGGCCGGGGCTTCGAAGCGAAAAGGAAGGGCGGCGTCGGGCTTGCGCAAATCCACGATGGAGAGATTGCCGAGGGCCCAGCCACAGGTCATGAAATGGCCTCGAATAGAGAGCGATCGCAGCGGGCCATCGGAGGCGTCGTCGACGGCATGCACGATCGCCGGAGAGCGCAAGGACCGCGCGTCAAAGGTTCGCACCTCGGCGCGAACGCCGAGCCCGAAGATGTTTTCGTCCTCATTGTGCGTTGCGAGGCACGGCGCCAGCTCGCGGGCGGGCGGCACCGCCTCGGCGCTCAGCGCCGCGACACGAAAGCTGACCCCGTTGACCACGTCCCACAGCAGCACGTTCTTGTCCGGCTCGACGGCCTCGGGCGCGATGCTCACGAGGCGGCTGCGGTCGCCGCTCTGACTGGCAAAGGTCTTGCAGTCCCTGACTTTGGCGCCGCCATGGGCTGCCGGGTTCCGCGAGAGTGTCGAGAGGCCCACGGTGCCCTGCTCGGGCCTCGACGAGGATCCGGCGCTCGCGCGGAGGCTCTCGGGGACTTCGCGGACGTGGATGGACCCGTCGCGCGATGCCGAGACCATAACGTGGTCGTTGACCCAGCTCACGGCGAAGACCCAGTCGTGGTGGCTGCCGTCCGAGGGCCCGCAGGCTGTGAGCGGCTCCATGTCCTCTGCGCGGAAGAGCCCCACGGTCTCCGGGCGGCGTCCCACGCCCGCGCTCGCCATGAGCGTGCGCGAGGGGTTCATGGCGACGTCATGGATGCCTCCGGCCTCTTCCCTCCGCGCAGCCGCCGGCGCGTGGGCATTCCGCGGGAGGCGGATCTCCGCGATTGTGGGCCTCTGCGTCGCGACCTCGGCGTGCGGCGCCATCCTGAGCAGCCTCCCGCATTTCGTGCCGACGACGGCGTCGCGGGCGTCGACCCAC
>KQ758897.1:732071-744987 GCA_001462505.1 Aurantiochytrium sp. T66 | reverse complement strand
CCGAGCGTCCGCGCGCGCGCGCGCTCGCCCCGCCCGCCGCCGCTCGTCCGCCCGCCGTCCCGCCCGCTCGCCCGCCCGCCCGCGAGCGAAGCTGAGCCGAGGCGGAGTCGCGCAATCCAGGGCTTGAACCGGATATTGACGACGACGACGACGACGAGGAGGACGACGAGGAGGACGACGAGGAGGACGACGGCGAGGAGCGCAGCTGGAGACTAGAAGAAACCCGGGACGCGCCGAGGAGCGGGCCTTCGACTCGGTTTCTGCTCTGGAAAAGCCCAGCGGATCGGGACCGCCGCCCCGGAAGGATATCATGGAGGACCGTGAGGCGCTGCCGTTTGAGATGAGGTGGGAGCCCATCGAGAGCGCAGACGGCGAGTACTCGCCGCGGACGGGACACACGGTGGTCACGCACGAAGGAAGCTTTTACCTGTTTGGGGGCACCGACCGGCGAAGGCGCCAGCAAGATCTGTACAAGTACGACGTGAGCGCGCGCGCGTGGACCCGCCTGCGCGCCACCGGCCACCTGCCCTCGCGGCGCTCTGGTGCACTCGGCGCCGTCCTTGATGGGAGTCTGTACGTGTTCGGCGGCTACGATGGCCGCGACGGCAACTACTTCAATGACTTGTACAAACTGGACTTTGCCTCGCTCGAGTGGACGCTCGTCCGGCCTCGCAACCGGACCCTCATGGACGTGGTGCTCGAAGGGTCGCCGACGGACGACGAGAACGCCGCAGAGACAGCCGGCAGCCCCACGGACGACAATGGCCGCGCGCCAACCAATGAGCGGGTCCCGCAGCCCCGGACCGACCACAGCATGGTCGCTTTCGGCCATAAGCTCATCGTCTTCGGCGGCTACGACGGATCCGAGCGCTTCAACAATACCTTCGAGTTCGACACTCTCACCCTCAAGTGGCGCGAGCTCTGCGTCGCCTCCTGTCCGCGAGGTGGCGACCCGACAAGTCAAGGCCCGGAGGCTCTCGTGCATCCCACGCGCCGGTTCGGCCACACGGGCGTCGTGCACGGCGGCAAGCTGTGGATCTTTGGCGGTTGGGACGGGCGCGAAACCCTGGACTGCATCTACGCGCTTGATCTCAAAACGGAGCGATGGTCGACCTTGGCCATGCTGCGCGCCGCTCGGCGCCGGAAGCAGCTGGCGCGCCGGCGGTCGACCTTCGGAGGGAGCCGGAGGCGCGCCGAGCCTTTTGTTGGCAGTAAGCGCCGCTTCAGCCTCGTGGGCCGCGCCGACCGCTCCGGGAGCGAGTCGAGCGGGAGCGTGGAAAACCAGGCGCGGGCCGCGAATCGGCCTCGGCGAGGTCTTTGGGATGGCGTCTGCCGCACCCTCTCCGGACCGCCCGCGGCCATGCAGGCGCACATGATCTTGATGAGGCGCGACAGCGGTCAGAGCGCCACGCAGCCTCTGCCGGGCGTGTCGGCCCGGGACAGCGAGCTCGTCAGCGAGGCCGAGGTCGAGATCGAAGAGGACAACACGGAATCCTTTGACGAAGCGACTCGCGGCGAGTTTGCCGACTCGATCGACGCCGACATCACGGAGCTCCCCGGGGAGAATGCCTCGAAAAGGAGGGAGATCTATGAGGACGAAGAGGTCGAGGATGGAGATGAAGAAGAAGAAGAAGAAGAAGACGACGACGACGACGACGACGACGATGCAATGATGGACATTGACGAGTCGACTTGCGACCTGGCAAGCGCCATGGAAGCCCTGCAGCGCTCTCCGCACGAGGCCTGGCCGCACAACCGGTATCGGCATTCTGCGGTCCTGTGCGGAGATAACATGGTTATTTTCGGCGGCGTAGACAAGCAGCACCGGCGCTTCAACGATGTCTTCAAGTTTAGCTTTGCAAAGCTCGAGTGGGAGCACGTGCAGGCCGAAGGCGTCGAGCCCTCGTCGCGCACTTTTCACCGCGCCATTTGCGTGGACGACTACATGTACATTCTCGGCGGCTACGACGGCGAGGACCGGCTCAACGACATGCATAGAGTCTACCTCGGCCGGCTGTCGCCCGCGCCCCTCGCCGAGCTGTGCGCCTCGTATATTCGCAGGAACGTAGCGCACCTCAGTCGACGAGGGGGCGTCTTTGAGGCAATCGCCCCTATGGTGCTAGAGACGGACGTCTGGACGCGGGATCAAGGCGGGGAGCTCCGCGGCGGCAGACACGACGCGGACGGCAAGCAAGTTTGCGCGCGATTTGCGAGCAGCCCCTTCGCTTTTGATGAAAGCAATCAAATGGGGGCCAAGGGTCTCGAAGGTCTGGAATTGGATTTATGTACTGGTTGCAAAGCTACGGCTGCCCAACACGAACTAATCCACGAGGAGGACCTCTTCATGCCGGACCCGTTCTGGCAGCCGGATGCGGAAGAGCTCGAGGCCGCCCATGCCGGTGGCAACAAGGGTGTCCTTGACGCTGCTGCAGGGAAGCTGGCGGGTAGACACGCCGGTAACAGCAGCGGCAATAGCGCCACAGGTGATGACAGGGCCTCCGCGAGCATCGCTCCGCATGCGCTGTTCAAGCCGCGTCGTCTGCTGCGTAATTTCGCACGTTTTAGAGCGCAAACCACGGACCGCGAAAGCAACGCATGATTTAGTCAGTCGATCACTCGCTCTCCACGCCATGACTCTTCTTTTCCTTCCCCACCGGCGGAAACCCTTCTCTCGCCCAACCCCTGCACAATGCGCACTTTCTGTCTCGAGGGGAACCTGTACATATTGCTTAGCGTGGGCCCCTCCCCCAAACAGAAATGAGAAATTTCAGAGAACACCTATACGGGAACGGCACGTTATGCGTCCGCACCCGCTCAAACGTCTCGGTCGTGAAAGTTTTGCACGAATTAGGAAGGCGCAATCAGCGGTGGATCATGCTGTGACAGGCCTGCTATATCGTGCGTTTGCCCGCGAAAAACTCGCCCGTCTCTCACCACGCATCACTTCCTTCCTCTCTCCTCAAACGTGGGGCTACGTACCTTGTTGCTGTTGGCATCCAAGCCTGCTGTGCGGCTGACCGAGACATCATCATCGCAAGAGACGGTCAGTCGCGTAGAGATGGCGAAGCGACCTTCCTGTCCTCCTTCTGAATACATACTACCGTTTCAGGATGCCAGACTCGGCGGAAGCCACTTGTGAAAGGTCTTGCGAATCGCAAAGACGCTACGCTCAATGGCGAAGCGAAGCTCCACGACTTGGGCGCGCGTGAGCTTGTTGTCCTGCATCCCGGCAGCCGCGAGGCTCTCGCCGAGAAACGCAGGGCTCGTGCTATACAGGTCCAGGGCCTTGAGGCAGCCCTGCATGGTCTCGAGGGCGGCGGGGACGAGACGGGTGAGGTGGCCGAACTGGTCCTCGGCACGGGAATGCAGGGCCAAATTACCGAGCGCCACCACGGCTGCGCGAGCAATCTGGTCATCCCCGAGCAGTGCCTCGGTCTGCTGCTTGGGTGTGCGGCAGAACTGGGACTTGAGCGCAAGAAGCCAGCGCTGCGAGCGCTGGGCGCGCTGACGCTCCCACTGCTGCTCCCAAGAGCTCCGCGCGCCCGCTGTGCCCTTGTTCGCGTCGGTCCGCGAGGCCATCGGGCCTGTCTCGGGCCGCCGCCCAGCCGTCTGATCAAGGTTGAACTGTGTGGCGATCGGGTCGTGCGCCTTGAATTGGGCCTGGATCGTGGACTGCCACCAGTCGAGAGACAGCCACGGTTGGCGGCGCAGGCGGCGCGCAGCGCGCTCCGCCTTCCAAGCAAGCTCGCGTTTGACCTTTGGGTCGAGGCCGTGCGTCTCCGAGGGCGCGGGCCCCAGCACAAAAACGTCGCGCAGCGGCTGCCCGCCCTTTGATGTCGGCAGAGTCGGCTCGAGGGCCGCGTACCGCGAGGCCACGGTGAGCGATAGCGTGAGGGCGTCGACGACGGCCATGCAGCTCTCCACGACACGAAAGCAGGTTTCTGCGTCGTCGTAGATGGCCCTGCGGCGGTCCTCGTCGAATTCGGACAGGCCGGCGAGGTCGAAGAAACCACGCGCGCGCACGAGCTCCTGACTCGGCGCGAGGCATTCCCGGTGCCAGAACGGAAAGCCAATCTGCGCAGCGTCAGAGGTGTAGATAGCCTGCAGCACCGTGTTGAAGCGGCGGCGACGCAGACTGACGAGCTGCTCCCACTCTTCTGCGGTCTGCGAGGCAAGCGACACGGCCTCGCAGGTGTCGACCCACCATTGGCGCAGCGCAGCGCGCGCGTCAGTCGAGGGGGCGGCGCGACTCGTGTTCTTTTGCGCAGCCAGCTCGTACGACATCGCGAACTCGAGCAGGGCGCCCATGCTTCCTGCGCTGCGGAATTCGAGCATGCCCTCGCGCGAGCTGGCCACGCGAAGCGGAAAGCTCAGGAGTGCCTCCTCGAGCGAGCCCGGGTCGCAGAGCGCGGTGCAGCGCGCAAGGAGTTGCGCCTCTTCGCGAATGCCCACCGGGAGCCGCGTCGACATGCCCATGCGTTTGTTTTCGGTCATGAAGATGGTGTAGAGCGAGGCGGACGCCTCGAGGCAGGCCACAACAAACCAGGCGATGAGCGTGCCCCGCGCGTGCACAGACCAGGCCATCTCTGCGGGGGATTTCGCATATACGAGATGGCCCGCTACTGAGGCAGCGGCGGCGGCCCAGAGCGCGATGCACGATGAGCGCACGAGCACCGCGGGCAGCGCCTTGCGCAGACGCACATGTCGCTTCTGCTCGATTCGGGGAAAGACGACAAAGGACCGATGGCCAATGAAGAACACCGTCGAGAAGATGACGCCGCCGGCGACGCCGCAGAGCGACAGGAAGCTTGCCGCCCATACGAGGCTCGTCGCGTCAGCTGGCGCCTCCGACCGCGGGCGGCCGAGGGCCTCGAGCGCGAGCAAGAGGCTCGCGCCGAGGTACCCGACCGCGCCGTGCGCCACGTGGGGCACGAGAGGCAGAACGATCCCGCGGAGCACGTTGACGACGCGCGAGTACACCGTCTTGCGCACCGTCGTGTAGCGGTGCCTCACGCCGACGGCCGCCAGGAGCGCGAGCGCCAGCACGGTCGCGTGCGCGAGCATCCTCGCAAAGACGGCGCCCCTGGTGACCCAGACCGCGAAGCGCCCCGTGAGCAGCGCGGCGGCGGCCGCGAGCATCCAGAAGACGACGGGCACGAGCCAGACGCCGAGCGCGAGCAGCTGGAAGGCCAGCAGCTCGCGGCCAACCGCCAACCGCCGCCGCTCCTCCTCCATCTCCATCTTCGCCCGCTCCGCCATCGCCAGCCGCGAGCAGCCCGTGCGTCTCGCCCGCTCGGCGGTTCCGGCTGCCGGCCTGGCGCCCGACGCGGCGGGGCCGGCCACCGCGCGCGCGCGGGCCTGGCGGGCGGCGGCGTCGCGCGTCGGGAGCCACCGATTGGTTTGGTTGGTGGTTTGGATCTTTCAGAAAAGGTCGAAAAGAATAAAATACGGGCAGAATACGCCTCCGACCCGTCTCGAAAACCGATTGTGGCCGGCCGATTGTGCCCGCCGCCTTTCCGCGTCCGAGTCGCGGCGCCAGACCCTCACGCCTCGCCTCGCGCTCGGCCGGCGA
Source organism: Aurantiochytrium sp. T66 (assembly GCA_001462505.1). Classification (NCBI taxonomy): domain Eukaryota; class Bigyra; order Thraustochytrida; family Thraustochytriidae; genus Aurantiochytrium; species Aurantiochytrium sp. T66. The sequence goes on along the minus strand of KQ758897.1, from coordinate 739,415 downwards.
CCCGACGACCGCGAGGAGGAGCGCCGCGCGACGCCCGCGCCCGGGACCCGCTTACGCCCCCCCTTGTGCGCGCGCGCGCTGCCCGCGCGGCGACGGAACAGAGAGCATTGGGTGGACAAGCGAGATTCCCGCCCGACGCGACGCGACGCGACGCGACGCGGAGCCCGACGGTCGCGCGCGGAGCTGGACGGCGCGCTCCGCCGGCGCGAGCGCGAGGACCCGGAGCGGGCCAGTCGCGCGGACCAGGGCCGCGCCCGAAGGCGAGATCTGCATCGACGTTCGAATCGAGGAGCCGCTGGGACACCTCAAGGGCCTCGCAGACTACGCCATGCGCACGGTCGTGGAGGCCGTGGCCTCGCACGTCAGAGCAAGACCTGAGGCCGTTGCGGTTCGCAGCGTCACGCCCGAGGCCGTCAGGCTTGAGCTGACCTATGATCTACTGTGGCGCGAGGCCTCTGCAGTCGCTGTGGCGCTGTGCGCGAAACTGAAAGCAGCGGCTACCAGATCCCGCGGTCCTGGCGAACTTGCGCTCGCTTCAGGCCACAAGGGGTCTGGTAGCGAGGACTTGGACCTCGCGCAGCAAAAAGTCGTGGCGGTAGGAGGCGTTGAGGACGCCGACCTCGTCGTTGCGCAGCTTGCGGTGCTACTTGCCGGCGCCGTCTACTGTCCAGTCGACCTCGACGACCCACGATGTGCGCACATTCTTTCCGAAGCCAATGCGCGCGTCCTCGTCCACGCGTCCCGCCCAAGAGATCCGGAGTCTCTCCAAAATGCTGGCATTGAGAGCTTGGCACTTGGCACACTTGCCTCGGGCCATGTTCCCGCGGACGACAAGGTCAGCGAGAGTCCTTGCGAGACAAGCCCAGGACCAGAAAGTATCTCGCACATCTTCTTCACGAGCGGGTCGACGGGCAAGCCCAAGGGCGTCGTGGTGAGCCATGCCAGCCTTTTGGCTTATGCATTGAGCCGTGCGCGGCGCAGCGGTATGCGCGGCGATGCAGATGCCGTAGTCTTTGTTGCCTCCTCGCTCACCTTTGACCCAAGCCTTGGCGAAGTCTTTGCCGCGCTTTGCAATGGTGCCATCGTCGGCATCACGCGAGCCGCCAACGTTATGGGAGGGCATCTGACAGCTTGCATGCGCGTAGCAAGTACCACGCACGTCTGCATGACGCCGACTGTCGTGCGCATGCGCGGAAGCGACCATGTCTTACCAGACGATGTACCAACGCTACGCGAGCTGAGCCTGGGGGGCGAGCCCTTGCCCGAGGCCCTCGCGCGGGAAGCGCGAAGCGTCTGGCCGTCGCGATGCCGCCTTATGAACATATACGGCGTCACCGAGGCGACCGTGTACCAGTGCATCACGGACGTGACGGCGATTGACGCGCCAGGCAGCGAAAAATTAGTGACCGAGACGCTCGAGGGCATCTCCTTGGGCTTTGTTGACCCTGACGCAGCCGCAGGGGCGGCGTCGACTGTGGAGTGGATTCTACCCTCACATCTCGAGACCGCTTGCAGCCACCGGAGCAAGCGGCCCTGCCCTGAGCCTCCTTGCGAGCACGAGGCCGCGCGCCCGGCTGAGATCCAGGAGCTGGTAGTTGGCGGTGAGCAAATTGCGCGTGGATACCTGCACCGTCGCGAGCTGACAGCAGCGCGCTTCTTCACGGACGATCGAACAGGTATGCGATGCTTTCGCACGGGTGATCTGAGCCGGATCGAGTGGGTCCCGCGAGACGCCCTCGCACGATGCGAGCGCCCCGTGCCCTTATGCACGTGTGGCTCTTTTGCGGGGCCCTTCGTCCGGCTGCTCGGGCGCCGCGACCATCAAATCAAGCTTCGCGGTGTCCGCATCGAGACCGGAGAGATCGAGTTCCATCTGGAGCGCCTCCGAGAGAAGTCCTTGCTTTTGAAGGACTTTGCCGTGGTCAAGGAAGCCGCAGCAGACTCTCTCGTCGTGTGGGCGGTCGTCGCGCCGACCTCTGAGTGCTTCGGCCAAGTACAATGGCACGAGGACGACGTTGGCGCTCTGCCTCGGTGCGCGGAAGAAGCCATCCGCGCATTTTTGCGTCGATTCGTGCCCGCGGTCATGGTGCCCACGCGCGTCGCTGCAGTGCGCTCTTTTGAGGCGTTTTCAAGCCCGAACGGGAAACGCGACGTACAGCGTCTCTGCCAGCTTTCCGTCCCGCCGTTTGGTGTCCTTGCAGCGCGGCGCGGCGTCAGTGCGCACGAGGCAGACGGAGCAAGCAAATCAAATGGCGAGGTCGAGAGTGCAAGCCAGCACGATGCCGCTGTGCTTACCCCGCTCGAAGCCAAGATCGCAGGGATCTGGAGCGTACGGCTGGGCGTCCCGCCGGCGGTTATTGGACCTTGGGACTCATTCGCAAGCGTGGGCGGGGACTCCTTGGAGGCGCAGCGCGTGACGCATGAGCTCGTTTCGCTCGCCGGCGGCCGCGAAGCGCAAGTCAAGGCCACGGAAGAGTCCTTTGGCGAATTCACTGGCGCATTTTCAGTCGCCAAGCTTCTCGCTGCCCCGTGCCTTCGCGCGTACGCAAGCGATCTTGCGCGTAGTGTTGAGGCGGGGCCTTTAATCAGCAAAGCTGGGTCGGGTTCTTTCGATATGAACGCGGGCTCGGACACGGCGCGCGCAACAGATGCGGCTCAGCATGCACTCTTCGTTGCTGTCGCCGATGGCCTCACAGACGTGGTGCGGGTCCTCACTGACCGGCATTTGGGCGGGCTCGATCCGGATGCCGGTATTACTCGCGCTCGCCGGGGGAAGTCACCCCTACATGTGGCGGCCGCGGCTGGGGAGGCCGCTGTCGTGGGCGCGCTGCTCGACGCCGGGGCGAACATCTTCGCGACGACAACGGACAACGTCCAGGCTGCCCATATCGCGGCAAGCGCGCCCGGACTGGGCGGAACCGCCGCGCTGCGCTTGCTTCTTAGCGCACTGCGCGAGCGCGGAGTCAAGCGGCCGAGCATCGTGCGCGACGGCCGTAAACAGACGCTTGTGCACGCGGCCGCGCGCGGCGGCAACGAGAGCTCGCTCGCGCTCGTGCTTGAGACACTGGGCCAGGATTTTGACAAAAGTGACGAGGCTGCTTCCGTGCGCATTCTCCGCTGCTTGGACCGCTGGAGCCGCTCCGCCCTGCACTGGGCGGTTGTCAACGAACACGCTGGCTGCGTCCGCCTGCTGCTCGAGGCAGGCGCAGAAGCGGAGCCCCAGCTGCGCGAGAACGTCAAAGGCCGTCGAACGCATCTGCAGTATGAGTCACCGCTCGAGATTGCCAAGAGAAAGGAGAATGACAGCATCGTCGCACTCCTCTCCTCATTCTGCTCCCATCACAGTCAGTAGCCCTCCAGTAGCCCACTGCCTCGCGCCACAGTCCGAAGGTTGTTTCGCTCCCACAGCCAGTTTGTCTCCCGTACGGACGCAGGGTCAGACTGTCAGATGGTCAGACGCAGACTCGGCGACGACTCGGCGGGACCTCGGCGGCCTCACGACGGCCGTGTGAGCGCACTTTGGGCGACAAGTTTGTAGACAGGAGTCACTGCAGTCAGAGGTACGTACTACGTACGTAGTACGTATGTAGTACGTACGTACGTGTTCCGGTACTACGTACGACGTACTACCAACCTAGTAAGAAGACGAGTGTCATCTGCAAGTGGTGTATGCAAGGGTAAGTACGGATCGAATGTACACTATGAAAGTCACGTTGAAGCTTATGATCCATGGTAGAAGTGCCGCGACCGGCCACGCGATGCGTCCACGGGAACTTCAGCATTTGTCATTGCCGTTACTAAGCACAGTTTTGCGATGCTCTGCCGAGACCTGGCAAGGCCTCGGGCTTTCCTTGCCGGCCTCATCCGCCGGCTTCTCTTCTTCGAGCTCTTCGATGATCGGTGGCATCACATGCACCGGCCTAGCATGGCGCAGATATTGCTCATCCCGTGGGATTTTCGAAACAATGCGCCTCTTGTGGAAGGAAGCACCAATCGGGCCGCCTGTCTCGCCTGGGCCTGGAGATGTCCATTTCCATCCCGCAGTCTTGCGCTTGCGACCGCGGTGGGAAACTTTCCGCGCCCTTGGGCCGCCGCGCAGGCCTGTATCGACGGCAGCAGCGAGCCGGCGAAGGAGAGGAGAAGCAGCCGAACGTTTTACGTTGTGCTGGAGCACAAGATGCATGTGTGTTGCGGTTCTTGCCAGCTGCACGCCCTTGAAAGCGCTATTGGGGCGCAACCGGGAGTCGTCGCCCGCTCGATTGATCTTCAAAGGCATGAGAGTGCCCCACGCGCTCTTGAGAGTATCGCCCACTCGGGCAAGAATGATCTTGGCGCTGCGGAGGAAGCCAAAGAGCTTCGAGGTTTGTGTATCGGATGGCGAAGAGTCTTCGCCCTCCTGACGCTGCGCGTCGTCATCTGAAATGCTATCGGGACGATCAGTCTTGGAAGGCAACAACGACCAGATACTGCCCAACGCGCCGAGCGTAAAAAAGTTGCCCACTCGAAATAGAATGGTCTTGGCGCTGCAAAAGAGTCGGAGAAGCTTCGAGCTAAGCGTATCGGATGGCAAGGCATCTTCTCCCTCCTGACACTGCCTATTGTCATTCGGTGTCGTGGCGGCCAGTTCGGAAGCGGAATGGATTCCTCCGGTGCTTTTTGTCTGAAGTACTGAGGGGCCTTCGATAGGTTGCTTGCGATCGAGCGCCTCATGAGCCTTGGCGTCTTCCGATTCGGCACTTGCTTTGCGTGGAGACGCACGTGTGAGCGCCGAGGGCGCCAAGGCGGGTGTCGTCGCGAGCTTGCCCACTGCCATTGGCTTTCCAGCGGCACGGCACATAGAGACGTTTGGAACCTTTTCAGAGAAAGACGGCTCGGGAATTGGACGCGGCCATACGAGTCCAATTATAGGGCCCGGCATGACGGCTACGAGTAACTTGTGCTCGAAATGGCGCGAAGTGCCACGAGTGTTATTTGTAGACGCGGAGAAGACGTATCGAGGAGAGCAAGACAAAGTTCGAGAGCAGCGCGTCGAGGACCTGGGCGACGCCGAAGGATCAGCTGTTGACTGCTGCGAGCAGTGCGTGTTCAGGACGAGGATGCAGGAGCAACACGGATCCTGCGACACAGGGTTAGAGGACGCGACGCGATCGATTGTTGTCCGCGGCGAGCTGTACGTGAGCAGAAGTCGAACGCGGGGGGTTCTCCGTTTAGCTTTCCACGAGATGTTTGGTATTTGATCACCTCCTGATCAGCTGCCGCCGGGGTGGCCGAGCCGTTGGATGCCGTTGACCGTTTTTAACAAATTCTGCTCTATTTTTGCCGCCATAGAACTCCTTTCCTCTCCGAGTTAACCTGCAAAGTATCGTTCTAGTGGCTACTTCGCCCGCTTCTTTGAATCTGGCTAGGCGCTCCATGCTTGCGCTTTTTCAATGCACTGTGGGTGGACGCTGCCCTAGGGGATCTTGCTTGGGACCTTTGGGACTTCCCGGGGTCAGAAGAGCAAGGACCGTCAAGTAACGCCGGGGGCAGCATAGGACTGGACGCCGCGAGCGGTTGGTGCGAGCAGCGAGCACGCCGCGAAAAAGTAGCCTGGCGGGGAGAATTGCCACTGCTCAAGCCTCCCAATGCGCGTCTCCGTAGCCAATTTTACACTATGGTATAAGTTCTCGCTCGCGCCCTGCCGGCATTAAACGGCGTCCTCCACTCAAACGAGCAACTCGAACGGCCATGCCGGCTTCGCTTTCAGCGAGGCTATAGAAGGAAAGCTACGTTGAAATTTGTGTCGGGAAATGAAGTCAGAAGGAAAAAGTCGTAAGCCAGCGCAACGCTGTCATGTCGTTGGGCAGTGGGTCACAGACTCCTCGGAACCCAAGCTGATCCCAATTGACAGTAGGCTGGACTTGGCCGAGGACAATGATAACCCCGATGCTGGTCATGATGAGTGCTGCTACCACGATATAATAAGCGAGCAGGTAGACGATCGTGCTTTGTCGGCCATCGCGCTCCACGTACCAGTCGATAAGGAACTTCCCCGTGAACCCTGACAACGCGCCCAGAGCGAAGAAAGTGAGGCCAAAGTATGGCGGGAGCTCGCCGGAGATGAAAAACTGAAAGGCCGAGGAGCTGACCGTGGAGAGCAACATCGCTTGTGACGTTGCCTTCGACAGAGTTGGGTGAAGGCCCATTTCGAGAAGAATGGGTCCCTTAATTGTGGAGCCGCCGATGCCGCAAAGCGCGCTCGCGAATCCAGCGACCAGGCACAAGAGCGCATAGCGGATGCCAGTGCGGTCGTCCCAGGCCACCGCACACTGGTAACGCAAATTTTCGACGTTCCTGGTCAAAAAAGTGACGTTCCAGAGCGTCACCGCGCCGCAAATGACAGAAGTGATCAAGATGAGGAGCCAGTAGCCGAGCGACCCGCACTGGACCTGGGTATAGTCGGCCATGATCTCCTCGTCCGAAAACATGGCAGCCAGAAGGACGGCAATGTAGCAAATGCCGACGGTCTCGAGGCACCGCCAGCCGAGCCATTCCTTGGAGAAGCCAATAGTAGAGATGGCGTACTCGTAATCGGTCTCCCAGGCCAGCTCCGAGGCGGTCAGGCGGTGCACGCCGTAGGAATCCCTGCGTTCGCGATCGATGAGCCCTGGCTGGCTCCCGAGCGCTGCCGACCTTGATGCTTCCGCCGGCGTTGGGTCGACCAGGGGGGTCCGGTCGTCGTTTGATCCAAACGGTGCCGTCTGCGCTGCAGACTCCATGGCCAGGCCTTGCTTGTTGGCCTCGTCTTCCTTGGTACGGAGCTTGCGGCCTTTCTGAAAGGTCTTGGTGGCGGCCACCGCGAGGAGGGTAGCCATTGCGGCCGTGATGAGCCAGTACGGGCACATGCGCGAGGCCAGGACGCCAAAGACGGTGCCAAGCAAGGTGGCGGGCTCCATGACCATGATCACGTCGTAGGCGAAGCGGTTCGCATGCTTGGTCGTCCGCGGCACGGGCGTGGCCACGTTGAAGACGTAGAATGCCAGCGCCGCTCCGCAAACGGCCGCCTTGGACAGCGGGATGGCCTCATACACGAGCCCAAACAGCATGATGTAGAGCGGCACGTAGATCGCGCCGCCGCCGACGCCGCTCGCGCCCGCGAGCGTGCCGCACAGGAAGATGACCCCGAAGTTGATCGCGACGTGCCAGGCGGGCATGTCCAGCCCGTCCAGGTCCAGGTCCGCCATGTCGGCGGGCGCGACGCTGCTGCTGCTGCTGCTGCTGCTGCTGCTGCTGCTGCTGCCGCTGCTCGCCGCCGCTGCTGAGGCGCACGGCGCCGCCGCCGACGACGACGCTGAGGACGATGCC
>KQ758897.1:690316-707363 GCA_001462505.1 Aurantiochytrium sp. T66 | reverse complement strand
AGGGAGGGAGGGAGGGAGCGCGAAGAGATGAGATGAGATGCCGGACGCGCGGATGAGATGAGACGAACCGACGAGCGACACGAGAGGCCTCGGCAGAGACGCGCCGGACGAGGACGCGAACGGAAGGCCGAGCCGGAGGCGGAGGCGCGGCGAGAGGCGCGGCGAAAGGCGCGGCGCGGCGAGCTAGCGAGCTAGCGAGCGAGAGAGGAGACGAGAGGAGAGATGATCACGGCGCGGAACGCAGCCTAGGCCAAAGCAGAAAGAAAGAAGAGGAACTGGAGGCCGACGCGGGCGCGCGAGGAGGGCCGGCCGGCCGGCGCGGGGCGCGGGCGGAGGCGGCGCCGAAGCGGGCGCTGGAGCGGGGCGGGCCGCGGTGCGAATACAGGGTAAGGAATCGCGGCGCGGTTCGAGGTTAGGAATTCGAAGGAGCGATTGGAGTTTGATTTTATTTGTTGTTTTTTTATTTGAATCAGAGAACGCAAGATGGATGTAAGTAGCAAAGTGCTAAGAGGTCCTATGCAGAACGAGGAATTCGCGTCGACGCGCAGAGCCAGGAGATAAAGGCAAAAGCAGTAGTACGTACCTTTGTTATAGTACGTACTAGTACGTACGTGCGAAGCGGGTGTGCGCGGGGGATGCGCAGAGGCCTAGTCTGCCCCTCCCTCGCGCGGCCTCGCCGTGTAAGGGGTATGCCAGTTGGGCGCAGACGGGGACTCTAGGGGTGCACGAGGAGCGGTGGGAGGAGGCCGGCCCGTGCGGGGACTCGCGGAATACCCCCCGTTCTTGTTCCTGTGACGCCGCCCTTGAAGCGCACTTGGTAGATGTGAGCGCGCAAAACCGGAAGAGGGGTTATGCCTAGCAACCCGCTGGGAACCCCTAGCGCTAGCCAGCGGGCGCGGGCCCGCGAGTGCGGCAGTGTCTCGGCACTTGCCGGGCGCTCTCCGCAAGTGGGTTATAGCGGCCCGCAAGAGAAACTTTGCGAAGAACAGCCAGCCAGCCAGCTGCAATAGAAAAGAATGTGCGGTGGAAAAGAAAGAGAAGAGCCACCCTTTGGGGCCCCGCACCTCCAAAGCATGCGTCGTGTCTCTCCGGTCGGCGGCAAAGGTCCTGGCGGGCCGCGGGCCTGCCTGCTGGAGGCCGCCAGGAGTCCGCCAGGCGTGGAGACGCACATCACATCGTCGGCGCACATCCGGCCGCCAAATGACCGCCCAGGGCTCGCCGGTTTTCTGAGCGTTTTTTCTTCTTTTTCAGAAACAAACGGTTCCTAAAAAGAAACGAGCCGCTCTGCCCTATTTGTCTTGTAGCTGGCCTTCGCCGCTCGTTGTCCCGTTATAAAGCAGGCGTGCGGGTTCGAATGCACACCTAATACACCGCGTTCGGTTCAATTGGCAATATACTATATGTATGTGCGTCTCGCAAAGGACGCGGCAAAGAGGGAGCGTGGAGAGGGATAGATACGAGCGCAAGGAGAGCGCGAGGACAGACAGAGAAAAACACGCGCACACGCATGCAGTCGCGCGATGATCGCCGCGATCCTGGTCGAGCGCGCCGCGCTGATCGTGTCGATCTCTCTCTGCACATGCTCGGCGCGCACGCGCTGCCCTTCGTCGTCTGATCAGGAGTGAGCATGGCACGGGTACGTACGTACCATGGTACGTACGCAGTACGTACGTACGTACGTACCGGAGATACCGGAGATCAATGTGATCAAGGATGGACCTGCACGCAGCACGTGCACCGCATCGCCGTGCACGCGCCGCGGATGTGTCGCGTCGCGTCGTGTCGTGTCGTGTCGTATGACTCGTGTCGTGCCTCCGGAGTCCGGAGTCCGGAGTCCGGGCCCACTTGCAGACCTCGCACTACTACGCACGACGGCACGCACTGCACTGCACTGGACTGGATGGACTGCAGCAGTAGGAGCACCCTTCCCGGGACAACTCCGCCACTGGTGCTGCGCGGCCTGAAGTGGAGTGCGCGTGAACGCAGGCGCCGCCCGAATCCGACGGCTCGTTGATGACTCGCCGGTTGTCCAGCGCCAGTCGCGGTGCGGACACGACACGACACGGACTCGGGTCGCGAATAGCGGCGTGCCAGACGAGGTCCGGACGGCGAAGCGCGGCCAGAAGTCTGCCCAAAACATCGGTCGGCCGGGGCATCTTGGCGCGGACCAGAAATTGCTGGTCGATCTGCACACGCCCGGCGGCGCGAGAGCCCGACCAGCAATTTTCGGACGTCGTATTGGAGAGCACTCGTGCGTACTACGTACGTACGTAGTACGTGCGTGGTACGTACTCCTACCTCATTCGCCTTGCGAAGCATTTGCGACCGAGCTGTAGTAGCCATACAAGTTGGTTGATCGCACGATCGATCGAACGCTGAAAGCCTGCTGAGGAGCCTGCTCTCGGGAAGATCCTCCTGCACGGCACCACGCCAGGATTGACGTCGTCAGTTCATGGCCGCACTGCCAGCCCAAGGACGCCCGAGGGCGCATCGTTCGTCAGTATGGCCTTGGAGTCCTCCTCAGTCGCCGGCAATCCGTCCCGGGCATTCCGTCCAAGCTCTGTCTGGTGTGCGAAAAATTCCTCGTGCTCGAAAGGACTGGCAACTTCTCCGTCGCGTCGATCGCCGCGTCGATCGCCGCGTCGCAGTCTGCCAAGCCTTCAAGTTACGCTTGATGAGGGTCACCGGGTCATCACCCTTCGATTGTTGTCTCACAAGGACCCCGAGTCCCGGTTGTCTATAATCTGGCCGTCATCTGGCCCCTGATAATGGGTGCTGATCTTGCCTTGCAGATCTTCTTCGCCGTGCTCGCAATGCCCGAGGCAACGTAAGGCAGCGGCGCGATGCGCTCCGCCGTGAGCGAGGGACTTCCTCGGGAGTCATCACTATGATGATCATGAAGATCATGAAGATCATCATCATCATCATCATCATCATCATCATCATGCTCGAAGTCAAGCCGACCTTGTCGGCGATGACGACGTCGAAGAGATCCTGGATGCGACTGTCGGTCCGTTCGTCCGTCCGCGACCGCGCGCTCCTTCGTTCAGGTTGTCGGCGCGGCAGAGGGAGATCGCACCACGTCGCGCGGCGCCCCTGACCCCCGCCCGGACGCGCGCAGGCTCGAGTCGATCGTCCGTCCTGAGGCAGCGGCACGGCAGCGCAGCTCGTCCCATGTCGGTCTCCAAGGTGGCCGCGATGGCCCTCGTGGGCGGCGTCGCGGCGGCGGCGGCCAAGGCGCGCGCGACGAGGCTTGCAGACGCGGCGAGCGAGCCTGAAAGCGGGCTCGCGCAGCCCGTCCAGCGCAAGCGCGTCATTCTCATCACGGGCGCTGCGAGCGGCATTGGACTGCGCACGGTCCAGCTCTTCCTCGCGAAGGGGTGGTTCGTCGGCGCCTTCGACGTCAACGAGGACGCCCTCGAGGAAGCGCTTCGCGATCTGCATGCCCCGTCCTTGGTCAAGGGCGTGCTTGACGTCTGCGACGCAGAATCCTGTGAAAGGGCCGTCGAGACGCTGCTCGCCGCGGCCCCCGAGGGCGCCCTCGACGTCCTCTTCAACTGCGCGGGCATCCTGACGATCGAAGAGTTCGAAAAGATCTCTCTTGCACGTCACCACGCCATGATTGACGTCAATTGCAAGGGAATCATCAACATGTCCATGGCCGCCCTGCCGGCCCTCGAGGACGCCCGAGGTTGCATTGTCAGCATGGCCTCGGGGTCCTCAGTCGCCGGCATCCCGTACCACGTCACCTACGCGGCCTCCAAGGCCTTCGTGTACTCCTTCACCGAGGGTCTGCGCACCGAGCTTGCGCAAAAGGGCGTCCGCGTCTGCGACGTCGCCGTAAACTATGTCTCTTCGCCCATGACGGCGTCCCAGAACTGGAACCGCGGCACTTTCTCCGCCAAGCACCGCTTTGCCAGCACGAGCCAGGTCGCCGGCAAGGTTTGGGACGCTGTACACCAGGCCACACGATTCAACGAGCACTTTTACGTCGACGAGCCGACGCGTCGCTCCTTCACCGTTATCCCCCTGTCCCGCGCTCTCGGGCTCTCGTACCATACCAAGCTCATCGCCCAGACCACCACTGCAAAGCTGTAAAGGGTCAAGTCAGGCCAACGGTGCTGGACGCCGACAAAGATTTCTCTTTTTTGAGTGCCCGAAGGTCATCATTTTGTTTGCCTGCGAGGGTCATCATTGCTGTTGTCTGCAAGGGGTCATCATTCCTTGCCCGATCGCGAGCGAGGCGCTTTAACGGGGAAAGCGAGCGACTTAGTTCTTCGTACGAATTCGCAAAAGCGTCATGCGCGAGCAGAAGTTGCCGCACGAGATCCGACGCCAAAGCTTGGCCATTGAATGCGCATGGATTCTCAGAAGGACCTCGGAAGAGGAGGCAAGGTCCCGCGTGCGTGGTCGATTCTGGAGTTCTAAGATCGCAGCGGTAAATCTGCTCTGCTCTCAAACCTGGCGTCCGACTTTTGCGCAGGGCCTCGTCTGGTTGCTCGTGCATGTTCTGCATTGTCTGCATTTCCGATGGCGAAGGCCTCCCAGTTTGGCGGCGCTCGCCCTGCATAAGAAAGAAGTTGCGCTTTCCCTCATCAGAGTGAATCCTTCGATGAAATCTCGCCTGACGAAACAAACCTATTGCTCGCACATCATCGTGTTGATGCCAACGAAGTTCTTCGCGTCTCCGTTCTGCACTTCATGCGCGACGATCTCGGAGACGGTATCGGAGAAGTCGCTCTGGATGCATGGAACTTTCTTTCTGCGGGATCTCGTCCCAAGATCTTGAGCTCGCGCCCCGTATCGAAGGCGGCCGAGTTCTTCGCGAAATCGTCGCCGTGCTGCGCGGCGTGGAGGCCGTCGTGGTCGGGGTCCTCGAGGTCGGGGTCCTCGTGGTCCTCGAGGTCCTCGAGGTCATGGTCGCAAAGTAGAGGGCCTAGTATTATTATGGTCGATCGAAGACGAAGAAGATCAGAACCGCGACCCCGCTCCGCGCGCGCGCGATGCTGGCGCGGCTGGTGGCCGAGGCGGCCGGGCGGTACCTGGAGGACGTGCGGCACGAAAGCGTGCGCGTGAGCTTCGCGGACGGCGGCGGCTGCGTCGTGCAGGATGGCGCAGTGCGGGCGTCGGCATGGCGCGACCTGGGCCTGCCCTTCGAGGTCGAGAGCGCGCGCTTCGCGGAGCTCCGCATGCGCGTCGGCTGGAGCTGGCGCGGATTCGAGACGAGCGCGAGCTTCCACGTCGACCGCCTCGACGTCGTCGTGCGGCCCTTCGGATCCCTGCAGGAGGCGCGCAGGGCGGCGCTCGTGAAGAAGAGAGCAGACGTCCGCACTCGCGTCGACCGCGCGGACCGCGCAGAGCACCCAGAGCGCGAGACGCAGGCGTGGGCCGCCCGTATCCTCACGCGCATGCTCGAGACGGCCTCCGTCACCGTCACCAACCTCTCCATACGCTTCGCCGAAGCCCCACCGGGCCCCGCCCTGTGCTTGCGCATTGGGAAAATCCACCTCCGCTCCGCCCGCCACGCCGACAGCAGCAGCAGCAGCGGCGGCGGCGGCGAATCAGCCCCCGGAACGCCGCCTCGCCACGGCCTCGAGCCCGCTGCCGCGAGTGCCGGCGAAAACGCGCCGGCCCGCCGCGAGCCCCCGCCGCAGGCCGCGCTCTCCCCGCTGGCCCATAAACTCGTCACGCTCGAGGACCTTGTGCTCGCCCTCGCCCAGGACGACGAGTACGTGTGCCAGGTCGCACGCGCAGAGGCCACCATCCAGGTCGATGCCACCATCAACCACCCCGTCACCGGTGCCCCCAGCCTCATCGTCGACCTCGCGTGCCCCGAGGGCATCGTCTCCCCCCAGCTTTCCACAGAAATGCTCGAGACCCTGCTCCGCCTCGGCCAGCGCTGGATCGCCTTCGCGGATGGTGACTTCCACGCCGCGGTCCAACGCGACGCTCGCGCGGAAACGGCGCCCGACGACAATTCCTGCAACCGCCGCGACCCGGCGGCCCTCTGGCAACGAGCAATCAAAGGGGTCACGCAGCTTTGGCGAAAGCACAGACGATGGAACTCGGACCTTCCTCACCATCAAGAAGCGCGCGCCGCGCGGACCCGCGTCTACATTGACGCTCTTGCGCGCGGCATCCAGACCGGCCCGTGGATGGACTCCTTTGTCGCCGAGTGCCCCATCGACTTGCTCGTCAAGGCCCACCTCGACGCGCGCGCTTCAGCAGAGGCGCCCAGGCGCGACAACAGCCAAGGGTCCGACGCGCAAAGCGACGCCGCTTCCCGAGTGAAACAGCAACCTGGCGCGGAACCTGGATGGGCCTCCTGGCTGCGCTCGCTTCTCCCAGACGACGCCGCGGACCAGGCCGCGCCGCCCTCTTCTCCTTCTTCTCGACAGGACGATACCGACCGCACCTACCGGTGGTGGATCACATTCACCGCGCCGCAAATGCGCGTCGATCTGGTTGACGACCATGGTTTTCCCATTTGCACTTTCAGCGGCGCGCCCTCGTTCGTCGTTCGCCAGAACGCAACTTTGTCACGCGTGAACGCTGCCGTCGACAGTCTCCGCGTCCTCGTGCACAGCAACGACATTCTCCATGTCATAGATGCCTCCACCTCTCGTCGCCGGGCCCACTCCGACTCCAAACCCTCGATTGCCCCCAAGAATGACCAAGACTCCGGTCCGGGAGGGGATTGCGACAATGACAGCGAAGACGCGCCCTTCTTCGACACCATTGCAAGTCTCGACGAAAATGACCACCCAACTGGCCAGGCCAGCGACACCGACGTCGACAACAACAACAACAACTACGACGACGACGACGACGACGACGACGACGCCGACATGGACGACGATGATGATGACAACGACGAGTTTCACGACGCCGCATCAGTCCTACAAGATGCCGACGACCACGACGGTGCCTTCGACAACAGCAACGCTCACGCCAATAGTCCTGGCGTCGCAAACAGTCCGCAAGCCTTCGTGCCGCTGCAGCGGTCAAAGTCCGACGAGATCCTCATGGGCCACGCACCGCTCCGCGTCATGACCAAACGCAGCCTAGAAGACCCCGACGCCTCCAGCGTCACCATCATCGTCGAGCCCACTGAAGTCGACTGGGCGCCACAGACCTTTCGCGCCCTCGCCGCATTCGCCAACTCCGTCTCCAACGCCATCGGCGTCTCCCGCGTCGCCGGAGCTGGCCTGCTCCTGCACTCGCTTCAAGACCATGCGCGCGTGCGCGTCCGCTTCGGCGCCCCAAGAATCCGCTTCGACGCCGAGACCAGCCTTTTGCTCGGCGCGCTCGCCATCAACACAAAAACGCCGGACAGTGGCACCTCGAGCCCCGATGCGCCGCAGCCCGCACAGCGTCAATCCGCACATGCTAGTCCCGCCATCGAGATCGCGTTTCAAGGCACCCAGCTCTTGCGCAAGGGGCGCGTCGTTCTCGGGCCCGTCAGTGTCAATGGCACCCTCCGCCCTTCCGCGCTGGACAGGAATGAGAAACGCATCGATCTTCGCGTACACGGCGGCAGCTCTCCCCAAGACAAGGAAGGAACCTCACCGCATTCCGATGCCACCTTTAATGAGGATCTCTGCGCATTTTTTGCCAGCCTTCTGCGCGAGGTCACGGCTGGATCAGCAGGGTCCATGCAGTCTTCAGAGCTCGCAGTCAGCGTTTCGCGCAGCATCGCGCAGTCGTCGCCAACACTAGGTTGGCGACGGCCGAAAACTTCGGCTGCCAGCGCGCTGGCGCCAAAATCCCTCGTGCACATTCACATCGAGTGGGACACCTTCCGCGTTAATCTCGACAACAAGGGTCGCACCGCGTTTTTTTTCCACATGGAAAGAGCTCACGCGAGACTGCGCCTCTTCGATCTCGATCACTTCGAGATCAGCTCGGCCGACGCTCAGGTCCACGGGCTCTCTTGTAAACATCCAAACGGCCGGGCCCTTCTCGCGCAGTGCGCCCTCGAGGCTATTTACGAATCTGGCGAACTCGCAGTCACCTTTAGCGATCGCCCCTCCCTCGCCTGGGTCCCGCCCGCTATGGCGGATGCCTGGGGAACGCTCCAGTGCTTGGGCCTTTCCGAAGAATACATCCAAGAGGCAATGGCTTCAACCCTCATCCCTCCGCGGCACCGCTCTGTGCGGAACAGTTCCGAGACAACCTCTGCGCAGGACCTTGTCGCAGGGTTTGCGACAGCAGCGGACACAATGAAGATGCGCACCCGCGTCTCGGTGACGTTCCCGCAAGGGTGCTCGCTTACCCTCTTTAAACTCTGGGAACCGCTCGCCAAGCTCGCCGTGGACCGCGTCAGCCTCTTGGCACGCCCCGCCGGGGCGAAGAATTCGCGTCTTTCTGTATCGGCGGACCTTGACAAGTGTACTCTCTTCAACTTACGCGCTGGCCCAGGCCCATTGCGTGAGATCCTCACCGTGCAGAGCGTGAACATCAAGCGCGTGACGGCCACGGACCAAGTCGGCGGCGCGCAGCAGCTTACCGCCCGTGTCGGGGCCATCAGCGCCGTGTTCTGGCAGCCCTTCGTTACGGAGTGGATCGATTATGCGACCACGGGCATCTTCGACCTCTTTGCGTTCTCGGCCTCTGAAAATGTCCTTTCTTCCTCGCGCTTTGACTGGATACGCACCGTCGTCGAAATGGACGTTGCCACCCTGCGCATTCCCTCCGACGCCCTCGGCACACACGTCTTGCGCCTACGCCTCGACGCGACCAAGATCGAGAACGCCTTGCAGCAAGTCTGCGAAAAGGACGTCTTTGATGTCTGCTGGTCAGGAATTCGCCTCGAGGCCACCTCCGGCGCCTGCATTCTTGACCACAAGCAGGTCAGTGTCCAGCTCGAGCGCTCTTTGGCCGAAAATACCTCGCTCATACGCGCCGACCTGGCGAACTTCCACTTCAACATCCTCGAGGACGGCTTTGACGACATCATCAGCTGCCTCCGCGACAACCTCCTGAATCAGACGACCGTGCTCAATGCACTGCTCAATGTTCGCGCAACAACGGCAAAACCCAAAGAGGGGGCGGCGCCGCCTACCGCCGCGGCGAAGCCAGGCATCCGCTACTGGCGCAACTGGATCGAGACAAAGTCGAGGCCGCAGCGCATGGCCCTTACCGTCTCTGCCATTTCCGCGCGCCTTCTTAACCGCATCGTGGTCTCCCTGGACCTTTTTGAGGCCATCACGCTTTCTCGCTTTGTGCCCAGCGCGCACGACTTCATGTTCGAGAACGAATACGCGCTGCGGGGTCTCGAGGTCTCGGTGGCCGGCCTGCCCATCGTCCGCTCCGTCTCGCGCATGGACGCTTCCGAACTTTTGCACGGGGAACCAGTCTCGGGCACAAACGAGTTTTCGCTCCGTCTCAACCACGATCCCGAGCGCCACGTTTACGTCGCAAGTCTCGCGCTCGACAACTTTGCCATTGTCCTTGGCCCCGAAGCGCCCGACCAGGCCCTCCTTCAACAGCTGCACAAGTCCCTGCAGTGGCAGTCAGAAAATGAAGCGCCCACCGCAGAGAGGGCCATCTGCATCGAGACCGACGCTGGCAAAGAGGTCCAGCTCGAACTGGAAATGACTGGCGCGCGCCTCGGCCTCGCGGACGAGCTCGGAAACCGCCTCGAGATCATCTTCGCCACGATTGGCAACGCCACCACCACCACCATCGAGCACGGTGAGAATTCGCGCATCGACAAGGGCAGTTTGCACGTCGACCTGAGCGCGGCCCTCACAGACGGCCAGATCATCCACCATACTGTGCAGCACACGGGCGCGGCATCCTCCTATCATAATGCAGATCCTGGACCCATGATGGACATGGCCATGACGATGTCGGCCAGCATGCTCGCCGCGATGGATGCTGATCCGCGCCTCGACGATGGAGAGGAGGCCGTCTGCAAGCCCAGGCAGAATGCGCCCATGCTTTTGCGCCCATGCTCCTTGGACGTTTTCTGGGACATTATCGATCGCGCGGCGGCTGCAGAAGTACTTACGCAGCAGGTGCGCGTGGAGCTGACCTCGCAGGTGCGGTTGGAGTTGGCCCCAGGCCAGGCGCTGGCTTGCCTCGGGCTGGCCTCCAACCTGGAGAAGGCCTTTGTGTTTGCCAAGCCCGCCCTCGGACACTCTGAACCTGGTCAGAGCTCGCAGCTTGCGCCGCAGGATGTCGTCCCGAAGCTGGGTGCCAGCCATTTTAGTACAGTCTTCTCTATTCCCCCGCTCGGTCTCAAATTGGGTCCCTGCGCGGTTCCTGGTCCGCAGGGCACCCTTCTCGAGGTGAGGGGATTTGCCAAGCAATGCGAGGAGTCAGTCACGCTCGAGGTCGCGCCCGGCGACCAGCTCGTCAGCGTCAATGGCGAAGATATCACCGCCCCCGTCTGCACGCTGGATGCGGCGAAGCAGGCACTTCGCGACGCCAGTTGGCCGCGCCGCATCTGCTTTCGTCGGCCCGATCCCGTACGAGCACTCGTCGCAGACCCTCTGCAGTTTCGACCCTTGAGCACTGCCATCTGGACGTGCCGTAATTGTAAGTCAGCGCAGCCCGTGACCAAGCGCGACCGTAGTGCTGCTTTCGAGGAAACCTGTCTGCGTTGCGGCGCTGCACACATCCAGCTCTCGGCGCAGGGCGCTGACGAAGCGGGCGAGGGCTCCATCGTCAAAGAGGAGGTCTTCGAGAACCAGCGCTTTTACCTTCTCGTGGGGTGGTCGCCGCAGCTTCTGCCCACAGACCCGTATCCGTGGAGCGACTTTGCAGGCCTCACGCCTCGCCAGGTCGACGCGCATGCCCCGCTTCCTGCAAGCACCATTCCCGGCGCCAAGTGGTACTGGGTCGACGACTGGACCGTCGACGAATCGCGGTGCCGCGGAGGGAGCACCGGGGGCTGGGCATACTCGCGCGAGTTTGGCCGGTTTCGCAAGCTGCACCGACCACCTCGCGGCAAACCCAGGCGCACTGACTGTGTCCGGCAACGATGCTGGGTGCGTCGCCGCGTCCTGTCAAGCACGCCTATAAGTGCCAATCGTGGCCGAACGGCCGCGACGGCCGCGAGCCCCCCTTCGTCGGCCGCTGCAACCGGTGGAGACGGAGAACCGAGTGCGCTCTCGGCGGGGCCCGCAACACAGTACTCGTTTCTCCTCGACACGAACCAGCATGAGATCTCTATCCTGCTCGAGAGCGATGCTGTCCACCGGCCGCTTGTCCGGATGCGAGTTGGGGTCCACAGTGAGCTCGTTCCCGCCTCGTGGACGAGGGCCATCGTCTTCGGGACCGACGAGACGCAGTCTCCTTCGGGAAAGGGAAATGGTCAAGGTACGAGCCGTATACATGACGAGAACACGGGTGCGATCTCCCAGGATGGGCCTTCGGCCCTGAAGGCAATGACCTTTCTGCCTCGCCGCCTTGCGGGCAATCTTTGCGTCACCGCGGAGGCCTTCAATGTGGGGATCTTGGACTGGGAACCCATTGTAGAGCCTTGGGCCTTTGCCTTTGAGGCCCAGCATGAGATCTCGTGGAATCTGACGCTCATGGGGCTCTCGCGCCTGCGCGTCAACGTCGGGCTCGCGATCGCAGACGCCGTGGCGCAGCTACCGTCCTGGGGCCCGCTTGGCGCTGGCGCCAGCTCTGGCAGACATGAAGACGGCTATGGCTCGACCGTTCGCAGTCGAGCGCCTCTGCTCGCGCTCGAGAACCGGAGCGGCGTGACCATCACCGCGAGCCCGGCCGGGGACAACCCGAACGCAGACTTTGACGTTGATCCCGGGGCTACGATCGCAGCCATGCAGCTCCTCGGGAGCGACACTGCCGCGTTCGACCTCTGGCACAACATCGGTCGGCAGCGCGGTGGTCTTGACGACTCGATCTCCCTCCGATTCTTTGGTGGCTGGAAGGCGCTCGAAAAGATCTCGCTGCGCCAGCTCATGCACGATGGTGAAATCGTGGCGCATACCCTGCAGCAGGCGAGCAGCAACGAGTCCGGCACGGTCTTGCTCCGCGTGGACGCTGGCCCGGACGGCCAGCGCGTCATCCATGTTGAGTCGATCTTTCATATTGTCAACGAGTGCGACTTTACGCTCTCTATCCGGCTGCAGGACACGAGCGGCCAGGGCACCCTCATGGTGGACCCGTGCGCTCCCTCGGGAACTTCCGAGCTTCCTCTGGTCAAGAACCTCGAGCTGCGAATGCTTCTTCTCGGCGTGGTGGGCGAGAAGCCGCGCTCTGGGTTCGTCCTCAACCTCGCGCACTTATCCTCCAGCGCACTCGAGATGGCGCGGGCGAACCTGGCCAAGGCGGTTTCTCCGCCGGGCGTCCTCATGGAGCAGAACATCACCGAGCTGGCGCCGGGCAAGCACGTTCTGATTGACGTCCGTGCAGAGGCGATCAAGGAAAGCAAGGGCCAGCCCCGGGCAATAGCCCGCAAGTACGCGGCCTGCAAGATCACGATCGGAGCACGGGCGCCGCGGACCGTGCGCAATGCCCTCAGGTCTATGCTGGAGGTTCGCGCCGAGCCGAACAAGACCGCTGTGCACGCCATCGAGCCTGGCAAGACGGTGCCTCTTTACCATCTCGACGAGGTCGCGCTAAGTTTCCGCATTCCGTCAATTTCAACTGCATGGTCAGCCTGGGTCAAGGTTGCCGACCTGGCCTCGCGCGGTGTCGGCGTGTTTGGCCTGGTCGACTGCCATGGTCGCGAGGTGCGAGTCCCTCTGAGTTTCCGCGGTCGGCGCGTCTCGGTGGGCCCCGGCCTGCATTTGGAGGACTGCACGTGGGGGCTGGGGCTCCAGGTGGGCCTTGTGTCTGCGACGACGGGCCGCCCCCTCGCCATGCCTGGCCAAGCCGTGACAGATTCGGTGGCGGTGGCGGAATTCCAGCGCTGGCTGCCCATGCAAGGCTGGAAGCCGCCGAGTCTGCCGGGAGACCCTGGGCCATGGGCCTTTCACCCCGAAAATGCTATCGCGGTGGGCGATGACGGTCTTGCCGCCGTCCCACTTGAGCCTGGGTGGGCGTGGGCAGAGCCCGAGTGGCGCTGCGACTCTTCTAGCCACGACTGGGAGTACGCCACAGACTTTCAGTCGCAAAGGTGGTCGCTGACTCGAGGCAAGCTCGACTGCGCACGCCGGCGCATTTGGCGCCGTGCATGCGTCCGCGACGTCGACGTGGGCCAAGTCTTCCTCGGACCAGTCTCCTCCAAGTGGCCCAAGGGGAAGCGCCGTCGAGGAAGCACGCAAGAAGGCGCGCGCCTTGGCAGCGGCCGGAATCTTGGCGCCGTCTACGACGACGATGACGAAGAGGAGGCCGGCGACGATGGCGTGTGGGATGACCTGTACGAGTCCTCGGACTGGGCCAGAAACAATGGCGGCGGCGGCGCCCTGGGCCAGCCCGAGGCTGCGGGCCCGACCCCAGGGAGCAAGCACGCGGTGCAGCTCGTTCTGCGTTTGTCCGGGCAAGCTGCCTGGTCTCGTCCAATCGCGCTGATCCCAGGGACGTGCACGCCGGTCGAGGTGGAGGACGCGCTCTCGGACACCATCGTCTCGCTCGTGGTTCAGGTTCCTGTTCTTCTCCAGCGCGAAAGCATCACGATCTGGAACCAGTACGCCTTGCGCAACACGATCGAGGGCGACGCCGTTTACGTAGTATCAACGCGCGAGAACGTGCGCGCGGATGAGGTCCCGGAGACGAGCCGCGCGACCAAAGTGCAGCCGGGAGAGACCGTGCGGCGCTTCCACTGGGACCGTCGGGAGCGCGGGCGCTTCCTGCGCGTGGGCCGCACAGTGCAGGTCAGCGACGGCGGTTTGCAGGGCGATTCTCGGCAGCCACCGCAGCAAGAGATTCTGTGGAGCGGGCCGATCGACCCCAACATCCTCGATGACACAGTGCTCATGCTCCGCGACCCGCGCGGCCTCCGTCGCGCGCTCGTACATGTTTCAATCCGCGAGGACAGCCGCTCGCGCGCTGTGGTGGTTCGCTTTGGGGAGACCCTGCGGAATACCCCGCAGGCGCCGTATCGCATCGAGAATCGGACGCTGTACGAGATCGAGTGCCGCCAGCTGGGCGCGTTCTCCGAGTCGCTCGCGCCGCTCGTCGTCAAGGACCGGCGCGTATGCATGTTCGGGCTCGAGTCCGCGACCGGG
This sequence comes from Aurantiochytrium sp. T66, assembly GCA_001462505.1. Lineage (NCBI taxonomy): Eukaryota > Bigyra > Thraustochytrida > Thraustochytriidae > Aurantiochytrium > Aurantiochytrium sp. T66. The sequence continues at coordinate 693,216 of KQ758897.1, read as the reverse complement.
GCGGCGGAGGGCAAAGTTCGGGTCCGCGCGCTCACGGAAGGCGGGACGGCCGTGCAGGCCGTTGTGCATTTGCTTGGCGACGTGAACGCGCAGCAAAAGGAGCTGGAGCCGGTTGACTCGCCCGAGAACCGGGTGGTCGTGCGCGTGTTTGCCGAGGGCGCTGCTCGCGTCATTTGCGTGGCACATGCCTGGGCCATTGTCGAGGCGCCGCCGTACGTGGACGAGCGCGTGGCGCTCTCTGCGCGATGCGAATTGCAGGCCGGAGTCACTTTGTCGCTCATTGGCATTCACCGAGAGCTTCTGGCGGTGCACGTCGAGGGGCTGTCGGTGTCAGGGGCGGAAACGGACATTCTGCGTACGGTGGACTGCCGGCTGTCCTCTTTGCAGGTCGACGATGCCGACCCCAACACGCGCGTCCCTGTCATGATGCACCAGGGCCCGGTGCATCTGGGTGTTGCGACCTATGTGCGATTTTCGCGGCGCATCAAGCTGCTGTCCCTGCGGCTCTTTCCGCTCGCCATCCACCTCGCCAAGCAGCAGATCCGCACGCTCTCGCAATTCTACGAGGTCCTAAGCGCGCGCGCGCGGCGACGGCTTGGCCAGCCGCAGCGTCGGTCGCACCTCGGCCGCCTCGAGTCAAAGAGGCGCGAACTCGCTCACGAGCTGACGCGGGCCGCGGAAGACCGGCTGCCGTACTCCCTCGACGTGGTGCACGTGCACGCGGTAAACGCGCGAGTGAGCCTGACGTCGTCTTCCACGACCAAGTCGCTGCCGCTCGCAGAGCTGGTGCGACGACGCTCAGGCTCAGAGTCTCACCCGCGCAAGCGCGGATCGGCCTCCGTGTCGGCGCTCGAGGTCGTGGGGGCGGCCATTGCGCGCGTGACGGACCTGGACGACGTACAGCTTCCGTATTGGGCGGTGGCGCTGGGCCATTTGCTCCGCAGCGACCTGCGGGACCACGACGTGTACTTTGCGGAGCTCGTGCTGCATCACACGACGGTGTACGAGTTCGAGACGTCGGCGATCGCGCAGCACTACATCGCGCAGCTCGCAAAGGGGCTCGCAAGCACGGCGCTGGTGGGCTCTGGCCTCGTGCGCGTCCCGCTGCACCTTGCGCGGAATCTGTCCATGGGCGTGTCGGGCGTTATGGCGCGCGGCCCGCGGTCGAGCCTGGAGGACGGCGCGTCGGGCCTGGTGGTCGGTACGGCGGTGCTTTCCGAGTCCGTCTTCAAGGGCCTCGCTCGCGGTCTCGCGACCATGTCGCTGAGCGACGAGTACATTCGTCGACGCCAGGACCGCGAGGAGCGGATGCGCGAGCGCCGCACGGGGTCCGCGGCGCCGGGTTTTCGCGAGGCGCTCAACGAGGGGGCGCTCATCGTCCGCAACAGCGTGTCCGAGGGCGTGGTGGGCCTCTTGGCCGAGCCGGTCCAGGGCGCGCGGGACTACGGCCCGATGGGATTTATCGGCGGCATCGGTAAGGGCTTTGTGGGCGCCGCCATCAAGCCCGTCATGGGGGTGCTGGACGCCGCGACTGTCGCGACGCAGTCGGTGCGCTCGGGCTCGGGCGCCGAGGGGAGCGGCGGCCGGCACCACTACGGCGGTTCGCAGCTGGCCGAGGAAGATATCCAGGCGCAGTCCCTCGACGAGGCCTCCCGGGCGCTGCGGCATCGGAAGCGTCTCCCTCGCGCGCTGTATGGCGCTGGCCTCCGAGTTGCGCCCTACATGGAGGCGGACGCGGCGGCGGCGGCGCGCCTGCGGTCACTGCACGGCGGCAAGTTCACGAGCGAGGTATTCTACGGGCGTTTCCGACCCTCGCGCGGTGAGGAGGTCGAGTACATCGTCACCGATCGGCAGCTCTTGTGCTTTGGTCTGCAGAACGAAGGCGCGGCGGACTCGCGCACGTCGGCGTCGCCGCCGCTGTGGGGCGTCGACTTTGGCGACATCCAGTCGGTCGCCGTGACGCGCGACCCCTCGAGCGGCGTGCACATCCGCGTCGGCGCCGCGAGCAGCACCGCGGCCACGGCCTCCCGCTTTGTCGCGTGCCCTCCGGACGAGGCGCACGCCTTTTGCTCGCTACTCTTGACGGCGCCCCGCGGGTGACGGGGGCCATCTCTTTGTACATAGGGTATCGCGATCGCGCTCCAGAGGTCCGAAAAAGGTCTGAGGTCAGAAGAGTAATGTATGTAAGCAGGCGAGATCCCAAGCGCCATTCTGGCACATATTTTGTGGTTTACAATTTCTGTTCGCGCGTCCGTGGCTATTCCATTCTCACGATGATGGTGCCGTTTTCATCCTTCGATACTCCGCGGGAGGGATGCCACGCTTTCTCTACAATTTGAGATGCACAAAGGCGTCAACGTCGTCGTCGTTGGCCTCGCCCGCCGAGATTATGTTCGCGTGGAGTTTCAGGTGTACGCGTACGTACCCGTACGTACGTACTCCTGTGCGCCATCATCATCGCGATCAACATTTCCTCCCTGCGCACGGCATTCTCGACGCCTTCCTCGTCGTTCTACTACTACAACATCATCTCAACGGCCTCGTCATCGTCGTCATCTTCGTCGTCGTCATCGTTGTCGTCATCCTCCAGGACCTCCTCTTCATCGCCAAATCGTCCTCCTCGATATAACATCCACGCCCCCGGCGACAACATTCCTAGGAGTACGTCTCGTCCCTCTCGCGCGCCGTGATCTCTCAATCTGATCAATCTATTCCCGCTTGCCCTTCTCCTCCCTGTCGTCGGTGATGAATGCGAGGTAGCTCCTGAAGGGCGGGGCCCTCCTCTTGGGCCTGGTCCTCCACCCGGAAGGCGTCCCGGAAGAAGGCGTCCCGGAAGAAGGCGACCCGGAGTACGTCTGGTCCCCCTCGCGCGCCGTATACTCCGGCTGCGCGCCGTCCTC
>KQ758897.1:643809-669507 GCA_001462505.1 Aurantiochytrium sp. T66 | reverse complement strand
GAAACTTTTAGGTTCAATTTTAGTCTTTCTCGGTGTCTGTCTGACTGTTTCTTTTTGTATTGTGTTGTGTTGCTGCCTGTCTGTCTCTGTCTTGTCTGCTACCGTATGCGACTACCGTATGCGACTCTCTGTCTGTTTAGCAATTGTAGCAGCAATTGGGATTTGCCGTCTGCTGCCTCTTGCTTCTTTCTTCTTTTCTTTTCTTTTTCTATTTTCTTCCTAAATAAAGTTCTCTTCTTCCTATTTTCTTTTCTTCCTATTTCCTTTTCTTTTCTTCTTCTTTTTTCTTCTTTTTCCCCTAAGGCTTCTTTTTTTCCTTCTTTTTTCGTCGGGCTGATTTTTCCCTCCGGCCCCCGGTACCAAAAAGCCCAAAAGCTTAAAAGAAGAAGAAGAAGAAAACTTTCTTCTTTTTCTTCTTGAACAGCACAGAGACTGCAGTGCAGATAGATAGGCTAGTAGCTAGTAGTAGTCGACCTGTCTGTAAGGAAAAAAGGTGGCGCGCCGTATGGGGGAGCGCGAGCGAGCGGCAGGCGAGTGCGTGTGGACCGTCGGCCGCAGGCGCGCAGCCAGCCAGCCAGGCAGGCGGGCGGAAGGGAAGGAAGGAGGCTGGACCCGCGCGATCGCGTGGCGCAACGCCGGGGGGCCCAGGCCGGCCGGCCCCAGGCTTCTCGCTTGCTCGCTTGCTTGCTGTGACTGCAGGCAGCTCGCAACCGGACGGAGGCGGAGCTTCTCCCGCGATCGATCGATGCCTGGGGCTTCTGACCGTTGCGCGCCGCTGCAACACTGCAAATTAATATTTTTCACAATGCCACTACGTACAGTGGCGGCAAGGAATCATGATTGATTGGGCCAATGGCCAGAAAGAGAAAGCGTATGAGAGAAACCAGAGTGCCAGAGCCAGCTGAGCAGCCGTTCGCGCGTGCGTTTGACTGACTTTTACTATGAAATGTGTTCAACGGGTGGGCTGCCTGGGCTGGGAGCCTGAGCAGGCAGCAAGCAGCAAGCAGCCTGGGACGGAGGCGACCCTGGTAGGCGACCAGGTCTCGGGAGCATGGCTGCCTGCTTCGATTTCGATTCAAAGCGAAGGGAGGAGAACCTAGGGGCCCACGAGACGAGACGAGAGCGAGCGAACTGAGTTGGAAGGAAGGAAGGCAGGAAGGAAGAAGCGCTTTCCTTGCAGTGGAGGCACTCTATGAAAATATGAAAGAATATGTTTGCTGTGCTGTTATTAGGCCTAGCCTGGGGGGGGGCTCGGTCCTGTGAGTGACGTGCCTCATAAGTGCTCATAAGTGGGGGGTGGAAGGAAGGAAGGAAGGCCGGGAGTCCGGACTCCGGAGAGTCCGGGAGCAAGGTCCCACTTGCGGCTCGTTTTTCCCAGGGCCTATGCTCGCTGATGCTCTCGCTGGTGCTCTCGCTGATGCTCTCTCTCGCTGCTGCCATCCATCCCCAGCCCGCCCAGACATGCCCAGGCCGGTGGCCTGAGCGGCGTGGTAGTTCCCAGGCCTACCAGCCTTCGGCCCTTCGCCGCGACTCCAGCCGGCGAGTCGAGTCGAGTCGAGTCGAGTGCACTTCTCTGACGGTGCCTTCCTTCGACTGGACAGAAGGCAGGTGCTGTGACACCGACACGCGTGTGCATCGCAGCATCGACCATGCCAGACGAGGCTCCACCCGTACTCTCTGGGCGCACCAGGTTGGAAGGCGAGGTCAGCGCTCGACACGCGAGGCTGGCGGTGTGCTGCTGCCAGCACATGCCAGCATAGATGCAGATTTCTGACAGTCTGTCTGTCCGGAGCCAGACTGCAGTCCCTCTGTTGTTGTGCTTCCAACTGGCCTTTTTCGACCTTTTTCCCTAAGAAGGCTCGGCCCGAGTCGGCCCGTCAGACAGCTGCAGGGAAACCGAGTCAATCGCGATATAGAGTCTCAGAGGGGCGAAAGTCGCGCCGTATACTTTGTCGCATCGCCGCTGTCTTATCTTACGTACTCCCTCCCTGAGGCTCCCTCCCTTCTGTGCCAATGGGATTGAATGGATGAATGCGGTGCAAAAAAGATGCGATCATCCGATCTAACCGTTAGAAAATAAAATGAATCGAAGATGAACAATTGAACCCCGGTCCCGTCACTCCCGTGCGATTGCAATGGGGTCCGGGCCGCAGCCGTGGTCTCGGTTGCACGTAGAACTACGTACGTACGTACGTACCCGGTACGTGAATAGGGCAAATGTCGCGCACAACTCTGGGCACGCATCGATCGGCGCCGCGGAATTCCCCAGCGACCCAGCGACATCGACAAAGTCAGACAAACTGATCGTCGCACGAACGACGTAGCCGCCCAACAGAATTTTGCCATTGTCTGCAACCACGGGGCAGAGGACGGGCAGAGCCAGAGCGAGAGCACAGGCTTCTGACAGTGAGTGTCGCTTCGCCTCTTACGTACTACCTAGGCCTCAGGCCTAGGCTACTACTATCCATCAAGAACTCAGGATTCTTGCTGCGTCGTCTTCCTGCGTGCGGGCGTTCTTATCCGCACGTACGTACGTAGTACGTACGTACGTACGTAGTATGTACGTAGTACACGTACGTACCGGGTACGTGCGTGAACCCGCGCGCTGCGCCACCTGCGCGCTGCCAAAGATTTCCCTACGGCTGCGGCGCGTGCAGCGACGTGCTCCTATTTCGAAAGCTCTCTGCACCAGATACGTACGTACGTACTACTACGTAGTACCGCAAATTCAAGTTGGCGCGCCAATGTACGTACGTAACATAAATAGGCCATACCATGGTAGTACTACTAGTCCGTAGTACGTATACTTCTATACCCCGGCCTAGCCTACTAGCTAGCTAGGCGGGAGGCGGTAGGTAGCATGTCATTCCGTTCGTTTGTTCGATGGCTGCGCTCGCGCCATTCACGCCGTGCTGCGGAGGAAACCTAAACTTTTTAGTGCAGTCTGTTTTCCCACCACCACGGGAGTCACCCGCCCTCTAGCTTTTTTTGACAGTATGACTACGGGTCTTACGCTTTCTCCGGCCCCACTGATCAGCTCGGGCTGCTCGGCGAGCAAAACGTGCGCGCGGATCAGCGCGATTGAGCGAAGCAGACCACGCACTGGTCTGCAGAGCTGCGATCACGGCCAGCAGAAGGTACTGTACGTACCATACGTACGTACGTACGTACGTACGTACTGTAGAGCAGCAGCAGCAGCAGCAGCAGCAGCAGCAGCAGCAGCAGCAGCAGCAGCAGCCGCCGCCCGCCACCGATACTGATTGATAACTGACTGATCACTACCACCACGACCGTACGTACCACCGAAAGAGTGAAAGACCCCTCCCTCCACTCGAATGAAAGACACCGGCCACTTGCAATGATGCTGCATGCGTTAGCAGTTACGTACTTACTATACTAATAACTTTACTTCTTCGCACGCAGGCAGGCAGGCAGGCAGGCAGGCAGGCAGGCGGCAGGAGGCAGGCAGGGCAGGCAGGGTGTTCAATCGGTGGGTCGGATTCCGAAGTAAAAACCGGAAGCAATTTTGCTGAATAGCTGCACGCCACCACCGTCGGCGTGGCAGCCAGTGTCCGGTGGCACACGGGCGTCGCGGCGTCGCGTGTCTCTTCTGTGCCTGCTTCCTTGACTTCACATGACAGCCTGGGAAGTGGCGGGGAACGATTACTCACGGAACTGTAGAAAGAACCTTTGTCCGTCCGTCGGTTTGCATCACCGGCGAGCGTTGGAGGGAGGAGCTTTCAAAATTGTTCAAAAATTGTTCAAGACCGACGCGCGACGACCACGCGAAGGAGCGTTGCCAGGCTAGTTGTTGCGGCCTCGGCCCAAAGCAATCAATGGCCTGCCTGCCTGCGTGCAGGGGACCAGCTGCGAGACAACGTTGCCGCCGCGCGCCAATGGCGGCGCCGGAACCACGAACGGAACCCTCCTCCCGGAGTCAATCAACGACGCCGGTTCGGTGAGCGCTGACTCGATGGGACCCCGATGGGGTCTTGACTCCCCAGGGCCTTGGCTCACTCTTACGTACGGGTACGTAAGTACTACGTACGTACGTACAGGTCATACAGGCACTGACAAGTTAGGGTCACATCAAATCATCACGTCGAATCGAGTGATTGTTCGCCGCCTTCTTCCGTGGTGAATCCCTGGCTCGCTCGCTTGGCCAGATGGCTTCGTCTGGTTGTCATCACCGCTCTTCAAGTTCGCGCGATCCGGCAGACTCAAACTGCTTGAGCCGCGATGCACCGTTAATTGACTGTGAAATCACGGTGACATGGACCAGGAGCTCGCATTTTACTGGCTGTGAGTCCTTGCACTGTCTGCGCGAGAGCACCGCAGACGATCCCGCAGACTGTAGTGCAGTAGACTAGCAGGTCTCAGCCACGTACGTACGTACGCCGTACGGTAATCGCCTGAAAGAAGGAAGGAGGTCGGTCGTGCACTGCGACGGCATCAGCCAGACTCGATCATCGATCAGACCGTTGGCAGATCGGTGGCAGGCTGCCGGCAGCTTCTACATCGATCGATGGGTCGATGTCGGGTCGATTCGTCTGGCTGGCTGACTGGCTGGCCAGCCTTTGCGCGTCCTCTGCGGCGTCTACGCCCCCTGCCAGGCGCGCGCCGGCGCTGGCGGCGAATCAATCAAGTTGCAGTGTCCATCGGACCCTCGAGTACTCGTGGGAGGGAGGAGGGAGGGAGGAGGGAGAGTGACGCCAGGGAAGTCGCGGGGTCACAAGGAAAAGCAAGTGCACCCTCTCCGCACAGCAGGTGTCCAGAGCTCCCGGCCCCGGTCTGAAGAGCGCAGACTCCCAGTGCAGCAGCGAGTAAAGAAGCCCTGGCAGGGAGAAATGCAGCCGGTAAGAGTCAGCCAGCGAGGCAGCCAGCGAGGCAGCCAGCGAGGCAGCCAGCCCCATCGTGACGAGTTCGAGTCTTGACAGTTTTTTTCTCTTTTCTTTTGTTTTCTCTGCTTCTCAGCCTGATGAGCGTGGCAGCTTCTGCTGGCAGGCAAGTCCGCAAGCCTGGGCTGGGGTTGCTGTTCTTGCCAGAACCTGCAATGCCATGGTGGCACGCAGCAGCCTTGACAAACGCAATCAGGCTAATCAATCTAGTTGCGTGACTGCACTGCGGGTCCCGGTCTCACATGTCAGCTCCAAAGAAAGAGCCGCTCATCATGCATCCATTGCAGGCTGGCGTCTGTCTGCCGCGTCTCTAACCAAGTCGATTCTTGCCACCTTGGTCTGGCAGACGACTGGCGGACTCTTCCTTCCTCTACTCGTCTGATACCTGTCAAACTTGTCAAGACTCTGAGTGGCGTCGACGTCTGCTGCCAAGACAGGTGGAAGCATGCAATGAGCGCGGGCTTACTACGCGCGGACGATCTTCGAACCCACTTCGCTTCGATCTGTTACAGATCTATCCATTGGGCTAAGGAGTCGCTAAGGATCTCCGAGTCCGGGCCGCGAATTTGCGAATGTTTTTTAGAGCGGGAAGCGTTCGCTCGACAGTCACACCACCGACGCCCCCCCTCTTCGCTGCACAGCGTCGATCATGCGGATTCTTCTTGCCGTGCAGCGCGGCCCCACGCCGTGAAAGAGTTCAACCTCGCTGGAAGAGGCTGCAACTGCACAGCCTCTGCTCATCACTCGGACAGACTACCTACCCAAACAGGCCTAGCTAGGCCTTCTGCCTGCCTTGCAGCCAGCCCAGGCCACCAGGGAGACTCTAGCCTAGAACGACCTACGAGCGCGACCGCCACGCCCATGGCCCATTCGCCCATGCATGGTGGCCGCTCTCACGAGGCTCCCAAGTTCTCCGCTGGCGCAGCAAGGCTCGCGCTCCAAGGCTGCGCGGTTGGAGCAGCTTCGAGGTCGCCGCAATCGTCGCCGCTTCTGTGGAGAGGGAAGAGTCCGTCCGGGAGGACACCGGGAGTTGGGAAACCGTCGCCGGGCCCGGGAGTGAAGTGAGTGCCATCCATCCATGATCCCTAGGCCTAGTATTCCTTGTACGTAGGCTAGGCGGCAAGGCTCGGCTTGGCCCTGGACGTTGTGGTCGCGCGTGCCCCAGGACTGCCAGCCAGCCCGGGCTCATCTGAGCCAGCGAGCCGCGCGGCCCCAGTCATGCAGTCCAGTGCAGTGCAGTGCAGTGCAGTGCAGTGCGGTCGTGCGGTCCGTTTGCCTGGCAGAACACTGGCCAAACCGACCAGGCTGATCAGAGGCTTTTGGGGCCAGTCCGGCCGACCGTCGCATTCTGTGAAGTGTCGTTAGTCTGACGCGCGTCGTCGCCAAAGCGAGCAATCCGTCTCATCACGGAGGCAGGCGGCGCCCTGACAACAGAACTGGTGCACGATGTCATGGGGCTGGCACGCGCAAAAATTTGCGCGCACTGCAGGATCTTTGATGATGACGGATGATGCGCGCATGATGTGCGTCTCATCATCAGTCGACAGAGCCGGCATGCAGGCTGGGCTAGTAGTAGCCTGGCAGGCTACCATGGTAGGCTCCTCAGGAGCGGGACAAGGAGAAACGGTCACCATACGGGAGTCCGAGGCAGCCCGGCCGCCCGGCCTCAGGCGGTTGGTCGGCTGACTCGGCTCTTGTGCCGTGCTGGGTCGTGTCGTTCTCATCTCATCAATCATTGAGAATGGTCGCGGCGTCGCGTCGCGTCGCGATGGCTCGTGGGATGCCTGGAGGCCCTGGCCAGGCTGGCCTGGCCTGGCCTGCCTGCCAGCTGCGCGTGCCATTCTTCTCTTCTCTTCTCGTACTGATCATCATCGCAGTAATAAGTTGCTCGTTGCTCAGATTCTTCAGAGTTCTGGAGAGCGTGAAAGAAAAGAGAAGCAAAATAGCCCCACCATCGTGGCTTGCGCACCGGCGATCGCCAGCGTTGATTGATGGCTTGCGCAAAGGCGTGCGCAGGCCGGCCGAACTTTTGAAGGCTGGGCAAGCGAGGAGGACTCGGAGTCGGAGAACCCCAGACCGCCGGATAAAGATTTGTTCATTTATTTTTATAATATAAATTTGAAAATTTTTCATTGAATGAAATTGAAACCTGACGCTGCCGCTTCTGTGGGGACACGCGCGGCACGCTGGCCTTTGCTGGCCTTTGCTGGCCTGCAAGTTGCCTGCGTGCGTGCGCTCCTGGAGAACCCTCATGACGCGAGACTCGAGAAGTGGCGGCCATGAGTCCAAAATAGTCGTTTTGGCCATGCTCTGCCAGTGCTCCAAGCCCTGGGACATAACAAGTTGCATTGCACAAAACAAGACAGCCTTCCACCTGCCGCCCTGTCAGGCGATCAGTCACCACTGATCATCGGAGAGAGGCATCTCAGCAGTGCCGTTCGGAGAGGTTGTGTGCCACCGTTGTGGCCGTTGCATGCTCGAATGGTACCCCACTCACTATCAAAACCAATGCCTTGCATCTCATTCGCGCGGCTCGAGTGAAGCTAAATTGAGGCTCCGCATCGCTACCAGCCATGCCGAGCGGGCGCCTCTGGACTGGGGATGCGAAGATTATTATTTTCAAATTTCAAATTTTAGTTTGAATTTGAAAGGAATGAATCTGAATGAGAAGAGAGAAGAAGAAGAGAAAGCAAGAGAAAGTCGAGTTGAAGGCCAAAAAGGCGGCATTGTGCTTCCCAACGGTAAAGTGGCCACGGTGAACAAAGGCGATCTGAAAGGTGGCCGGGACAAAGAGCAATTTGAGCCGCTGACGCGCTAGCGCTTACCTCGGGGTACGGCTGCCTGGCCGGGAAGCTTTCGTCTCTTTCGCTTCTGCCTCAAACAAAAGTTCGACAATTTTCTTACTGCGCTCGAGAACGGTCGAGACGATGCAGTTTTTTTCCGCAGAAAGCTCGATGAAGACCAGCGCGCGGGGTAGGCCTATTCCAGCCCTGACTGGACTCTTGGCCGCCTTCGATCAGCCGCCTCTTTGCCAATTTAGGTCGGTCGATCATGTCCTTCATCTGCAAACTTTCTACGCACGCCAGCTCGCCGAAGAGCGCAAAGCTTTGGCGGCAACCGCTGCCAAGCTTAGCTGCAACCGTCGCCAAGTGGCCTGCAGCTGAGCTTGCCGAACTTCGAACGCCAGTGAAATGCTCAATCGACAGCGGCGACCCTCTATTTCGAATATAGAACTTCTGTGGAATAGATTTCTGTGTGGAATCGGATTGCAAGTTGTCCGTCATCGGGACATGCAGGACTCCGGGGACGTGGCACCCTCGATCGAATCAAAGCTGCACGTCGCCGGACTCGATTCGAATTAGGTGGAAGCCAGCTTCCTTCGTTGTGCGGGCCGACGGCCGAAGACCGTTCCATGGCCCGCGATCGATTTGAAGGAGGCACGTTGCTGTCACAGAGCCACCTCCGCGCGCACTTCAAGGAGGACCAGCAGCCTCGTCGTGGAAGGAAGCAGCATGGACTCTTTATAGCACGCTTGGCGACGCTTCACGTGCACTGCAGTTGGTCAAAAAGAAACTACCATGCATCAAGACAAAGCTTTTCGAGCAACTGGCAGTTTATTCGCCGACCCACATCATCGCATCGCGGGCCAAGCCACTAGCTGCTGCAACGAATAGCTCAGAACCAACTGTCCAGGTGTCCATCTGATCTGGGAAAGGCCACCTATCGTCTGCCGTTGGACAACTCCTAACCGTTTCTTTCACCGACTCATCATCAAGATAAGTGGTGTGCAAGGTGGCGCGCGAAAGACGCGCGAAACATGCGCTGCTCCCGCAGAAGGAGGAACAACTCGCACCAATCCGAATGATTCAATCGGGAGTTGCGCGTCGTGCCGCGTGCGCGTCTTTCACTCTGCGTCAGCCAGGGTTTTCCTGTCGAACTTATGACAGACACAGCCTGGTCGGCCCGCAATCGTTTCTTTCACCGTGGTAGAGCCCATGGTAGGCCTAGGCCTCGGCCTAGTACGTACTACGCGCAGGTTGGGTCCGTGGCGGCCGGCCCGCAAAATTCATCTTCCACCGTTCGTAAAGAACTGTCGCAGAAACCTTCCGACGGCGTCGACGGATGGCCAGCCAACCAACCAACGACCGACCCTTGTGCAAAAGGCGCAAACGTCTCTCGAGAGTCTGGCTTGCCTCGCTCTACCCTAGCCGTGCCGCATGTCCCAGTGACTGGCCGCAGTAGCCAGGACACAGCATCATCTCCTTGCTGCAGCGGTCAATCAGCCGACAAACCGCAGGACAGGATAGGGACGACATCGGGACTGTGGTGGCCGTGGGGACGGACGTCAGCAGAGTCAGAGCGGCGACCTGCGCCCCAGCTTGCCGTAACCGTTGACCGTTATTGAAGCCCGAAACTTCGCGGAAGAACTCATCCTCGCAAGCCGTGGTCCGGCCCATGCCGACTGCTTGCCAGAAGTTGTTTTCAAAATTCAGTGACTGCCAGTGGCCTAAAAATTCACCGGACAGATTAGAACGAGCTCCGATTGTGGCAAAGGACTGGCAATCGACAACGGGTGTAGTACGCGCGTCCGGGTACGTACCCTACGTAGTGCGTACGTTGTACGTACGTAGGGCCTGCTACCTACTACGAAGTCCGTCCGCTTTCCCTCTCAAAAAGGCACAACTCCAGAACCCAGAGTCCGTTCGGGGGACCTTGCATCACGCGGTCCTTTCGGAAGGGTTTCGTGCAGGCATCGATGATCAATTCGGCCGATCGAATTGTCCTTCTGGTCAAACCCGGCCGGGTTAGCGGTCAAGGTTTTTGAAAAGGCCCTGTCATTTGATTCTGCATCATAAGTAGTGGAGTGGGCCTCGGGCCTTACGCAGGCTTCACGTCGGCTTCACCGCCACTGACGACGAGCCCTTGCGCAGTGGAGTGGTGGCGGGAAAAGGATGTCAATTCTCTGCTCTCTGTACGAAGCACGAACAATCTTATTACGGAAAGCAAGAGCGTTCATCTACAGCAATTTTGCAAACTCGTTGGGCATCATCTCCGAGTCGCCGCTTTGGGTCAACTGACAGTGAATTTGCTGTTTTAAATACAGTGCTGCGCGCGTCTGGACTGGTCTTCGCGCTGCAGAAGCATCGAAAGCTCGCCGACTTGCAAGCTCTCGTCTCTCTGACGGACGTGACGCACCAGTCTATGTTGTTACTGGGCCAGGCCAGGCGCAGCTGATCTGTGGGCCTGATCTGTGGGTGACTATGGGCCCCGATGGGCCCCGGCCTGCTGCCGTGCCGGCCTTCAAGTTTCACGCGAAAATGCTGGAGCGTCCCACAGCTCCTTTTGCGTGCCACGTGGTTTTGCCAGAGTCTACTTCCTTCGCTCAAGTTCTCAACAGCTGCTCGACCGCCTCCAGGACGTCGTCTGAGATTGAAGCAAGGAACCGGTCGTAGAACTAGGCCTACGTACGTGTGTACGTAGTACATACGAGCATACGAGCATACGAAAGACCTTGATCCTTGCCGATGCCAGCAGCCTCGGCAGGCTCGCAGGCTCACGGTCTCGATAGGTGACGGCGTGACGCAACGTGTGGATTCGCCCAGCAGCGGTACTCAGTCTCTCCCTAATCAGACTATGTAAGCCTTGCCTCTAGACTGCGGCCGGTTCATCAGACAGACTCGGATACAGGAGCTGCTGATGAGCCAGCATCTTCCCCCCCTCCTTCGATTCCTCGATCGGCCGCCAGGTGCGTGCCAGGCGTCTGTAAGGGTCTCTGCAAAAGCCAGGGTCGTGCCAGGCACTGCGACCAGCCCAAGAGGGACAGGACTCAGGACGGGGATTTTCTGAGATTGAGCGACATCGCGCTGTGCGATAGAACCGTCCTCGAGTCGATTTTTCTTTTCAGGCTTGGCTGCCATTAAGCCAAGCACAGGCCACGCATTTCGCCAGGTCGCTACGTACGTATACGTAGTACGTACCAGGTCGCCCAGGCGCGGCGCGCGCGGTGCGGCAAGGACATGCTGGAAGCTTTGCCTCATCAACCTTGAAGCTGCAAAGGACACCTTGACGAGCCTAGCCCAGCCCCTGGGTACGTACGTACGTACGTACGTACCCGGGTACGTATACGTACCGCGAATTCCTGGAATTAGGCTAGGCCCCCTAGTTTGATCAGCCAGCTGCACTGAAGAGAATCAAGTAGCAACCTGTATGCCAATTGTACAGTCGTCTGGGGCCTGGGGCGTGCCCCTTGAGAGGCGCAACGCCTCGTCGGCATACGTTTGTTTCGGCAATGAGGAGGTGGGTGCTAACCGTGCCGACGGTAAATCGTCTGCCGCCGGCCTGCCGGCCTAGCAAGATGGGTAGCTCTTGAAAGTGAGAGCGTGACCACTGGCTTCGGTAGTAGCCTGGATTTGCATCGTTTCAGAACTATCGTGCCCTGTTCCAGGCCATTGGTCACCCAGGAAGATGCCCCGCTCTTTCATTTCACCACACGGGTTCCGCGCCGACTCACTCGACTCACTCGTAACCGGGGCTGGTAGGGCCTAGGCCAAGGCTAGGGCGGTAGGGCCGCAAGGCAGCCTGGGTCCGAGGCCACGTGACGTCCTTTTGACTACGTACGAACGTACGTTACGTACCTGGCACTCCTTGCATTGCCAACTTGAATGATCCAGGGAGTGAAAAGGAGACCGGCGTCCAGCGGCAGCCTCTCTCCCGCAGAGCTAAAAATCTGCCAGTGCCACTGCACATAGAAATTAAATCAGCCGTAAACTACACGGTGGGTGCAGGTGTGGGAGCACATCTTGATCGCAGACTTTTGCAGAAGAGTACCCACCACCAAGTTCAAAGTTGCCGGTCTCGGCCCGGTACTACGTACTCGCACTCGCATCACGTAGTACGTACGTACCAGGGTATACAGACTACAGTACTCGTATCCGAGAATTATTGAGAGAGACCATGTCAGAGAAAGCCAAAATAAGAGTTCCAGGCCAGCCAGCACAAATTTGGCGGGGCCCGGGACGCTGTCGGGAAACGGACGCACGGGCGTCAAGGTGATTTTACGATTCTGCCGTCCGTTCGGGAATTGTCACGAACACTGCCCGTCCCCGAGCATTAGGGCCTAGGCTAGCCTGGCTAGTTGATCGTCCTGGCACAGCCTCAAGTAGGCCATTCTCAGCTGTCAGCCGCTGGCAGCAAGGCCGTGTCGCGAGGAGCAGCCTGAGTTCGCGTGTCGGTTGGTTCCTTTCTCAAGATGAACATTATGATGCTTTCTCGATGAATACATCATGCCAGGCTCGAATACGCCAACGGCCGCCGAGTCGCCGACCGACCGACAACCGTAGGCCCTTGCGTGCGTACCACCTAGGCTGCTCGACTGCCTACTACGTACGTACCGCCTCAAAAGTTGCGATGCCCAAAGGTCGCAAGGTCAACATCGTCCGGAGAACAGACGAGCTCATTGGTGCTCATCCCCACACCCGGAGGCGGTGCCAGCTGCTGCTCCCGCTCCCGCTTCCGCTGCTGCCGGCTCCAGGAATCTTCGCGGCGCGGCCGCGGTCTCTGGCCGCCCAAACGACCCACCA
Source organism: Aurantiochytrium sp. T66 (assembly GCA_001462505.1). Lineage (NCBI taxonomy): Eukaryota > Bigyra > Thraustochytrida > Thraustochytriidae > Aurantiochytrium > Aurantiochytrium sp. T66. Next base: position 657,029 of record KQ758897.1, on the reverse strand, counting down.
AACGGACGAAGAGCGTCGCGAGAATCCCTAACGCAAGAGCGCCCCCAACGGCAATTCCCACGATCACGGCCACGCGCGCCGCCAGCGACTCTGTCGCGTCAGTTCCGCCCGCCGGATCCGCCCCGGGCGTCGCGCCCTCTCCTTCGTTGCTTTCCGCGTCGCTGCAAGCGTCACCGACAGCTTGCCGGTACAGAGGCGTCGCCCAGGAGTCGCTCACGATGTACAGTTGCCGGGGGGCACGCACGACCACGCCGCTCCCGCACGTGATGCGTTCCTGGCTAGAATCCACAAGCACCGCCAGACTCGCCAGTAAGTCTCCCTGCTCGTTCTGGACGACACACGACAGCCGTGCATCTTCCTCCACGAGCGCCAGCGCGCGGCCCGCGAGCGCGCTGCCGAAATTCGCCTCCAAGGACATCAGGGAGCTATCCGCGTCCGCGCACGAAACCTCGAGAGTCGCGTCCGCGCATTCCGCGGCCTTGGCGCCGGGCATCGTCACATCATATGTCTGCGCGAATGTGCATCGGTTCTCGCCCACGTCCTCGAACGTAAGCGTCCAGTTTGATGCCGGCGGCGTACCGCTGGCCGGTACGAGACAAATTGCCGCCTTGTCCTCCGCGGAGTTTGTGCACGTGGCCGTCACACTCGAGTACCACGCATCGTTGGTACTGCTGGTGCTGCTGCTCCGCGTCGTTGAGAACGAAACCTCAAGCGCGATCTCCACGCCCGCCCCCATGCCATGCTCCAAGTCGATCTTAAAGTCTACGAGCCCAGGGCAGAAGGCGTCGCCCTCAGTCGCCACACCAATTTCCAGTCGCTTCATCGCGAGACTCTGCCTGCAGAGCCCGCCCACGCTTGCCGTCTTGGTCGGCGTCAGCGTTGGCGCCAGCGAGGTTGGGGGGCTCGTTGGAAAGCCTGTCGGCACTCGCGTCGTCGGGGAAGCCGTCACGGGGGCAGGGGTCGGCGGCGCGCTTGGCAGCCGCGTAGGAAATGTCGTCGGACTTCTACTTGGAAACTCTGTTGGGAAGGGTGTTGGCGACTTTGTAGGCGTCTTGCTCGGGAGCTCTGTCGGCGAAGCAGAGGGAAACAGCGTCGTTGGCGCATTGGTGTTCGAATAGCTGCACACGCTTATTCGCACGCGCTTCGGGGCCTCGCAACTATCGCGCGTGCGGAGCGCCAGCGCGTCCGCGTCCGCGTCCGCGTTGCCCACACTCGCGCGGCAGGTGCCCGGTATGCCTAGGCCCGATGCAGCATTGTCTTGCGTCGGGCAATATGTCCACGGCGATGCGGCCCGTTGGAGGTCATCCTCTGTCGAGTACAGCACAAAGTGCTTGCCCTGGCCGTAGTCATCCGCCTCAACGACCCAGTTATCAAAGATTTGCGCCGAGAGGTTGAAGTTTGTCTGGTCGGCCTCTCTCTTGAAATATGCCACCGCTTCGCCGTCAATCTCGTACCGCAGCACGAGGCTCTCTTCGAAGAGCGCATCGATCTCAGCGGCGCCCTTTGCAATTGAAACCTGGCATCTGTCGCTGCGCTCGAACACCGTGATCCAGTTCGGACAGCATGATGCGCCCAGCGAGCACACGTCCGCTCGGGCACTGCCGCCACATGTCGCAAGCACACCGCTCGCCACAAGAATGGCGGAGACACTCCTCGTGTGGCGCATTGTTTGTGGGCCTTTCTTCTCCACGCTGTGCCTCCTCCCACGGCGCGATTGGTTCTCGGCCGGGCCGCCAGCGAGCCTCGCAACAGGCGGCAGCTCGCTGGCTGCACGCCGTCCAGGCTGCACGCCCCGTCACGTCAGGCTGTTCGCCGGCCAGTAGCCGCGGGCCCCGCCCGCCGCCTCTCTCCCCGCCAGAGCCTTCCCGTTTGTTCTGCGCGGTCCGGCCCTGACGCCGTTACCCTCGGCAGTAGCGGACGGCGCACGGCATGCCAGGGCCGCCCTACCATCCCCAGCGGCGCCGCGGCCGCACGGAGCCCTTGGCCCGGACTCCGGGCCGTGAACGCGGACTCGGTTTCCGTCGGCGCCGATTGTTCGATTCACCGGATAGATGAGTTCCCAAGCCGAAATGGTGTGCGCTCCCACGAGGACACGTCGAGGACACAGCAAGCTGTGCAGGCCTTGAGAATCAATCCTTCGCAGAAGCGGAGCATCGCGGCGAAGACGCAGAAGCGGAGCATCGCGGCGAAGACGCAGGCGCGTCGCCCGCTGCGGCGCGCGGGCGGCGGCCTAGGCTAGGACCGATGCCCTCTTTCGAGAGGTACTTTGACGACAACGCGCAGGTCTATGTCAACGCAGCGAGCGACTCCGGGGATATCTGGGAAGAGTACTACGACGATGATGGTCAACTCTACTTCTACGAGCGCAGTTCTGGCGCTTCGGCGTGGGTGCTCCCAGGCAGCATGGAGGCGGATGCTGAACAGGCAACTTTCCACGAAACGCAGTCTCCTCATGACTTGGACGCCGGGTATCTCGACGCTCCGCACGACCAAGACGAAGCGGACGAAGCCGCCTATTATTCTACGTTCCCGCAAGGTCAAGCCGAGTATGATGGCTATCCGCAGGATGAGACTCATGCGTACTATCATGACTACGTGCAAGAATACGCTGGCCACGAAGGAGTTCATGATACCAACGATCAAGACGACCAGAATGTGTGGAACGACCAAGAAGGCGACCCAAACATATGGAATGCCTATGAAGGCGGCCAGGACGGGTGGGACGGCCAGCAAGACTATTACGTGGGAGCAGATTACAATTACGCGGCCACCGATGACCCGATCTACACTTACGAGGCCACTGACGATCCGTCCTCGCCATACAGTGGTTTGGCCTCGTTCGACTCTGCGCAGCCCGTTGAATGGATCGAGTACTATGATGAGGCCGCGCAGCTTCCTTACTTCATTCACCTTTCCTCTGGGGAGAGCGTGTGGGAGCTCCCTGCCGGCGCAAGCTCGATGCCAGGCTTTGAGTCTGCCTGGGGCCAAGCCACCGTGGAGCCTACTAATACGCAGTCGGATGAGGTACCAGATGTGCAGCGGAGCCTGGAAATAGTACCTGACGAACTGCATCAGCAATTTAATGAGGCAGAAGTAGACACAGAGAGGCTCGGGCCCGTGGCAGCTGACGATCCGCCAAGCGCGCAAAGTCTCGACAACGTGCAAAGTCCTGAAAACACACAAGAGCTAGAAGCTTTTGCAGGGCGCGAGACCGTCGAACCCGAGCTCTTGGCCGATGGCACGAACGCGCCAGCTTTTCTTGGCCTGGACTCCGAGATTACCGCTACAGGCGAAATCACACCAGCTGACGGAAATCAGATTGCCACGATTGATTTAGAAGCAGCATCTGCGCCACGAGCAACTCTAGCGACAGAACCTCACAGCGCACTAATGCCAGAGCCTAGTGACGCTGGACCTCTGCACTCAGAAAGAGCAGAAGTGGCGGGGATCGTCAAATCTGACGATTCCAAGCGACAGACAATGAAGACTGGCCTCGCCACGAGCTCGCCGGACTCAAGCAAGCGGGCGGACCCTAAGGACGTCTTGAGCGAAGGTCCCACGGGTGACTGCCCGCAGAGCGATGCCGATGGACCCGAAGTACCCCAACACTTGGCCGCGGGTGGCACGCATCGTGCAGCAACAGAGATTCTAAGCACCGACGAGCCTACAGACCCTCCGATGCGACTTGTTCCCGCAGCCGCTGATGAAAACCTTTGCACACGCTCAGACGCACGCTCAGATGCACGCCCAGACGCGCGCTCGGACTTTGATCAGGGCGACGATCGGCCAGAGGCGAACGTCCTCGAGACCATGGAGTACGTGGTCGAGCGGGAAGTCCCGGAAACATCGGACGACAACGAGACCATTGACAGAGTGCGAGATGGCCGTGAAGAGCCCGACGTTGCTGGGCACCCGGAGCCCGGGCGTCGTAAGCAAACCGTGTTGCAACGTCGCCGAACCCGCTTGCGCGAGGTTCAAGAGCTTGCAGCCTCGCGCGCATTTGCGATTCACAGGGACAGCGCCGGCACGCGGCGAGACACAGTCGCCATCCGCATGGCCCCCGCAGTGCGCAACGCAGTCGGCGAGCTCTTCGGGGAGTTCGCGCCGCTCTCCTTTCGGCGCATGCTCCGTCTCATGGCCCAAGACGCCACATTCAGGGCCAAGCTTGCCGCCGCATCCGGAGGCTGGCGTGTCAAACCAAGCCGGGTGCGTCTCGACTTCAGAGAGGCGGACCAGAACAAGGATGGCGAGCTCTCGCAAAGTGAGCTCGCCCGCTTCTGTCAGCTAGCCGCCCGGAGAGCGCGCGGAAATCGAAAGCATTTGCGCTCTTACGAGGCTCGCGTGGCCCAGGCGAGAGCTAAAGGCGCCAAGAAGTCCTCGCTAGAGTCGCTCAAGATCAAGGTGAGCATTCCCCCCGAATGCGCGAGTCTCATCGATCCTCAGTACGCGCAGGCCCCCTACGCGCACCTGTCGCGGCAGGCGCAATGGGACACGGCCTTTCAGCAGCGCGCTCTCGCGCGCAAGAACGAAGAAATGGGCTCTGAGTCGAGACTGCGTCGCCGACAGACGGTTGAGAAGGAGCGCCGCGCCCTCTTCGACCGCGACCAAAAGCGCGAAGAGGAGCGGAGCCTGCGGGAGCGCCGCGCTCTTCGCCACAATCTGGTGCGCAAAATGAAGGGCGATATGCGTGAGGCCAGCACGCGGCGACTCGTCGAACTCGTGAGGCAGGAAGTTCACGATCGGGAGCAAGCTCTCCTCGCGCCCCCCGATCCTGCAGAGCGCGAAGACGCCAGCAAGACCGTTTCCCGCCGCCGGCTCACCGTGGCGTTCTCGAAGCGCTTGACGCTGCGCAAAATTCCGACGCCGCCAGATCCGGGCGCCCGGGCCGAGATAGACGGGATCGCAACCGTTCTCGATCGCGACCTCGCCGACCTCGCGGACGACGAGGCGGCCAAAGCCCGTTTGACAGACTTCCTCTCCCCCTCGCGCAAGCAAGACTTTCACGCGTGGACGGAGCTGCAATTGGCTGCACTTGAAAAAGCGCTCGATGCCAAGGTGGACAAGCACGCCGCGCAAAAGCTCCGGTCCTTTCGAAAGAAGGCCAGAGATGAAAAGGAGCGCCGCGCCGCTTTCGACGAGGATACCAAGTCCCTCGAGGCCGCGCAGCTCGCCGAAAGCGAAAGCTTTGCCGCCGAGACAGTGCGCATGGAATACGCCGAGATGAAGCTCCGCCGCCTTGAGCAACTCGCGTTCGCCACGGTTGAGAGACAGCGCAAGCAATTTCTCGACATCACCACCGCCTGCTTTCACCGGGACCCTTTGAGGCGCCTCGAGTGGATCGAGACGCTCAGGGAGTTCGACAAAAACAACCGGAGCGTTTTCAAGGTGCGCGATGAAGGCTCTGGAAGCGCCGAGGTTCTCGTCCGCGTTCCCCTGGGGAGCTCCGAGGAGGACGCCCTCCAGGTCCGAGAGGCTCTCGAGCGCTTTCGCGAGGTTGGGACTCGGACGCTGCTCTCCAAGGCACAGCGGGAAGACGACCGCCTTCCCACTTTTTCCAAAAATCTTGTGCAGATTCGATGGAGTTTCATCCACCGCCAGCGCATGAACTGGGAGGCATATGTACTCACCGAGTTCTGCGCCGGGCAACGACTCTCGGACCTACTCACGCGCATGTACCACGAGCCTGCCCAGCCTCAGACAGTGCCGGAGCCCGTCGTTCTGCGCATCGCGGAGCAAATGAGTCACGGCCTCCGCGCACTGCATCTGCACGGGCTAGCCCACCTCGGCCTCGAGCCCGCCTGCATTTTCTTTACCGCCAACAAGGAGCTCAAGATCGGCATCCCCCGTGATGTGCGCAGTCTGCAGCGCCAGTCACGTTACAAAGCGCGCCTTGCTGCGGCCACCTCGCACTACGCCTCGCCCGAGCTTGTGCGGATCGTCGCTGACGCGTCGACGGACTTTGACCCGGTCAAGGCCGACGTATGGAGCCTCGGGGCCATTGTTTACCGCCTTGGCACGGGCAAGCTCCTTCCTGCGTCTTTTCAGGTGGCCAAGCTCGTAGGCCAGCCCAGCGTTCGCCAGCGCAGTCGCTGGTTCCGTGACCTCCTGCGCATGTCGCTGCAGGCGCGCCCTAGTGACCGAGCCACCATGACCGACATTGCCGACTTTTTCGCGGACGTGGCCGACCACGTCGAGCTCGCGTCAAGCGAAGCGCTCAACCGCCCCTTGGCGCCAATGAATGCCGGTGCTGGACCACCAATGCTTTCCGGCCTCACTCCCGCATCGTAGGCGCTTAAAAGTGGATCGCCGAGCAGGCCTTGGTCGCTCCCGGCCTACGATGCTCTCTCCCATTTTTGCATTCTCTTGCTCGAAGAACAAGGAAGGGAAGGATACTACCTATGAAGTATGAAGTATGAAGTATACAATACGACGCTGTTGGAAATGAAGCAAGTCAGATCAGATCTCGTCCTCGTCGTCGGAAGACAGCTCTGCGAGCGGGTCGAGCTCGGGGAAGTCGCCGACCTCGCACTTGTCTGGGCGCACAAAGGCTGCGTGCTTCTCCTCGGCCTCGAAGAACTTTTTGCCCTTGACGGTTCCGTTGCCCTTCCCTAGCGGCTCGTCGAGACAGACTCCGATCCAGTATCCGTTGCCCACGAGGCCCTCGCCGTCGCCCTTCCATGCAACGACGCCCCGGCGGGACCCAGGCTGGATCTGACACCGGTCGCCGACGTTAAAGCCCTCGACGTCCTTGGCGGTCGGCGGGTTCTTGTTTTTCGGCTCGCGACGGTTCTCTGGGAGGAGCGTGAAGTACGGGTCCTTTTCGCGCATCTTCTTCTTGTACGCCCGGATCGAGTTCTCGCGCTTCTCGTAGTCCTCGTCGCTCATGACATACTTTTTCACGAGGTCGACGTTTTCTAGACCGCCGTCCTTACTGAACGAGTACGGGTCCGTATCAATGATGTGGATGTTCATGCCGGTGGAGACGCCGTAGAAGCCGAGCATCTTGTTGTCGTCGTCCAGCTCGCACAGGGTGGCGCCATCCTGCTTGAGCACGAGGCGCTGGAACCCGGCGCCGGTTCCTCCGTGCCTGTAAAGACGGTCCTTGAGGGCTCCGACGGTGGTGTGGAGGTCGACGCGGATCTCGGGCCACCGCTGCTCCAGGTTGCTGTGCGTGATGTCAACCAGCACGGTGCCCTCGGCCACCTGCTGGCCGAACTGCCCGTCCTCCAGCCGCACGTACTGGTTGAGCGTGTTCATGTCCAGGGCCGCCATGGTGCTCGGCGCGGCTCGGCGCGGCTCGGCTTGCAGCTCCGGCCTGTCAACGCGGCGCGGGTCAGCGGCGCGGGTCAGCGGGGCGGGGCGAGGCGAGGCGAGGCGAGGCGAGGCGAGGCGAGGCGAGAGGCGAGGTCGCGAAGGCGTCGCGGCCGTTTGCGGTCTGGAAAGAAGAGAGAATTCTCTGCTTTTGTCACAGTCTCTGACTTCTGATTCATTCTGCATTCTGAGAATTTCTTGATTTTGATTATTTTTGATTTTGACTTCAAGTTGTTTAGACATGATTGATTGATTGATTGATTGATTGATTGATTGATTGATTGATGAGTGACTGTGAATTGAATTGAATTGAATTGAATTGAATTGAATTGAATTGACCTTGATTGTTGACTAGGGCCTGTGTAGGCGCGTGCGGAGCGACCGTTGCTGGCATCCATGGCATCCATGACTCGGACTCGCGGACTCGGACACTCAATGACCCTGCGGCGAGTCGGCGACCTCCCTCGTTCAAGCTCAAGTTCGATCAAGTTGCTGCGATTTGTCGCAACTGCTGAGTCAGTCAACTCATGAGCAGCCTGAGCCATGGGCAGCTAGTGCCTAGGCCTAGTTCACCCTTGCCGTTGCGGCGGTGAGGACTCTCGGAGAAGGGAACCCGGGGAACCTCGATCGATCGATCGATCGATCGATCGGGGCGGGCGCGCGGCCTATCGGAGATGAAAAAGGGTTGCGCTGGAATAGGCCCGTTTCCATCGTAGCCAGTCAAAAGTCTTTGCAGACAGACCAGACCAGACCTCCAGTCCTGCAGAACTAACCAGCCGCAGCCGCGCGGAGAAGGGAGCGAGGGAGGAAGGAGAAGGGCGGCGCGGCGCGCTCGGGCGCGAGGCGCGACCATGGGCAACAAGACCAAGCTGTCGAGCGGCATCCGCGAGAAGGGCCGGCCGACGATCAAGAAGAAGAGCATCAAGAGCCGCGCGCTCGACATCAACTCGAAGCGGCGCGCGCGCAAGGCCGGCAACGTCCGCAAGAAGGGCCATGAGGGCCACGCAATCCGCTACATCACGCGCAGGCGCGCCATGCGCAAGCTCCAGCTCAACCTGCAGGACTTCCGCCGCCTCTGCATCCTCAAGGGCATCTACCCGCGCGAGCCCGAGGGGAAAAAGGTGAACCAGACTTGCTTCCACGTCAAGGACATTGCCTTCTTGGCCCACGAGCCTCTCCTCAACAAGTTTGCAGAGATCAAGGCCTACATGGACAAGGTAGCCCATCTCATCAACCGCAAAAACGTCGACGACGCGCGCCGCAAGTACGACGCCCGCCCCGAGTACACGCTCGACCACCTCATCAAGGAGCGCTACCCGCGCTTCCGGGACAGCCTCGCGGACATGGACGACGCCCTCTGCCTGCTGCACCTCTTTGCAAACATGCGCCACGTCAGCAAGATCGACGCCGCTCGTAGCGCGAACTGCCTGCGCCTTTGCCGCGAGTGGCAGCTCTACGTGGTCCGCTCGCGCTCGCTGCGCAAGACCTTTGTCTCGGTCAAGGGCATCTATTATCAGGCCGAGGTCTTTGGCGAGCTCATCACCTGGATTGTCCCGCACAAGTTCGCCCAGCAGGCGCCCAAGGAGGTCGACTTTCGGGTCATGAGCACCTTTCTCGAGTTTTACGAAAGCCTCACCTCCTTTGTGCTCTTCAAGCTGTACCACACGCTCGGCCTCCGCTACCCGCCCAAGCTCGACGCCAGCCGTGACGAGACCGGTGCCCACCTCGACAGCATTCAGACCGAGCGCATCGCTGACGACAACGAGGAGGTCGAAGACGAGGACGATGTCGCAGTTGACGACGTCGAGGCTACCACCGAGGCAGCAAAGGCCGAAACCAAGGCCAGCGCAGGAGAGACGAGGAAGCTGCGCGCAAAGGCCGACGCCGAGAGCAAGGCGCGGATTGCGACCCTCTCGCAGCGCATGCGGGAGATCGCCCAGCACGACGACGAGGAGGAGGAGGAGAAGGACGCCGACGAGCGCGCCGGCGAGGGACAGGACCCGGACCTTGACGACGAGGCCTTTGCCGGCGACGAGCAGGCGCAGCAGATCGCGGAGCAGGAGCGCGAGACGCAGGCGCGGACCAACCTTTTGCGAGGACTCTCGTTTTTCCTTTCGCGAGAGGTCCCCTTTGAGCCGCTCGAGTTCATCATCCGCGCCTTCGGGGGTCAGGTGCTCTCTGCCTCTGCCGGCGACAAAGCTACGGACAAGAGTATCACGCACTTCGTGACGGATCGCCCCAAGATCCAGCGCGCCAACACACAGTGCGAGTACGTCCAGCCGCAGTGGGTCTTTGACTCGGTGAACTGGAAGGTCCTCCTGCCCGTGCAGAAGTACGCGCCTGACGCGCCTTTGCCCCCGCACCTCTCCCCCTTCGTGGACAACACCGCCGTCGGCTACAAGCCCGAGTACGCCGAGGAGATCGAGCGCCTGCAGGCTGCTGCCGGCGTCTCCGCCGACAAGCTCGCGCCCCCGTCGCTCTTGCGCGACACCTACCAGGCCTCTGCGGAGGACGTCGAGGATGCCGAGGCCTCTGCCGCGCGCGGCGGGGCCCAGGCCGACGACGAGGATGACGAGGACGCCGAGGAGGCGTTCGTTGAGGAGCTGCAGGAGGAGCTGCGCACGGGCCAGCGCCGCAAGCGCAAACGCGAGACCGCCAAGGACAAGGCGGCCGCCGAAGAAAGCGAAATCGACGCAACCGACAAGGGCGAGTCCACTGCCGCCGACGTCCTCGCCCACGCCGAGAGCGAGAGCGAGAGCGAGGGCGATGACCAGGACGCCGCCGCTAACCCGGAACCCGCGCCCAAGAAGCTTAAAAAGGCCTCCACGAAGAAGTCGGCCCAGGAGAGCACGCGCGACACCGAGACCGAAGTCAAGACACAGGAGCCCCTCGAGGACGAGGCCGCCGCCAAAGCTGCGAAAACCAAGGCCAAGAAGTCCGCCAAAAAACAGCAGAAGGACGACGACGAGGAAGCCGACGCGGCCACGACCCCGAAGAAGCCCGAGGCGCTCACCTTTGTCAAGGCGAAGAAGTTTGCCGGTCCCCGGCCTGGGCTCTTCTTCAAGCTCGGTCCCCAGGGTCTAGGCTACTACCCGGACACAAACGCAAACCGCAAGCCTACCTTTCGCTCGGGCAAGGTCGTCAGCAAGCGCCAGCAACGACTTGCACAAAAGAAGGAAGAGAGTGACCGCGCGCACATGCTCATGTCTGGCAAGTCGAGGCGCCTGTACGGCCAGATGCAGCATGGGATCAAGGCCAAGCAAGCTAATGCCGCTGAGCTCCGTCGCCGGCGTCGCAAGTGAGCCTTATCCCGAGACTCGAGATCTTGGTTTACGTCTCGAATCTACTCTAATAACAATCCCGCCCTACAGAAGAATCTTCTATACGTACCCCCCAGTTTGGCGTGTCACCGCGGAGCGTCTCGAGCCCTTCGACGCCGCGTGTGAATTATATACCACATACATAGAGTCTTGTCTCGATTCGTGGGTTTGCACCGTTTCCCGTGTTCAATCATCATCGTCGTCAAAACCCTCATCGTCGTCCGAAAACTCGTATCGGAAATCCTCGGAGCGGACCTGGATGCGCACAGAGCCACCCGGCGTAAACTTGCCCTGAACGCCGCCCTCAGAGATGGCCTCAGTGTCGACCCGGGCTTTGCTTTGTGCAGGCCCAAGTTTTGAAGGACTCGTAGAGATGTGTTTTGGGGAGACTTGGCTTTGGCCATGCCGGGCCGCCAACTTCCGGCGTTTCGCGACACCGGCAATGTAGCGGTCCGCGCGCCTGCGGTCTTCCTCGTCGATTAGTTGCAGGTCATCTTCGCCCTCCTCCTCATCGCTGCCAGCATTGCTGAGACCCTCCTCGCCGTCTTCATCGTCGTCATGGTGGTTGCCATTGCCTTTGCTATCACGAGCGCCGCCACCTTGACCCTTTCCCCGCCGACGCGAGCCCGGCGATGTCGATGGTGTGCTTTGGCGCGGGTTCGGCGTGGCGATGCTCGTATCGAAGTCGAAGGCATTCTCACTGCCTTCGCTGGCGTCGTCGACGCCTTTGTCCGCATTGTTGGCTTCCTGGTCGCGAGTCCTTCCGCGGAACGCAAGCTTTTTTCGGAATGGAGTTGCCGTGAATAAGTCGTCCGTGTGGTCGCGCTCAGAGGCTCGGAAAACCTCTCGCACTTGTCCTCGGAATTTGGCCGTGTTTCGCCCGGCGAGCTTGTGCGGGCGCCGACCCGCCTGGCTTTCCTCGTCGCGCCTGCCCCCGCGGGCGCCACCTCCGCGCTTGATTTCAATCGCCGACCGACCCTGGCTTGTGTTGACGAACCACTGATTATAGCACTCTTGCGCGGAACGACCCGGCACAAAGCCAGCAACATGAGCCCAGAACCGCGCGTGAGTGGGATCCGCTCTGGCGTGGCCCTCGCGTAGAAGCCGGTTCTCCCGAGGCGTCCAGGCCGCGTCACGGGGACCCCGCACAAGTTCGCGAGCCTTTGCTTCAGCGGCCTCACGCGAGGCTGCCCCGCCCTCACCCTCGCTCTCGCTCTCGCTTTCGCTTTCGCTCTCGCTCTCGCTCTCGCTTTTCCGGACGCCAAGGACGCGGACAACGGCCGGGCTTTCGGCCTCGCGGTAGTCGATCGGCCCTTTGGTTCGCAGGCGCCGGCTCCGCCGCACTTTGTCCGGGTCATCCTCCTCCTCGAGTGGATCCTTGGTCCCCTTCGCAGACCTGGGTCTCCGGCCTTTCCTCGCAGGACGACGTAGAGGCTCGTCAAGCTTTCCAGCGTCGAGTGCGTCGAGAAAGTCTTCTGCATCGTACGGATTCACGGGCGCAGCGGGGTCAGGGCGCGAGCGCTGCTGGGATTTGCCCGTGCCCTGGACCACCTCCTTGGTCGGCTGACGTCGTTGACGCCTGGACTCTTGGCGTGTCTCCTCGGGCTCTTGCTGGTGCTGTGCCGGCTTCACGACCCTTTCTGGTCGGGAAAGGCCACCTGGGTCCTGTTTCTTAGAGGGCTCCTGTTTCTTAGGGAGCTCCTGTTTCTTAGGCTGTTCCGGGGCCACCTTGGACTCGGCCCGAGTCGTCGCTGTTTTGGTCTGGGAAAGCAGGCGGCGCCAATTTGATGGAAATCCATGCCGGAAAGAGTCCGGCGCGACGCCGGGTGGCAACGACCACCCTGGCGCCGCCTCCTCGGGCGGACCCTGCAAGCGGTACAGGTTCCCGGACTTTGTGCTTAGGAGCCTTGCCTCGAGTCGGTCCGTGATGACGGACGAGTTCCAGCGCATTGAGTCGCCGCTCGCGGTCGTCGTCAGCCCGGAGAGGTAGACCTGGCAGCTTCCCTCGCGCGCGCGCTTCACGTGCCACTGCGCCAGGACGCGTGGCGCGGCGCTCTTGTTCTCCTTGCCCTCACGCGCCCGCGGCGGCGAGGGCTTCTTCGCCTTGCGGGCATCCCCGTCGCCCGCCTCTCGCGGCTGCTGCGCCGCGCCCAGACGCCTCCGCTGCGCGCCGCCGCCGCCGCCGCCGCTGCTGCTGCTGCTGCTGCTGCTGCTGCTGCTGCTGCTGCGGCCTGCCCTCGAGAAGCTCGCGAGCGACGGCGCGCCGCTCGTCATCGTCATCCCCTCCTCCCCCGCTCCCGGCGGGCAGGGGCAGGGCGGGGCGGGCGCGGGGCGGGCGCGGGCGCGGGCGCGGGCTCTCCGGGGCTCTCTCTCTCCCTGCCGTGCGATCGGAGTCTCCACCCAAGTGAGATGAGATCAGAGATGAGATCATCACTGCAAAGAAAGAAGGCGTGCAACGGCCGCCCGTCGGCGCCGTATAGGATCGTCGCTAGGAGAAACAGTAGCAGTGCGCGAAAAGAAAAGCGAGCCACGCGCCCTCCCGAGCCAGATTCCTAACGACGCGACGCGACGCGACGCGCCAGACGCTGC
>KQ758897.1:563487-581445 GCA_001462505.1 Aurantiochytrium sp. T66 | reverse complement strand
GACTCCAGTCGCACCGCCTCTGGCCTTTTAATCCTCCCCCAGAGGGGACGCCTGCCGCCTGGGAGGCCAGGCGCATCCGCCCACCCGTTGAAATCGGCGAACGTTGAAGGCAGTGGTGCTGAGGCGCACCGCGCCGCTTCGCCACTAAGCTATGTAAGAGGCAGTGGTGTGAGTGGAGGAAACTTGCAGTGGAGTAGAGAGGAAGGAATATTGATAGGGGGGGGGCGGGCCACTGGCTACCACTGGAGAAGAAAGAGGCGGAACCGGAGGGCCCCGCGGTTCGTTCCGCAGATAGACCTTTTATTCGTTGATCGTAATTTCGAGCGTGATCTTCGAGCATGCTCCATTCGTTTCATCTCGAGATCTCGCCGCCTTCGCGCAAGAAAACCAAACCAAAGCAAAGCGCAAACTCGCGAGCTCGCTGCCGTAGCCTGGAGTGCCCCGGGCTCCTCCGCGGCCAGGCTCGCTCGCGCTGCTTGGTCTGCGGCGGCGGTTTCTTGCTTCTACTAGCTTGTGCAGTGCTGCCGTGCCTGCAGTCCGAACAGGCTTGCAAAGCAACCCCAGTACGCTTCGCGGCTCGCGCGCGGCGATTCTCTGCGTCCCAGGTCGCTCCGGCAGACGGCCGACCATTGCGCCGCGGCCTGCAAGCAAGGCTGCAGCACCGCTCCTGACGACGCCCTGGAGCGAGCTCCCGCCGAAGTCACGCGATTGCACGCTCGGGTTGGCGCTCATCAGGCTCATCTCCGTCCGGGCCCGCTTCGCTGCGCGCGCCAGAGGCCGACCCGGGCAAGCCCCGGCCGGGAGTAAGTCGCGCGTGCGCTATCGCGGTCCGCGCGCCTCCGCTCGCCCGGGCCCGGCGCCGCAAGCGGCCCGGCCCTGCAGGCTCCAACCTCGAACCTCTGCGGGTTGCGGAGCCGACGACGACGACGACGACGGCGACGACCTCGGACGCCTCGAGCCCCACCTCGTCGACGCATACGGCGACCTGGTCATAGGAGCTAGGCACGGCCGCCATGGCTCCGCCTGAAGGCAAGGCCTGGCTGGGCGGCGTGCTGGCGTGCTTCGTATGCGCGACGATCGTCTGCTTCGTGGAGATCGTGCGAAATCGCAGACAGCTCGCGCGAGAGCCCGACCTAGCCAGTCTGGGCCCCGGGTGGAAAATGCGCGACTGGTTCTACATCCTGCTCGGCGCGGCGCTCTTTTCACGCACCGTCAGCATCGTCGTTGAGTTGTCCCTCGGGCTGTCCAGGCTCGACACCTGCGAGCACCTGGCCTGTTGGGCGCTCTCCATGGTCCATGGCGTGCCCGATATGCTCTTCATGACCATGTACTCGCTGCTGACCATGTTCTGGGCGCAGCTTTACTACGCTACGCAGGGCATCTCGTACGCTTCGCTGCGCCCAGGTTTTGTGGTGGCCAACGCCCTGTTGTACACGGTCTTTGTGATCATTGCCATCGTGTCCCTCGCGCTGGAAAACTACCGCCTGCTCCGCTGGTACATGTACTACCTGCTCGGCGGCGCGTACCTCATTTCCTCTATCGTCATGATGTACTACGGTGGCTGCGTCATAGTCCAGCTGCGCTCGCGATCAAACTCCATCAGCGAGCAACCCTTCCCTGCTCGCAAGAGGATCCTGTACCGCGTCATCATCATTGGCGTCCTCTGCAGCTCCACGCTCTTCCTCCACGCCGTCTACTGCGTCGCGGCCCTCACGGTGCTCTCCTCGGACCTCGGGTACCCGGCGAGCGTCGGAACCCACGCCTTTGACGCCATTTCCTACACCGCCTTCGAGCTCATCCCTACGCTCGTTGTGCTTTGCATCACGGTCAAGCCCCGCACCCGCCCGGGTTCTTCGGCCTCGCTTCGCGACGGAAACTCGGTGCACCGGCGAAATTTCCTCTCGGATGACGCCAACAGCGACGGTTTTGCATCCGTTTTGGCTACGCCCCATTTGCAGGTCGGCCAAGGCGAGTCCCTTACTGCCCGTCTCCTTCGGACGGACCACGAGTTCCAGGATCAGGCGGAGGAGCCCTGATAAGCGCTCCAGGCCGGGTTGAGTCAGATCAAGCCCCTCACCTACAAGCCACTCTCAGCTCGCCTTCGTTACACGGCTGCAACTGCCTCGCCCATACTTGTACAAAGACCAGGTTTCTCAAAAAAGAAGCGAAGGGTGCCACCGCCAGCCTCGAGCGGTACGCACAGTCAAATTTCCACTCTTCTCCATCTCGTTTGCCAGACGCCTTCAAGCCATTTTGGCCGGCAAAGTCAATCAGTTTACGGCTACTTGCAGGAGAGCTATGAGCGGTAAGAGAACTCGCATAAAGCCTGCTAAAGGCTGAGAGGTACCGCGGTCGCGGTGGCGCGCCCTCGCGTTGCATGCGAAGCCTCTCTCGCCTCTTGCAGTCATGCAAACATGAATTGTGCACGTACCCACCCAGATTTCGGTTTTGCTTGGTGAAAACTTATCCTCGAGCAGAATGCTTCTCGTCAATCGAGATACCAGTAAGCAGGCCTAAATTCGCTCGTCGCCGAGCCAGCACTTGCGTTCGCCGGACTCGAAGCGCGCGCGGCGCCATCGCCCGTTGGTGAATCGTACGATGCCTTCGCCGTGCGGCTTGTTCTCGCTCCACTCGCCTTCGTACTTTTCTCCGTTGGCCTGCGCCTGCGCGCCCTTGCCGTGGCGCAGACCGCGCTCCCACTGCCCGGTATAGACGGCTCCATCCTTGGCGCTGGTGTACGTGCCTTCCCCGTGCATGCGACCAGCCTCCCAGAACCCATCATAGACGTCGCCCGAAGAGAGCCACTCCATGCGACCGCGCCCGTGCCGGAGCCCCTCGCGCCACTCGCCGTCGAAGCGCGTGGCCTTGGTCGCCAGGACGCCCTTGCCGTGGAACTTGTTGTGGCGGAACTCGCCAATATACTTGTCACCGTTGGCCCAGGTCTCCGTGCCGCGGCCGTGTTTCTTGGAGTCCCTCCACTCGCCCTCATACGAGTGCTTGCCCTTCTCCGTCTTGTACACGCCCTTGCCCGTGCGCAGCCCGAGGTCGAAGTCGCCCTCGAAGAAGGCGCCGTCGGACCAGGTCAGTTTCCCGGTCCCGTGGCGCATGGCGTCATCGTTCTCTGGGCCCTCGTACTTGCCTTCCACGAGGCCCGCGCGCTGCGCCTCGGGCGCCTTGGACTTGCGACTCTCCTGCGGTCTCTTCGAGGTCTTCTTGCCGCGCCGCGCGCTCATCGCGCGTCGCGGGGCTGGCCAGCCAGGCCAGCCAGCTAGCTAGCTATTCCCGCACGTCGCCCTGACGCGGCGGGGTGCTGCCCGCGCGCAGCCGCGGGCTCCGCGCCGACTTCGGTCGACGGAGCGGTCGGCGATTGGTCGATCGACGAAACGCGGGACGCAAAAGCGAACCCCGGAAATCGTGACTATCATTCATTCATTGGTAAAACGGTGTGCACCCCTGTGGAGAGGGCCCGGGGGGTCCGCGACGGGTCCGCGCTGGCACCACGGCGCCGGCTCCGTGCGCCGTGCGACCGTCGTCGACTCGCATCACGTTTGAGTTGACGCGGCGCCAGTCCACTCCGCCAGCCAGCCCCACGAGCCCCGCGGGACGCCCGCGCGCGTCGCCCGTTGGCCGGCCTGCGGCGCAGCGCGCCCTGCTCGCGACGACGGCGCAGGGCAGGCGGCGCGCCCGCTTTCTGGCCGAGCGGAACCGTATCATCCCATCTTATCCCGCCTCGTCTCGGCTCGTCTCGGGCCCAACCTCGTGACGGCCGGCACGTCGCGCCCCGGGGCCCGACTCGAGGCAGGCAGGCAGGCCCTCGCGAGGAGGAGGGCCCGGCCTCCGGCGCCGGGGGAGCCGCGATGGCGGGCGATGCGTTCTCGAGGTTCAAGACGCAGGTGCTCATCTTCTTCTCCGTCAAGGTCCGCAAGCACTTCGACACGTCGACGGCCGCCGGCAAGACGCGCCTCCTCTACTTCGTCGGCATCATGGCGCTCCTCCTCTTCGCGGCCGTGACCTTTTCCGACGGCGGCATGGACGGCGACCTCGTCACGGCCAATGAAGGCGGCGCCTTTGGCATGGCAACCGCCGGGGGCGCCCTCGGCGGCTTCGACGATGACGACGACGATGAGAACAGCGGCGGCGGCGGCGGCGAGATGGAGGACGATGGCGGCGACGACGATGGAGGAGATGGCGGAGACGACGACGGCGGCGGCTACGATGCCGACGGCGACGAGGATGAAGGCGACAATGAGGGCGCTGGCCGCGGCGGCGGCAATGACGACGAGGCCGAGGCCGCCTCGCTCCGCGCAGAGCAGCAAGCGCGCCAGGCGGAAATGAAGGCCGGTTTCACGGACTTTTTCCAGGGCTTCAAGCAAGAGACCGAGGTTCGCACCTTTCTGCAATCCTACGCCGACAAGTACCGCGAGGTTGGGATTTTCAGCACGCAGTCGATCGGCCAGACGTACGAGAAGCGCAGTGTGGACGCCTACGTCCTAGGCAAGGGCGACCGCCACGTCGTCATTCTTGGGTCCGAGCACGGCTCAGAGTGGAGCGTGCCCATGTACCTGACGTACATTGTCAGTCGCTTCACCATGCTCTACGGCATCAACGATGACGTTACGAGCGTGCTCGATAACCTCAAGCTCCACGTCATTCCCGTGCCCAACCCGGATGGCATGGCGTACACGTCCAAGTCCAAGTCCCACGACGCTCGCAACTACATAAAGAACCGGGCGCCCATTCGCCGCCACTCAACGTCCAAGGGCGTCGACTTTCGCGACGATTGGGGAAGCTTTTCTCAGCTTGAGACCAAGGCCGTCCGCGAATACGTGACCTCGCTCAAGGGTGGCGGTCTCGAGGCATTCGTTGCCGTACAGTGCTGCATGGGGCTAGTCACGCGTCCGATCAATACAACCTGCATCAAGGGCCGCGCGCTTGAGGAGCAAGCCCAGGTGGCCCAGCGCATCGCCGATAAGATGGGCAGCACAAAGACGTATTCTGCAGTCATTCAGACCAAGCCTAGCAAGCACAGCAAGTCCCATCTCGACGACGTCGCCATGAGCTGGGCCCAAAACAAGCTCGGGCTCAGCCTCTCGTACACGCTGAGCGTGGCCAAGCCGCTGCCGCCCGCCGGGAAAAAGGTGAAAAAATCCTCCAAGTCGAGCGACAAAAAGGCCGTCGTCGTGCCCGAGGAGGACATTGTCAGCGACTCCAAGGATGTCGCCCAGGGCGTCGTGGCCTTGGCCAAGCACCTTGTGGGCGAGTTTCGCCGGCCGTCCTCGTTTTGCGATGGGGGCGATGGCGACGCCGCGGGCGGGGCCCCGGCCGACAGCCAAAGCGCCGGTGATGGCGAAGACGAGGAAATCGAGGAGGAGGAGGAAGTCGACGAGGATGAAGACCAGGTTGATCCGGACGCCGACGACGGGGAAGGCGACGAGGACGTCGAGGACGAGGAGGGCGGGCCGTTTGGCAGAGCTAGCCGAGATCACGACGACGACGATGGGGAAGAGGGCATCGATGCCGACGATGATGACGCCGACGATGGAGACGCCGGGGTTGAATCGGACGAGGATGATGCCGAGGGTGACGATGACGGTGCCGAAGGCCTCGTTGAGAGCGACGACGACGAAGCCGCCGACAGCGACGCGAGTCTGCGCGGCTTCCAGGCCGGCGAAGACATGGAGCTCTCCGAGAAGGACCGCCGCGACTACGAGATGTCAAAGCGGTTTGCGCACACCGAGAAGAAGAGCAGCAAGTCATCGTCGTCCTCGTTCGGCTCACATCGGAACCCAGAGGTCTCGTTCGCCGACGCGGCCGATGACGTAGCCAAGGCGCTCCGGTACGCGCGCGGAGGCGTGAGCCAGGCGCGCTCACAGAATGACGACGAGCACTTTTTGTACTTTGCCTATGGCCCCGACATGATGTTCGACGTGCTGTACGTGAGTGGCATTACCAGCGCCATCAAGGTAGCCACGGCGCGCCTTGACGGCTACGTCATGGACTACACGTATTACTCGAAGCGGAAGTGGAGGAGTGGCGTGGCAGATCTCATCCCGTCCCCGCGCGGCGAAACACGCGGTGTCGTGTACCGGGTGGACCGCTCGCAGCGTGAAATCCTCGACAAGCACAACCTAGCGAGCGAGGACACGAGCGCTCTCCGCCCCGTCAAAGTCAAGGTGACCGACTCAAGCGGCAACGAGCTTACGTGCATCACCTACAAGGTCAGGGCGCTCACCGCTCGCGACGACAATCTGCATCCTTTCAAGCGCTTCAAGCCCTCACGCCAGTACCGCAACTGTGTCATCAAGGGAGCCAAGCAGCAGGGTTTCCCAGAAGACTACATCGAGCAGCGGCTGCGCTCCATTCCAGCCATGCTCACTGACAAGACGGGTACGACATCGACGCACCGGAACCACGCGATTGGTTCCATTTGTGATCACTCGACTACGGCCGCTTGAGCCCCTCGACCAGCTGGCCAGACTGCATCGACAGTTTACCTTAGGTCGTCGAGGACAAGCCTGGCAATGATTGTTTGACCCGAGGCAGCAGCGAGAGCGCGCAGCAACGGCAAGATGAACCGTATTATGACCCACTCATGCAGTGCAAATTTGTCTAGCGCGCGCTCCCGTTTCGAACGCCTGTTGTATGAGCAGGCCTGTCGAGGGCCTGGATCCTCATCGCTCGAGACGAGGGAGAGGTCGCCCGATAGAAGGGAACCCAGCTAATTGGTGTCCTCGTTTTTTTGGTGGGTAATTTACGAATTCGCAAGGCCCCGTGCTTGCATGCATGCAAGGATTCATGCATCAACTTGTAGGCTAGTAGACGAAAAAGGGCAAGGCGGGAAGATTTGGTTCACGTCAATCCGAGGCGTTGATGAAATAAAATAATTGAGGAGGAGGAGACGGCGAAGCTCGATGTGACACGAGGCGCGTTACATGCGGAAGACGCCGAACTTGGTCGAGGCCTGGGGCTCCTCGTACGCTGTGACAGCGTGAAGAGCATAGGACAAGACGTTGCGGGTCTGCGCCGGCTCAATGACGCCGTCGTCCCAGAGGCGTGCAGAGGAATACGAGGAGTGCGACTCGCGTTCAAACTGCTGCAGGATGGGGTCCTTGATCTTGGCCTCCTCTTCGGGCGAGATCTCCTTGCCTGCCTTTTCGTAGTTGTCGCGTGCGACCTGGGCCAAAACGGTTCCGGCCTGCTCGCCGCCCATGACGGCGATTTTGGCATTCGGCCACATGAAGACCATCCGAGGCCCGTAAGCGCGGCCGCACATGCCGTAGTTGCCGGCGCCGTACGAGTTTCCGATAATGCAGGTAATCTTGGGCACGTTAGCGCACGAGACGGCGGTGACGAGCTTGGCGCCATTCTTGGCGATGCCCTCGGCCTCGTACTTGCTGCCGACCATAAAGCCGGTAATGTTCTGCAGAAAGATGAGCGGGGTGCGGCGCTGGCAGCAGAGCTCGATAAAGTGCGCCCCCTTGAGCGCGGACTCGGAAAAGAGGATGCCGTTGTTGGCAATAATGCCGACGTTCTGGCCCTGGATCTTGGCGAAGCCGCATACCAGGGTGGTCCCGTAGTTGGCCTTGAACTCGGAAAACCGCGAGCCGTCGACGACGCGGGCGATGACCTTGCGGATATCGAAGCTCTGACGGGCGTCCGCGGGCAGGATGCCGTCCATCTCGTTGACGTCAAAAAGGGGCTCCTCCGGCGCGCCGGCCGGCTTGTAGAGGCGGCCCTCGAGATTGAGGTTGCCCACGATGTCGCGCGCAATCTCCAGTGCGTGGTGGTCGTTTTCAGCGAGGTGGTCCGTGACGCCCGACTCTCGCGAGTGGAGGTCGGCACCACCGAGGGACTCGGCGTCGATAATCTCGCCAGTGGCCGCGCGGACGAGCGGCGGGCCGCCCAGGAAGATGGTGCCGGTGCCGCGCACAATGATGCTTTCATCGCACATGGCTGGCACGTAGGCGCCGCCGGCAGTGCATGAGCCCATCACGGAGGCGATCTGCGGGATGCCCATGGAGGACATGCGCGCCTGGTTGTAGAAGATGCGCCCAAAGTGGTCGGCGTCGGGAAAGACTTCGCTCTGCATGGGCAGGTAGGCGCCGCCGCTGTCGACAAGGTAGATGCAGGGCAGCTTGTTCTCCATAGCGATCTCCTGCGCGCGCAGGTGCTTTTTAACCGTAATGGGAAAGTAGGTGCCACCCTTGACCGTGGCGTCGTTCGCTACGATCATGCAGGGCACGCCGCGGACCTGGCCGATGCCCGTCACGATGCTGCCGGCCGGGACGTCGATGCCGTCGTAGAGCTCGTGGCCCGCGAGCGCCGACAGCTCCATGAAGGGGGCGCCCGCGTCGACGAGCTTGTCGATGCGCTCGCGCACGGGGAGCTTGCCGCGGTCGACGTGCTTCTTGCGCGCCTTGGGGCCGCCGCCCTCGCGCGCGGTCTTGAGGAGGCCGCGGAGCTTGTCGACCTCGGCGCGCATGGCCTTCCGGTTCGCCGCGAAGGCCTCCGACCCGGGCTGCACGTCGCCGTCGAGCACCATGCCGCCCTGCTCCCACTGGCCTGGCGCCTGCGTGGACGCCATGCGCGGCGCCGCCAGGAGGCCGCGGGTCCCGCGCAGCCTCGCGGCGCCCAGGCCGCGCAGCATCGCGCTCGCCATCTATCTCTCGCTCGCTCGCTCGCGGCGCGCGCGCGCGGGCGCGGAGGGCGGCGGGCGGGGGCTCTCGCGCGTGCCCGCGTGCGCGTCCTCGCGGCGGTCGCTCGGGGGGCGCGCGGGCGGGCGGGCGGCGCGGATCTTGACGATTTGCTAATTGTACGTAACTCTACTCTAGGCCTAGGCCTACTAGTAGCTAGGTCAAGATCTTTGATTTTGAGTCGACGATCTTGGATCGATCGTCACCGGGCCACGGGGCGTGCAAATAAACCGGTCTCGAAGCGACCGGCCCCAAGCCTGCCGTGCCGTGCCGTGCCAGACCTCCTCGGCTCCTCGCCTGCTCGACTAAGCTGCGTCGGGATGATTCTATTCCATTCCATCCCATTATCAGAATTAGAATTTGTTGCCCGTCACGAAATCTCATCACCAGAAGGCGCAGAAAGTACCACGTGTAGTACGTAGCCTACGTACGTACACGTACAGTACGTTCTCGACAACGTTCGAAGAGGAAAGGACTGACGTCCTGACTGACGTCTGATCAATGATATGATCAGGTCAGGACCACGAGACGCGCGCGCCCACCATGCACGGCTGAGATTCCTCATAACCTCATCATGCAGTGTCATTCCGTTTATCTCTCTCTCGAGAATACGAGTCCTCTTAGAAACGTGCGTGGGATACCTTGTGCCGGGCTGCTAAGACCCGGGCCTTGAGCTGCAAGAGAGAGCTTGCTTGCCGAGCAGCCCCGAGAATCCCTCAGCCTCCTCGCGAACATGGCCGAGCATGGCATGGCGGTCATTGGACTCGGTTTCGTTTCGGGCTAAAACATTATTTTTTAAAATTAAATTTGGACAACCCATTTTGGCTTCAACGGCTACATGTTGGTTTCGTACGCGGACAACCCCGTGCAGGCGGCGGTGCTCGGCGCGCAACAGCAGGCACTCTACTGCCGCAAGCAGGAACGCCAAGCACGCAGAGCTCGCAACAGGTAACCAACCAACCAGCACGAGCCATCGTCGTCAGTACAGCCTGCAATATCGGCCGGCAAACTCGAGTCCGCAGGCGCACTCGCAGACTCGCGAGGTCACCGCGTCGCACAGCCTTGCGTGCGAGCGGCGAGGGCCCTGGCGCTCGCTACCGTAGACGCGCGCATCGCGATGCCGCTGGCCTCGGAGGGCGGAAGAAATGCCAGACCCATGACGCGGATACGGAGTCCGAGGCGCCACAGCGGAGGTCTGACCACGCGGGAGAGGCTGCTTGACCACCAAGACGAAAAGTCGAGGCAGTACGAGCGCGCGCACGGGTCCATGTCACCCCGCGCGCGAACCCCGTCAGCGACGGCATTGGCGCGCGGCTGGGAGGAGACGAAGGACAGCTACGGGCGCACCTACTTCCTTCATCGTGAATCCGGGCATTCGTGTTGGGCGAGGCCACTTGAGGTCCAGCTCGCGTGGAGGTATCGGAGCGTCACCTCGGTCCTGAATCACCTGCTCTCGCGTGGCGTCGAGCACGACTCGGTCCGCGTCACGCTCGAGGCGGACGAGGACCGCGTCAAGCTGTTCACGGCCCTCTACCATCTCGTGCTCGAGGACGTGACGCGCGAGCGCTGCGGCGGCCCTGCCGAGCGCGACGCGGAGTCTGTGCCCACCCTCGCAGTATGCCATAAGCGCGCGCGCGCAATGAAAATCAAGGTCAAGGACTATGCCGCCTTCCTCGAGCGTGTCGTGCGCGGACTGCCCGTGCGCCTCCGCGAAATCGCGGACGCCACCGAAGAAGCCACGGGCCAGCGGCCGAAGACGCCGGGTTCGTGCCGCTCCTGCAAGTCAGGACGCCACTTCCACTTTGAGCCTGCCGAAGAGAGCACGAGCCCGACGCACGGCTCGCTCTCGCTCGCCGAGTACGGGAGCCTCCAGGCCCAGCGTTTCCGCGAGAGGCGCGCGCAAGAGATTGAGCTTGCCCAGGACCGAAAGCGCGAGTCCGAAACGCACTTTGGGTCGCCGCGGCATGATGGGAGCCGCACGCCCAAAATGCCTCTTCCAAGCATAAAGCTCGTGAAGAAGGACGAGGAGGCGCGGCAGCAAAAGTCTTCGCCACCGTTGCTGCGAGTAATCACTGATGAAGGCGCGGATGATGAGGCGCGCACGCCGCCCGAAGATGACGACTACGCCGATAGCGGGCAGAGTGGCCTGCATCTTGAGGAGGAGATGGATGGCCATAATGAGGTGGCTCAAGACGCATCCCAGGTTAACGACCATGAGCGCCATCGGCGCCTTCGGCGACCGCGGCAGCGGCATGACGACTCTCATCACGAGGAGGACCACGAAGATACACGGTGGGCCGCGCCAGTCTCCCATGTAGCGGCGTCAAGCGAAAACGCGGACGGAGCTGTGAAGCGCCGGGCCGCCCATATTGCCGAGGAACGGGACGAGGCCGAGCGGGACGACGCTCTCAGACTGGCGCTCGAGGAAAATGAGCGATATCGCGCACAAGTCAAGCTCGCGCACGCCGGCCGCGATGAAGCCGGCGATGAGCTTGAAAAGGTCCGCGAAGAGCTCACGGAGCAACTCGAGCGGGAGCGTATCGAGCGCGCGGCCCTGACGCGCGAGCTCCACGACCAGCGCCAACAGTTTCAGAAAATGCTGCAGGACCAGCGCGGCGGCATGCAGCCACGGCTCTCGTCGTCGTCGCCGCCAGCATCGCCCCGCACAGGTCTCAAGGACCGCGAGTCCAAGGGCGAGGCCGGTGGTGGCGGCGGCGGGCTCCGCATTGACTTCGGCAAGAGCGAGCTCGTGGACGCGAAGTTGACGATCTCGAGGCTCTCGCAGCAGTGCAAGAAGCTCGAGAATGAGCTGGCACGCGCGCGCGTCCAGGCGCGGGATCCGGCGGCTCTGGCAGGAGCGAGCAGCAGCGACCACGTCCAGGAGGCGCTCTTGCGATTCAAGCACGCGGAAGAACGCCTCATCGAGTCGGAGGAAGAGGTCGCGGCGCTCTCGCTCCAGACGGATGAGCTGCAGCGCCAGGTTCGCGAGGCCGAGGCCGGGCGGAGCAAGGCCTGCCAGGAGGCTCTCGAGCTGCGTCTGGACCGCGATCAGCAGATCGCCGCGCTCAAGCAGCAGTACAGCGACGAGGTGGCCGAGATCAAGCGCGCCCAGGCGCTCGAGCTCGCGACGGCGCTGTGCTCCGCCAAAGAGCACTACCGCGCGAATCTTGAAGAGCAGCGGGAAAAGTTCTTCAACCAGAGCAGAATGCTCGAAGAGCAGCTGCAGTCGCGTCTGCGCGCCCAGAGCGAGAGCCACGTGACGGCCCTCGCGCAGCTCAAGGATGCGCACGATTCGTCACTCGTCGAGGCAGAAGAACGAGGTCGCAGGGCGGAGCGAGAGCGGTCGGTCGAGGCAATGGCAGACGCCGACGCTATTCACCAGAGCTGGGTTCTGGAGACGCGGCGCAGGGGCGCTGTGGGCTTTCTGAACAGCGTGTATGGCAAGGCGCGCTTCGCTGCCATGAGCCACGCCTTTGCGAACTGGACGCGGGCCCTCGACCGCGAGCGCGCCGACGAGCTCGTCGAGGTCTACAGCGCAGCAATTGACCAAACCGCCGCCGGGGCACGCATCGCCTTTGTGTGGTCCAAGGTGCTGCAGCGCGCCACCACTGCGGCCTTTGGCAAATGGCGCTCGCGCGTGGCCCAGGGCCTGGGCGTGGACCCCGTGCGCCCGGAATTGTACCAGAAGGAGCCGCTCTACCCGGGCGAGCTTCGCCGCAAGCTGCGCAGGCGACTCAAGCAGCAGCGCATGTTTGGCGACATCGACCGCCTCTGCGACGGACTCGAGGTCAACACGAACGGCAAGGTGGAGCCGCGAACATTTCACCGCGCGCTCCTGCAGCGCGAGTGCGCATGGCACAAGCTCGGTCGCGAGTTCGACGGCGCGCTCATGGCCGCCTTCTTGCCCGAGCACCGTCGCATCGAACCCGCGGGCGTGCGCGCCCGCGACGCGGCCCCTGTGGGGCGCCCCAGCGAGGATTGGAGATTGGCTGCGGGCGTCGCAATCCAGCGCCTCGACGCTCTGGTGCAGCAGCGCGACCTTTTGTTTAAGTGCAAAGCGTGGGGCCAGCTCAAGCTCAATCTCCGGGACCGTCCCGGCGGCCTGGGCGCTCCGCGCTTTGGCGATTTCATGCGCAACATGGAAACAGAGGCCCTTCAGGAGGAAGTGCGCGCGCTACATGTCCAGCTCGGCGCCTCCAAGGCCGAGGCCTGGAAGTATAAGCGCAAGCTCCTGGCAAACTACCTTGGCTGACTCGAGCTGGAGCCGGGGCCTATAGTAGTGACGTAAATTTATCATCATCCATCACATTTTTCGTGCACGCCGGTCGCCAATTCGGACGCTTCTCCTATTGCGGTAACAATTGCCCTCAACTTCGCTCGACCACTGTCCAGCACTTCCCTTTGGGCAGTAATCTTGAGCATGAACGATCTGGGACTCGAGTGGGCTAAGACTTGTCAGACGTAGATGATTAGGTGGAGAGAAGATTATGGAGTAAGAATGACAGCGGGGCCTGGGTGAAGACCGTCACGCGAGGGCGCTACTTCACTCGAGCAGATCGTATTCGCGAAGCCAGGCCTTGATGCGGCCGATTGCGCTCGCCATGAGATCCCGCTGGCCGAAATAGTAGTGCGTGGCGCCTTCGATCTCGAGAAAGGTCTTGCGGTCGTGGCGGACGGCGTCGTACATGGCGCGCGGGTGCGACCCGGGAACGAGGTGGTCCGCTTCGTTGGCCATGACCAGAACGGGAGCGTTGACGGTCGCGAGGCTGCGCGGGCCGTCTGCGTTGGATTCGTCGTAGCTCCACTGGGAGAGCCAGCTCCGGAGCGTGGTGAAGCGCGCAAGGCCCACGGGAGAATGATTCTCGGCAGCGAGGGTGCGGAGGGGCGTAGGCTCGCGGCCGTTGGGCTCGATCGCGGCGTCGAGACGGCGAGGGTCCGCCTGCGTGCACGGAACATTGAACGCGAGATCGCGTCGGGCGAGGCGCCAGTCGTTGGGCTCTTGCGCGAAGGTGGCGTCGAGCTCGGCGAGCTGTTCCTTGGCCCACCGCGTGATGCGCCGGTTGCGCTCGATCTGCGCCTGGCGGAAACGCGCAAGGTAGGCCTCCGTGTACGGCGGCTGGTTCGGGTTCTTGGGGTCAAAGACGTCCAGCTCCGGGTCCCGCTTGGACGGGTCGTTCTCGTCGAGGACGCTGGGGTCGAGCCACTCGGTGAAGATCTTGGCCCTGCTCGTGTGCGCAGCGAGGATGCAGAGTCCGTCGGCGGGTGGAAGCTTGGCGGCAACGAGGTCGACGGCGTCCCCGGCCGGGGTCTTGCGGATGGTGGGGTGCTCGGCTTGAGCCTGGTAGAACGACGACAGGGAGCCGCCCCCGCTCCAGCCGCAGAGGATGACCTTTTCGTAGCCGAGAGTTTCCTTGGCGTACGCGACGCAGGCACCGAGATCGATGGCTACCTTCTCCATGATGAGGCAGGAATCGTTGTTCGGATACCTGCTGCAGCAGGTGATGACGTGCATGCCGGCGCGGGCCATTGCCACTGGCATGGGGAGCAGGTTCTGAATCCCGCTCGGATGCATGAACACAAAGACAGACTTGGACTTTACCGTCTGCGGCTCGATAAGCTCGCCTTCAAGGATGGCCACGTCGCCGTTTCCGCCGTATCGCTCGTCCGCGGCGGTCTTGTCCTCGAAGACGATCTTGATGGGCTTGCGCGTGTACTTGACCTTGGCCCCGGCCTTCTCCACCTCTCGGTTCTCCATCTCGCCAATGCAGGGCTGCGGCTCCACGCATCTCGGCGCCAGATGCCGGGCCAGCTGCTCCATGCGCCGCTCCTCGCGGGACATCCTTCCGCGCTCGCGGCCTCGCTGTCGCGTGGGCAGGCGGCCGGTCTCTCGGGCGATGCCGCTTTGCTCGGAATTGCGCCGTAAAGCAGCGCCACGCGTCCCGGAGCACCCTGCACGTACGTACGTGGTATCTTTTGGGTCACCGGCGGACTGGCGCAACCTGACGATTTTGGCGACGGCCGGTACGTACCACGTACAGTACGCACGACCTGCGTGCAATGTTGCAACCACTGCGAGGGCACCAGCCGGCGGACGCGGTACAAGGCGGCGATCTCCAGGGGGCTTGAAGAAGGCGCAGAAGACGAGTCGACGTCGTGGCGGCGAAGACTCTCGAGCCCGCCGTCGCCCGTCTGCGAGTGCGATCACAACAAGACTCGGTACATTGTGAATCACCGGACTCGGTGTGATTGTGCGGAAGTCGAGGCGGAAGACGTCCGCGACGTCCGCACGCCTCTGCAATCCAAAGCCCCTGCCAGGACAAACGAACACTCAAGGCCATCAATATCTAATCTAATCTAGCGCTTGACGTTTCCCAAGCTGCATCCGTTCCACACCGGCAACCGTCGTCACCAGCCAGATTTCGTCCGCTGCGTCGCCCCCGATTGGAACCACGCGTCGGGGTTTACCGTGCCCAGCCAAGTTTCCAAACCATCCTTAATGTCGGCGGTCCGTTTCCACGTAACGCCAGTCCTCTTTCTTCTATCGCGCTGCGCTCACAGGCGTCTGCTCCGCGCCACCGCCTCCGAGACGTCGACTGCCAGAAAATGTTTCGCGACGATCCTGGACAGTGCTTGAAGCGCGCGGCCGCTAAACTCTTTAGACGAACGGTCACGCTCCAAGCACGGCAGGTCTCAGATCTCTGTCTCGACCAAGACCCTCCTTGTCCTCCGGACCTCTTTCATTTTCTGGGTATGTGAGTATTCTTCACGATCTCGACATCAGTCAGCGCCTCACTTGACTTTACCCACGTACCCACGTTCAGAGACACATTCCTTCGAGTCGAAAGGCTTCGAACATGGCATGCCGTGGGCAACACGTGCCTGATTTTGTTCCATACTTGCATACAGGCCTACTGCATCGCGGGCCGCTCGCAGCATGGCCCACTGCATCGGATTTGGCGCTAGCTTCACAAACCCGAAGATGAAAAAAGTCGCCAAGCATGATCATTTGATTATGACAGAAAGCCTCGTGCAGCTTATCAAAGAGTCACTCACTATGTAGCGCGCGTTGTCCCGGTGCCCGCCTGGTTGCGCGGACCTAGGGCATCACGAGACGTCGCTTTGCGTGCTGCTCCCGTGGGCGACGCACATCCCACCGGCTCGACCGGCCTTCCGACATCCGGCTTCGCTGCACCGCGTACTGGCGCCGTGCGTCTTGCACTTCCCCTTTGTCTGAGCGGACTTGGAGCATCCGGACTCAGTGCACCGCCTACCGCCGCCGTGGCCCCTGCACTTTTTGCCTGTCACGGCGGACTTGGAGCATCCGGACTTGGTGCATCGCGTGCCGCCGCCGTGGAACCTGCATCTTCCGCCTGTCCGAGCGGGCTTGGTGCACCCCGGCTCACCGCACGGCGCGCCTCCGCCATGCGCAGTGCACTTTCCCCCCGCAACGGCGGACTTCGAGCATCGCGGCTCTTCGCATCGCACGCCGCCGCCATGAGCGATGCACTTTCCGCCGGATTTGGCAGACTTTGGGCATCCGGGTTCGCGGCATCGCGTGCCGCCGCCATGCGCCTTGCATCTTCCGCCCGATGGAGCAATCTTCGAGCATCCTGCCTCCTTGCATCGCAACTGGCCCCCGTGGGTTGAGCACTTCCCGCCCTGCTGAACACGCTTCTCGCACCCGGGCTCACTGCAACGCGTGCCGCCGCCATGGCCAATGCACGCCCCTCCTGTCCGAGCGAGCTTTGGGCATCCGGGACTCTTGCATCGTTTTCCGCCGCCGTGTAAATTGCAAATCCCGCCTTTGAGGGCGGCCTTTGAGCATCCGGGTACACTGCAGCGCGTCCCGCCGCCATGACCAACGCACTTCCCGCCGGTTCGACCGGCCCTCGTGCATCCGGGGACACTGCATCGTGGGCCGCCGCCATGGGAAATGCACTTTCCTCCTGTAAGGGCGGACTTGGAGCATCCGGGCTCGCTGCAACGCACGCGGGCGCTATGGACAAGGCATTTTCCGCCTCTAATTTGGTGGGGGACCTGCAAGCAGCCGGGCTCGCTGCATTGCATGCTGTGTCTCTTGCACTGCCCGTTCTGTCGAGCAATAGACGAGCATCCGGGTTCAATGCACCGACGGCCGCCACCATGGCTGACGCATCTTCCCCCTAGTTGCGCGGACTTTGGGCACCCAGGTTCGCTGCATCGCGCGCCGCCGCCGTGCGCCTTGCACTTTCCGCCTTTCAGAGCGGCCATCGGGCACTCAGGCTCACTGCATAGAAGGCCGCCGCCGTAAGGGATGTTTCCGCCTGGTGGAGCAGTTTTTGGGGCCCTCAGCTCACTGAGCTGCGCGCCGCTGCCGTGCACCGCGCACTTTCCATCTGATTGAGCGGACTTCCGGCATCTAGCTTCACTGCATCGACCGCTACCGCCGTGCGCCATGCACATCCCATCGATCTTGGCGTATTTTGAGCATTCGGGGCGAGAGCAAAGTTTTCGCGACCCTCTAGATCTCTTGCGGGCACTCGACAAGCCTTCGTCGTCACTGTCGCCTTCGGTTTCGGCGTCAGACTCGAGAAGAATGTGACTCCCATTGGTGACTGCAGCAGCGGTCACGTCTTTGGCTCCAGCAACGGGGTCTGGAGCAGGCTGAGCGCCAGCCTCCTTCGCCGCGGTCTCCCTTATTACGCGCGACTTTGTCCGCTGCGCCGCCTCAGAGATCGATCGCGCGTCGCCATCCGCCGTGCTCAGCTCTTCTGAATCATCCACGGCTGCCCCCTCCTGCTTTGCGCCAGGGCCGAGAATAAGGCTCGCTTTCCCCGACTCTGGAGCAGTCTGGGCGCCAGCCTCCTTCGCAGCGGTCCTTCGTTTGCGCTTCGGCCTGCGCAACTTTGTCCGCTGCGCCACCCCGGATTTCGACCGCGCGGTGTCCGCCGCACCGAGGTTTCCCGGGCCATCCTCGGGATCGGCGGCACGTTTACGCTTTGCCCCAGAGTCGAGAGGCACGTCCTCCTCATCGGTGGTCATGTTTCCGGCTTTAGCTTCCGGGTCTGGGGCGGGCTCCGGGTCGATGGCCTCGAGAGTAGACGTTGTCGGAGGACCGGCGTCCTTCGCCGCGGCCTGCTTCCCGCGCGACGACCTGCGCGGCGTCGTCCGCTGCGCAGCCCCGGATTTCGACCGCGCGTCGGCGACCGCCGCGCCGGGATTCTCTCGGTCATCCTCGCGATCGGGGGCGCGTTTCCGCTTGGCGCCGGTCCTCGCCGCTCGCGCT
>KQ758897.1:494447-505919 GCA_001462505.1 Aurantiochytrium sp. T66 | reverse complement strand
GACCTCGGCGCGAAGTCTGGGTTGGGGTCATCATCATCTCTGCGGAAGCCCAGGAATACCGTGCACGGCGAGGTCGACGAGCTCGAGCTCGAGCGCGAGCGCGAGCGCGAGGGGGACAGGACCTCGGCCCGCTTCGCTGCTGCTTCGTTGCACTGCTCGAGAGGAGCCCGGACGCCTTTTGAGGAATAATGGGCGCCTGCGGAAGCTCGCCGGACGCCGGCGACTCGCAGAATGCGGCGCTCGACAGGGAGCTGCGGCGGCAGCAGATGTCGGAGCAGAACAAGCTCAAGTTCCTGCTGCTGGGCGCCGGTGAGAGCGGCAAGTCGACGCTCTTCAAGCAGATGAAGATCCTCTTTTCGGAGCAGCACGGCTTCACGCGCGCGGAGCTGGAAAAGGGCGTGCGAGTCGTGTACAACAACATCATCAGCAACATGAAGATCCTTCTGTCGGCCTGCGAAACGCACACCCCGGCGGAAGACCAGGATCTCGCCGAAGAGATCCTCGGCCTCGACGAGGACAAGGACGAGATCGACCCCGAGGTCGCCGAGAAGCTCAAGGCTATCTGGGAGGACGCCGGCGTCCAGGACACCTGGATGCAGCGCTCTGACATTCAGGTCCAGGACTCGCTCGCTTGGTACATGGACGAGATCGACCGCATCGGCGCCGACGGCTACCAACCCACCAACCAGGATCTCCTCCGCTCGCGCGTTCGCACCTCGGGAATTGTCGAGGCCGAGTTCAACATCGGCGGTGTGGTCATTGCCATGTTCGATGTCGGCGGCCAGCGGAACGAGCGGAAGAAGTGGATCCACTGCTTCGACAACGTCACGGCCGTCATCTTCGTGGCTGCCATCTCCGAATACGATCAGGTGCTCTTCGAGGACCAGTCCACGAACCGTCAGGAGGAGGCCATCGCCCTCTTCCAGGAAATGTGCCAGTCCAAGTGGTTCCGCGACAAGAGCATGCTCCTCTTCCTGAACAAGCGCGACATCTTTCGCGAGAAGCTCACGCACGTGCCTTTCAAGGTCGAGTCTGGCCCCGCGGCGCGCAACGTCGACTACATGGGCCCCGAGGTCGTCCCTGGCACGCCTTCGGCCGAGGAGGGCACCCCGGAGTTCGAGGAGGTCTACGAGGCCACCACGCGGTACCTGACGTCCAAGTACAAGGAGGCCGGCAACATGGACACGCCCGGTCGCATCAACATGAACCGTGAGATCTACGTCAGGATCACCGCCGCCACCGACACGGACCAGGTCCTCATCGTCATGGGCGCCGCCAAGGACATTGTCCTTCGTGACAATCTCCGCAGCAACGGCTTTTACTAAGCCTGCGCATCTACGAGCGCGTGCAGAATTGCGCGCGCCTTTGTGCGTGTTTGCGTCGCGTCGCCTGCGGTCGCGACCGGGCTCGAGGATCGCACGCACGAGGGTTGGTGCCCAGCAGGATCGTACTGTCATTGGGTCCACCCTCGCGGCTGTGCGGAAGCGGCCCGGTCAAAGGCCGAGCGGGCGCAGCACCGCACTGCGCCTCGCGCTGTCTCTGTCACTATGCATCCCCGCATCTGGGACCAGTGGTGCCAAGCCAGCGCTGAATTGACCCGGAAGCAACGAGAGCTTACGACGAGCTCACATTCGGGCGTGTTCATGCGAACGGCGATGTTCCTTTGTCCTCCTTTCCTCTCGCCGCGCGTGTGTCCACTGTTTTCCGCCTTGTTCGTGAGCTCAAGCTCGGCCCACAAGCCCTCTGGGCTGGCGCCTGCTCTTTCGGGGCCGATCTTCAACCTCTTCCCCCCACTCCACTCTCTTTGTAGAGCTAGAAAATTATCCACCCAAACCGTGCTGTTTCCATCGCGCTGGTCCCTTTCCTTGGCCGTCGGCCGACCTCGCGAAATCGTCCGCCTGCCCCCAGACGTAGTGCGAGTCCCAGCAGAGTCTTCACCAGCCCAGAAACGAAGGAAGAGGACATGAAGGCATCTCGCCTTGCGAGAAGCGCAAGTCTCGGCGCGCAAGTGCTCTTGCTCTGCGCATACCTGGCGGCGGTCCTGTTTCTTACGCCTGTCGTCGCTCTCAGGTTGGAGCTCGCCTCGCGCCATAAAAGAATCAAGCCGAGTCCGTGTCATGCAAAGTAGCAGAGCCATGTGTTACAAACCATAAAGTTTGCATCTGGCGCAATCGGGACACGAGCGCGCATTTCGTAGTCAACATCGATCATCATTATCATCATCATCAGATTCATGTCATCAGTCAGTTCCTGCGGCCGTCGTTTTCTTCGGCGCGGTCGAGCAGCTGCATGGCGACCACAACCAGAACCGCTGAGACGGCGCCGAAAGCCGCAAGCTTAACGAGTGAAGAGCTCCAGACCGAGGACACAGCGGGTGCCGCGGCCGCGCCCTCGTCCGGCTTGCGCGGCACGACGTTGAGGATCTTGCTTTCCATGTCCATGCTCTCGGCCTCGGCGATGCGCGCGCTCTGGATGCTTGACAAGAGGCCGAGCACTTGCTGCGTGAGGTTGGCTGCATCTTCGCTTGTCTGCTGCGGGACTCCCGCGTTGCCCGTGGGCCCGGCGGCGAGCGAGTAATCCACAAAGACGGTCCGGACCTCGGTCGGGTCGAAGGTCAGCGTGGCCTTTTCCAGCTCGCCGGACAGCGAGAGCAGAAAGTCCTCCGCGTCCTCGGCAGCGGCCGTCTCCGGAAAATTTTCGCCGAGAGCCTCGCAGAAATTCTCGTCCGATGCAAACTTCATCTCGCGCAGTGACGACTTGAGCTGGTCGCAGTTGGAGATGACGAGACAGACGGCCGTCTGCTTGAGGTCCCCAATGGACGCCGCCGTGAAGAGCAGGTGGCTCAACCACTTGGTGAGCGCCTTGACTGAGACAGGGCCCGGGCCGGCGTCCGCGGCGTCCAGTTCGGCGACGAATATGAGCACGCTCGGGTCCGCGACGGACATGCGGATCCGGCTCGACTTGCTCTTCTTGCTCGTGGGAAACGAGCTCGCCGTGACGACGCTGCCGTCCTCGAGGGTCCCGGAGACGACGGCCTCATTGCTGTCGCTTTCCGGGGTATTCCCGTCAAGGTCCACGCCGAGCGCGCCGCCCAGCTGCGCGGTCAGCTGCCACCGCGCCTGGTTGCTCGCGTCGGTATTGGGCCCCAGAATCAGCACCGCGCATTCCTCCCGAATCTGCTTCACGCGGTCTGCCCGCAGCTGGGCGTCGATCTTCGCCGACGCCTCGATCTCCTCCGGCGTCGCCTCGGGCTCCTTTCGCCGCCAACATCCACGTCATCCACGTCGTCGTCGTCGTCGTCGTCGTCGTCGTCGTAGTCCACGTCAAGATAAAGGTCAGTCTTCCGCGTGTCCGGAGTCTAGAAGCGCACGCACCTGGCCCCATATTCCCGCGTGGTCGGCACGCTCGAGCATGGTCTCGCGTCGGCGTCGGCGGCGTCGGCGGCGTCGGCGGCGGCCGAGTCGCGCGGCGAGGATGAGGATTGTCTCGTCCAAGATCGAGGACTCGGCTCGGCGCCAAAATTCTAAGTGACCTATCCCTGCGGCAAATAGACCTCCACCGCGGCGTGCTAGTACTTCCCTAGGACTCCCTAGGCGGCACGCGCCGCCTCCATAATGCGCGAAAATCACCCTCTCCCGATCGATCGACGCGTCCTTGATTGAAGACCGCCCGCTGCTCGAGGCCGGAGTCCTCCGCCGGCCAGCCAGAGACCCCGCTCCGCGCGGCCCAGAGGTCGCCGGCGTGCTCTCCAGCAAGCTCCAGAAGCCGGCGGATTGTGGCCGTGAAAGGTGGGGGCGATACGAGGTTTTACGTACCCGTAGTGGTACCCGTACGTACCGGGTACGGGAAGTCTTGGGCTCCGAGACGCGCGCGCGGGCGCAGACGCCGGCGGAGGGCGAGGCTTCGGGCGAGGCTTCGGGCTTCTCGGGAGGCTGTTGACGGTCGCTGGACTCGCGACGAGGTCCAGGTCAAGCGGACTCGCACGCGTACGTTCTTTTACGTACGTCACGAGTGCGGAAGTGAGGCTGCACACGCCGTGTACGTACGGCAAGGTCGCAGGCTTCGGCTCTTGACGCAAGGCTATGTACGTGCCAAAGCGAGAACGTCACGCCGCGCGCGAGCCTGAGGAGGACGCGTACGCAACACTGTTGCGCGCCCTCGACGCAGGCGCCGCGAGGCTTCGCACGTGGGAGTCCTCCTCCGCGCACCCGCACGCGCCCAAGGCCGAGGTCGCGAGGAGCGCAGCACGCGCGTGCGGACGGGACTCGCTCCGGAGCGTGTGTTTCGTGAGCTCGTTCGCCGCGAGCGGGCGTACATCCGGGCGCTCGCGCTCGCGTACGACGCGGCGAGGGCGACCCAGCGCGGCGGGGTATGGCAAGACCATGGGCCGGGGCCAGGTGAGCGAAGTGAACTTTGACGACCTGTACGGCCTCGACGAGGACACCGAGTTCGAGGCCGTGAACCCGGCGGCGCGAGGCTTTGAGGAGGCTGTGTACGGCGGCGATCTCATGATGCAGGACGAGGAGACCGACGAGGAGGACGAGGACGACGAGGGCGGCATCAACGCCGAGGCCGAGGCGATTCCCTCGGGCATTATTGTGCCCGAGCAGGCGGGATACTTCCGCGGCGGCGGCGGCAGCAGCGCCGCGGCGGCGCGGAAACGCCAGGCCAGCAAGCGCGACTCGAAGAAGCGCGACTCGAAAAAGCGCACGAGCTGGCGGCGCGGCAAGCGGACCTCGGCCGACCGTGGGGACCCGGACTCGACTCTTGAAGAGCACGAGCTGCTCATCGCGGACTTTTCCGACGCGGACGACGACGATGTGCTCAACGACGACGGCGCCGATGCCTTCATCCTAAGGAAGCGCAGAGGATGGTTCAACATCCACCTTTTCGAGGGCGTCGGCGGTGGCGCCATGAGCTGGCTCATGATGATCGTTTTGGGGGTGCCAGCATTGGCGGTGAACCTGGTCCCCGGTGTCTCGTACGCGACGTACGGGCAGCTTTTCTTTCTGCCGCTCGGGGCGTACGTGCTAATGTCGTTTCCAGCTTTCCTGGGCGCGACCTTTGCCTTTGTGATGCAGCGCTTTGGGCCTCTGAACGGCTTCCCGTTCCAGGTGAAGACGCTGTCGCTCGTGCCGTGGATCAAGGACTGGAATCTGTACATGCGCATCGTCGTGCAGGATGCGGCGTTCGGCAACCCGCCGGGCTTTCCGTTCGAGTGGTTCCTCACGTGCGAGCGCCTCGACATGGAGGCGCACGTCTCGTTCGCGCACCTGCGCAATTGGATCTTTCGGCGCAAGGAGAAGGTGCCCCTGAGCAAGGTCCCGGACTTTGAGCGCTTCATGAAGGTCGACTTTACGCACGTCGAGGTGTCGAACGCCATGTGCAACTTTCAGATGTTCAACGGCAAGTTCAACGTGAACGAGTTCACCCGCATCCTGGCGGACGCCGGGGTGCGCAAGGTCATTGGCGAGCGCGCTCCGTTCCCGAATCAGCTCAGCGTGCGCGTCATTCGTGCCAAAAATCTCGCTCCGCACCGGCTGAAGAAGACGTGCGACCCGTACGTGACGGTGACGTGCCGGCGGCAGACGTACTCCACGCACACGCAGACCAAGACGCTCAATCCGATGTGGAACGAGACGCTCATGCTCCATGTCGATGACGCCTCGACCGTGATTGAGATTTCCGTCTTTGATCGCGACTCGCCCGAGGGCAGCCAGGCCGCGCTAATCGGGCACTGGGCCATGACGGCGAAGTACCTCATTATTGACCCCAAGTTCAATTGGCACTACGAGAAGGACTACAAGACGTACAGGCCGGGCAGCCGTCGCAAGTCGGACAACGCCGCCGGGTTCGAGGGCTGGATCCCGCTTGCGACGAAGAAGTGGAAAAAGATGGGGCTCTGCGGCCAGCTCCAGGTGGAGCTCTTGTGGTCGCACGTTCCCGAGGAGGAGCTCGAGAACCCGTACGTGCCGGCGCGGCGGTACACGGCGCTCGAGCAGCTCTCGCAGCAGTCCAAGGAAGACCAGCTGCGCTTCGGCGACTGGGCGCGCTTCCGCGACTGGCTCAACCACGAGCCCTTCGACTTTGACATCCACCGGTTCACCGTGCGCGACACCAAGTTCTACGTGCAGGATCTTTTTCGGGGTCACAAGGGCGTCCCCGAACAGCTCGTGCTGAGCAACAGCAGCGTCGACGGCGCGGACGCCGTCAAGCTGCCCTTTTTAGAGATGCGCAAGCAGTTCCGGCCGCGCAACGGCGACGAGGGCATTACGTGCTACGACGCCTTTGTGGGCTTTTTCATCGGCCTGCTCACCTCTGCGGCCCGCAGCGGCCGCCTCGGAAGCGCCATCGCACAGATCCTCTCGGGCGGCGTGTGGAACTTTGGCTACAAGTTTCGGAACCTGCTCCGTGGCGAGTTCGACAAGGCGCTCGTCCCGCTGCGCCCGGCCCAGATCAAGGGCATGGCCAACTTTGCGCGCACGGGCCTCCACGTGCTGCACCAGAACATGACGCAGAACCGGCGCAACCGCCAGCAGTTCAAGCTCCCGGTCGAGGCCGACGACGCCGACTTTCTCAGCGACCATGTCGAGCTCTCGGGCCACCTCGACCGCTGCGCCGTCAAGGTCTCGGGCGACGTCTCCGAGACGGAGATGGCCTCCATCGCCCGCCGCCGGGGCACCTTCAAGACCAAGTACTTTGAGCTCAAGGGCGACACGCTCTTTTACCGCAAGCACCAAGAGGTGCCGAAGGGGGCCACGTACAACTTGACCTACAAGCTCAGCCTCGACACCGTGTACGCTGCCGTCTATATCAAGAGTCTTGGCGAGCTCGTTCTCAACGTGCAGGAGGAGTCGCACGTGGTGCGTCTGCGCGAGCCCGCCAATCCGACGCCAGGCCTCTTCATCGTCAGGCTCCGCAAGTGGCTCCGCGCGCTCGACCAGCACGAGATCCCCATCACGACATTTGACTGATCTGCAAAGTCGATCGTCTCGACACGATCAGCGCGGCCCCGAGGCCATGAACGCCTCGGCCAGGGTCATACTTTTGGGGGGGATCCGACATCATGTTGACCGATACCAATCTGAGTCCCGCCGGATCTGTTTTCACCGGCGGGCAGTAGCAGTAGGGCTGCACGCGCCGCATACTACTAAGTAGCTTCTTCTTCTGAATATCAAGCCAGCTCGGGAGCTGTGGCGCTGCTGCCGTGACATACGCTCTGGCAAGGCATCATGCGCGACGTGACCATCAATCAAAGGAATCGAAGAAATCAAGTTGCCCGAGAACCCCGGGGCCGGTTCACGGACACGACTCGGAGGCAAGATTCGCTTGAGCTGACCTGATTGAGGTTCCAATGCTCTGCGGACTGGTCAGGACAAAGTCTCTCTCTCGTCAAGCAGCCATGCAGCAGCCGTGGGCCAAGAACGTGGTAACTTGAAGTTCGTGGGTTCGGCCTTCGTAGTACGTAGCACTTGAGCACGTAGTCCGTCCAACGTGCTGCGTGGCCTAGGCTAGTATGTGCAGTACCGTCCTACCGTTTCGTGAGGGGGGCGCGCAAGGCCATCGGAACGCTTTCGCTCGAAGTAGGCCTAGGCCTAGTACAAAGTACGTACCCGGGTACGTACGTACTACGTACGTACCTGGTACGTATAGGCCTAGTCTTCGTCCGTACGGGTACGTACTACCTCCCTTGCACGCGCTGCAAACTCCAATGTTCTCTCGTCCATACCTTCAAGCAAGCGAGCTCGGCGCTGCCGCTTCAGACTCCGCGCGCAGGCCTCGCGTAGGCGCCCGCGCGCGCTCGACGGCGACGTGGTGGCGGCCCGCGCAGCACGCACCGTGCACGCGCGCGTGGGCGGGTACTAGGTATCTGTCGGCAGGCAGGCAAGGCAGGCAGGCAGGCAGGCAGGCAGGCATCCCGGCCGGCGGCATGGGCTGGTTCTCCGGCCGCCCGCGCGCGAGCCTCTCGCGCAAGCGGGACGAGGAAACGCCGACGCCCGCAAGATCATCGACCCGCGCAGCATCTCGCTGCGCGCGGTCCGCGACGTGCGCGACGGCGTGCTCGGCGGCGACCTCGCGCCCGGCGTCGACCTCTACGTCGCGACGCGCGACCTCTCGAACCAGGTGGTTGAGGGCGCCACCATCCAGGCGCTGCGCGACAAGCGCGACGGGTCGACGCAGGGCAGGGTTCCCTACGTGGACGAGCTCATCAGCTTCGTCCCCGGCCAGGACGCGGTCAAGAAGCCCCGCGAGGATTGGACCACCGAGGACGTCGCCGAGCACGTCGTGCTCGCGAGCACGCGGCAGCTGGCGCAGAACCAGATCTACCTGAGCCTCCTCGACGCGGAAGACGTCGGCGACGAGTTCCAGGGCACCTTCGTGAGCCAGGCGCGGCGGTGCCGCTTTGGCGACCTCGTGGCGGCGCTCGAAGCGCACTTTGGGGACCTCGCCGACACGGCGTGCGTGTGGCTCGACTTGTTCTGCGCCAACCAGCCGCTCCTCACGAGCGCGGACGAAGGCCTGCCAGCGTCCATCGTTAAGGCCCGAGAGCAGTACCTGACGCACGGCCTGCACCGCGCCATCGGCAAGTTCGACGGCTCGGTCATCTTTCTTGACCAGTGGCGGCGGCCGACGCCCCTGCAGCGCGCGTGGTGCGTGTGGGAAATCCTTGGGTCAATCCACAGCGGGCGGCCCGTCGACATTGTCTTTGCGCCGGGCCAAGAGGCCGACTTTGTAGAAGCGCTGCTCACGGACTCGGCGAGCATCGCCCACATTACGGCGAACAATTACGACATGCGCCTCGCCGAGTGCTGGAAGATGGAGGACAAGCAGATGATCGACGCTGCCGTCAAGAAAACCGTCAAGGGCGGGTACACGACTCTAAACGCGACCATCAGCGAACGCTTGCGCGGTTGGCTTGCGCGGTTGGCTTGCGCAGCTGGCGGAAGACGAAGTCGAGCGTGCGCGTGCAGAGGGAGACCCTGTTCTTGTTGACGCCGCTCTTACAGGCATCGGCACCCTCTTGTACGAGTACGGAGCCTACGAGGAGTCCCTGCGGTACCGGAACGAAGCGCTAGCAATTCGGACGGAGACTCTCGGCGAGCGGCACGCTGACGTGGCCAAGCTGATCT
The DNA here is from genome assembly GCA_001462505.1 of Aurantiochytrium sp. T66. Classification (NCBI taxonomy): domain Eukaryota; class Bigyra; order Thraustochytrida; family Thraustochytriidae; genus Aurantiochytrium; species Aurantiochytrium sp. T66. The sequence goes on along the minus strand of KQ758897.1, from coordinate 496,788 downwards.
TCAACATTGGGAACGCTGTTTTACGTGGGTCGCAAAGAGGAGGCGATGAAGTTTTTGGAAAAGGCGCTATCCATCTTCAAAGAGATTTATGGCGAGAAGCACGTGCATGTGGCACAAGCTCTGTGCAACATCGGTGGGATTCTCGAAGCACAAGGTCGCCTCGAGGAGGCCATGCGATACTTTGAAGAAGCCTTGTCCTTCTACGGATTGGACAAGGACGACACGGAGTGGCACTACGAAGGGTCGGCCGCGCTACAGAATATGGGGACAACATACCAAAATCTAGGGCGCTATACAGATGCGCTGCGGTGCTTTGAGGAGTCGTTGAGCCTGAAGAGGAAGTATATCGGCGATCGGCATCCTTCGACTGCAATCACGCTTCGGAGCATTGCTGCAATTTACTTGAAGCAGCGGCGGTTCGAGGGTGCTATTACGCGCTACGAAGAGGCCCTCGCCATCGTAAGGGAGACTCTTGGCGACGGCCACCCGGATGTTTGTTTGACACTTTTAAAGATTGGCGACGTGCACCTATCTCAGAGGCGCTTCAAGAAGGCGCTGCGCTACTTTGAAGAGGCGAAGGCTATCGCCCGAGAACACCACGGAGACCGGCACATTGACGTGGCACACGCCCTGAACAAGATCGCAGATGTTTACTTTCAACAGGATCACAGCTCCAAGGCGTTGCAGTGCGACAACGAAGCGCTTTCAATATTCAACGGGGAGCGGGATCCGCATGTGGCATCGTCCCTCTACAACATGGGGATTACCTACAAATTTCTCCTCGACGGGCGCTCAGCGCTCTCCATGTTCAGAGAAGCTGAGAGCATCTGGCTCGAAGCCTATGGACCTGACCACCGCCAGACCCGAGAAGCGAGGGCCCAAATACGCTCCGCCAAAGCGATGAATCTCCTCGGGTGCACCGTCGTAAGCAGATTGCTCTGCTCTTCGTCCAATAGAACATAATCAATTTGATCAGTCGACAGCGCGACCATCAGCGCCGCCATGGCAACCGGTACCCCGGGTACGTACGTACAGTACGTACGTAGTATGTTTCACTGCAGCCAAATCTTCGCTCGGACGTGCCCTTCGCAGCTCCGCGCCTGGATAAAGGGGCGCTCGGAGCGGCGTCTCTCCCGATCGATGTTCCACCGCTGCAGAGCCCCAGAGCCGCTCCCGCGCTGAGAGGAATCAACGCAACCAAGAGCCGGACACCAAGCAACTGGCTCGGCTCGTCCTCGACTCGCCGCGAGCTTTTCGTGCTCGTCGCGGCGCTCACGCAGCCTCTGTCACGTCACAGGCGCGCTGCGCTGCCCAAAGCACGGGCGGGGCCCGGACTCGACGATCGTCAAGTCTCGACGCGCGTCCAGCCGGGCCGACGATGCGAACCTCCGCTCCCTCCGGCCCGCGCGCGCGCGCGGTCGCCGCCGGTCTCAGAGGCTCCTCGAGCGCCGTTCGTTCGTTCGTTCGTTCGTTCGTTCTTCCCATGCTCTGCCTGTGAAAATCTCGGCGGGCACGAACTTGGACGCGCTGCGCTGGTGCGCTGGTGCGCTGCGCTGCGCTGCGCTGCGCGGCGCTGCGCAGCGAGGCTGCCGAGCCTAGCCCCGCGCCACGCGCGTCGCCTCGCCTCGCCTCGCGTTGTGTCGCCTCGCGTCGCAGGAGTCGCAGCGCCTCGGACGGAATTTGGGCCACTGCGTGCCCGCCCGCCCGCCGCCGGCCGGCTCTGCGCCGGCACAGCTCAGCTCCCGCGTCGGCCGTCGCGGGCGCCAAGGGCTTGGCGCCGCCGGGGCGGGCGCGGCTTGGCTTGGCTTGGCTTTGCGCGGGCGGCTGGAATCCGCGGCCTCGCTCGCTCGCTGGACCCCGGAAGAAGAAAGCCCGCCTGCCCGCCACGCGCGCGTCCGCCAGCAGCCGAGCCGAGCCTCGCCTCGCCTCGCCGCGCCGCGCGCGCGCGTCGCGGGCTCCCGAGCTCAGCGAGCCGAGCCCAGCCGAGCCCAGCCGAGCCCCCCGTTTTCAAAATTCCGCCGCCGCTCCCGCCGCGCGTCTCCTCGCCTCGCCTCGCCTCGCCTCGCGCCGCGTCTCCTCCCTCGCGCGCGCCGCCTCTCGCCGCCTCCCGCGCGCGCGAAACCTCGCCCGCCCGCCCGGGCCGCCTGCCCGCCGGCCCGCCCGCCTCGGCGGCGCATCCGGACCGGCGCGCGGGCTGCTCCCGGACAGACAGTCGCCAGACCCTGAAGCCTGGCACGTGCGCCCCCGGATCCCCGGCCGGCCGGCATCCTCGCCGCTCGCTTCCCGGCCCTCGCTCGGCCCTCGTCTTCTCCGCCGTCTCCTCCGCCGTCCTCGCCGCCGT
>KQ758897.1:440616-454233 GCA_001462505.1 Aurantiochytrium sp. T66 | reverse complement strand
GCGCCGCGCCGCGCAGGACGGCTCGTCGGAGTCGCTCGAGGTCTATAGTCGCCCTCCGACTCCTTCGAGCGTTTCGGCCGCCGCCCGCCCCCCGCACCGGACCCGGCGCCGCGGACCCCCTGGAGCCGGGAGGTGTACTGGGTCCGGTGCGGCCGCGCGCGGGGGCGGGCAGACCCGGGCGACCTCGACGACCCCGACGGAGGAGGCCGCGACGCCGACCCCGCGCGCGAGGGCTCGCACGCCCGCGCGCAGAAATTGAGAAGAGGCACGAGGCGATCCTCAACCCCGCGCGCGACGACGAGAGCAATTTGCAGACGCAGAGAAAGGTCCCGGGATGGGGCGCTGGCGGAGTTAGGACCTGCTGCGGGACGAGCTTGACGTCGTCTTGGACATCGTGATGATGACGATGAAGATGATGGTCGAGTCGAGAGCTTGCCTGAGGATCCCGAGCTGCGCGGCGTCGTCGACGGGAAATCGTACGTCAAATTCGTTTCTCCGTCGACAGAAGCGGGCGAACTCAAGTTCGCATGATGAATCTTGCGGTCCCCGCGCGAGATCGGCAGGCGCGTGGCCGTCGAGGCTGCTGTTGCTTGAAATCTCTCGAAGAGGTCCACGAGGTCTTGAGCCTATGCCTCCTCGAAGCCCGACAAAAGTTCGCCTTGGCAGCTTGTAGTACCAGTCGACCTCATCAGCACCGACTTCGCCCGCAAACTTTGGCATCGCTCTCGAAGAGCCTCATCCAATTCGTGGAGGACTCCGCTTCGCTTGCCGGGTGCAACGACTTTCGGCCATACCGGTCGGCTCGGTCGGATGAGCTGATCATGCACGCGGGTGCTGTGCTCTGCTCTGGACTGTAGGGCATGCGCTTCATCCCAGAGCCCCATCCTCGCAAATCGCGCGTGGCGCTCATCTGCACGATCCTCGGCACGATCCTCGGCACGATCCTCGTCACGATCCTCGGCACGGCTTCTCCGCCGCGCCGCGCTGTCTTCTGGCGGCCCGCCGAGGAAGCGCAGACAATCTAGTGAAGCTGTGCAAAGGCTTCGGTGCGGCCCGGGGCCGGCCACGACAATATCCGTGCCGCCTGGATGACGCACGCCTGGATGATAGAAGCAAGCAAGCAAGCAAGCAAGCAAGCAAGCAAGCGTCGAGGGTCGTCCGCTACCGCTCCTCGCGACGGTCGTCGGCGCCGATCCCTTCTCGACCTTCGCCGCGCGGGGCACCGCCCTCGCCAAGATCTCCTTCGCCAGGATCTCCTAGATCGTCTCGAAGATCGTCTTGAAGATCCTCGGGAAGACCTCCGCGAGGCCGAACCGTGCGACGTGGAGGTCGTCGAGGGCTCCGCGTCGGAGCCGCCGCGCGAATCTCGCGCGAGATCTTCGCCGAGGCCGCCAAAGATCGCCGAAGATCTTGCCAAAGATCTTTGGCAAATCCGTCCCACGCCGTGACCTTCTCGAGAGCCTCGAGACGCCGGCGCCGGGCTGCGCGCGCGGCCGGAGGACCTCGCACGGCCTCGCCTCGCGTCGCCTCGCGTCGCCTCGCCGCGCGACGCCTCGCGCGGCTGGCTGGCTGGCGAGCGGCATGATGGCGCAGGCCGTGCCGCTCCTGCCCGCGGGCGACGAGGGCTTCAGCGACGACGAGCCGCAGGAGCCGAGCGCCTGCGAGCGGGCCGCCCGGCGGGAGCGCTACTACGTGCTGGCCGTCTTCTCGCTCTTCGCCTTCGCGCAGGGCGCGCTCTGGCTGACGTTCTCGAGCGTCGACCACGAGCGCCTTCGCGCGTACTACTCCAGGGACATCACATTCGGGACCGTGGCGCTTCTGCTCAACTGGGGCCCCATCATCGGCATCCTGTCCTTCCCCGCCACGATCTGGATCATGAAGCGCCCCGACGGCTTCCACGAGGCGTGCATCGCCGGCATGGCCTTGTGCGTCTCCGGCGCCGCGGTCCGCCTGATCCCGACCATCGCCGGCGCGCGCTTCCGCGGGACCGGGGCCGCGATCTTGCTGCTGCACGCGGGCCAGATCCTTAATGCGGCGGGCGGCCCGCTCTGCATGGCCACGACCTCGAGGCTCTCGTCCATCTGGTTCCCTGAAGACCACCGCACCTTTTCCACGGCAATCGCGATCGCGGCCAACTCCATCGGAACCAACGTCGCCTTCATCCTGGGGCCTTATGTGTCCCAGGCGGGTGGGGTCGGGGCGCTACTCTACCTCGGCCTAGGGCTCACGCTGCTGCCGGCTGTCTTGGCGATGATCCACTTGCCCAAGTGGCCGAGTCACATTCAGCGCGGGCTGCCCGCGCCCATCCTCGTCCGCGTGCAGGGCCTCGCTACGCCCGACGTGCGCGCGTCAGAGAGCCCTTCGCTGCGCCGCTCGCGTCGCTCGAGCTCTGCCTCTTCAGCGGCGGACGCTGGGCTTGTAGGCTCGCCATTAGTGCTTCGAGACGTAGTGAACGACCTCGATGTGAGCTGCCTCGACAACGGCGAAGATGGAGGCTCCGATACGTCCTCAATTGTGTCCTCGGACAGCCATGTGGTGCCTCCCTCGCCGGACAAGGAAGACGCGCTGCGGCTCATGATGTCGAACAGAAACTTTGTGCTCACGGTCCTTTGTGGAGGATGTATCGCCGGCTTGGCAACGGCATGGCAGACCATGCTGCAGTCCATCCTCAAGGGAAAGTTCGACGAAACGACCATTGGATGGATTGGCTGCTTCAATGGGATGGCCGCCAATCTCGGCAACATTCTCGCGGGCGCAATCAGCCAGCGCGACAGAATCCAGGTCGAGCTCGTCATCGGTCTCGGGTTGCAAGTCTGCGCGCTCGGACTCTTTGTCGACGCGGCACAACACAGCACCTTCGTGGGCGTCTTCACTGCAGTGCTCGGCACCGGACTCACCTACGGCCTCTGCAGCCCGCTCTTCTATGAGCTCTCCGCGAAGCTCATCTTTCCCGTCAACGAAGGCGTCTCAATCAGCGTGCTCGTCTTTTTGCTCAATTGTTTCGCCTGTATGCTCACCGCGCTGGCCCCGCTCATCGGCGCCAGCAAGCTCACGGGGGTTTTCATCACAGGTCTCATCGTTGCCGTCCTCGTCATGTTCTTTTGCGTGAACACGGACGAGTCCAACGCGGGCCCTCTGCCCGATCAGGAAGCGCCGGCTTCGGAAACGCCTCGCCCTCCGTCCCCACTGCTCGCCGCTTGACTTTAGGTGATCGGCACAGCTGCGAGTCAACAGCGTTTGCGTGCTTCGTGACAAGCTCGCAGGTCGATTTGATGGCAATTCTCAGCCCCTTCCGGGGCTCAAGGGCTCGTACGTACCTTTTGGTTAAATGTAGTGGAAGTCGCAGCGTGGTTCGCACGAAGTATCGGTCCCGGGCTCTGCACCAAGACTGCTTCCCTCCAAAAGAACTCGCGAGAGACCGACGTCCTCTCCTCTCGCGAGGAAGCCGCGGTGCTCCATCCGGCTCCGATATGGTCAGAGCTCTACATGCATGGGATTGTTCATTCTCGCCAGAGATCTCTCCCACGTTGATCCGCGGCCGCCGCCATCATCACGCGCGCGCGCCGCCAAAAAGATCATGTTGCAGCAGAGTCCCAACGCAGAGTCCCTCCTTCGTCGAGATCGTCGCCGTCGTTGACGCAGTACCACTTCTACGCTCGCACCCCGCGCCGCCCTGCTCGCGCGATGGCGACCGCGGCGCTGCGCGGCTGGGGCGCGCGCGTGGCGGGCCTCGAGACCTTCGAGGCCGCCGACGGCAAGCTCGCGCTGCTCAAGCTCACGACATCGGACGGCGTCCAGGGTACGTCGGCCATGGCGCCATCGTGGCGCCGAGAACGCCGCGCGCGCACGCACGCCCGCCGCGCTGCGCGCGAGGACAGGCCGCTGCGCGTGAGAGCGCGGCAGACGAACTTGAAGACTGACCCGGGAAATGCGCAATCTCGACCCCGACGACGCGGCCGCGCGGCAATGGATGCCCGCGGAGCGCTACGCAGGCTGGGGCCAGTTCGGCAACAAGGACGTGGACCTGACCGTCGAGATTTTCCACCGCAGAGTGGCGCCTGCGGCCATGGGAGCCCCCGCCAATGACCCTCGCGCAGTGGCGGAAATGGTGGTCGGCTTCGAGCTCAACTACAAGCAGCTCGGCGTGCAGCTGAGCAAGGCGCTCGCGGGGCTCGACGCTGCGCTCTGGGACGCGTGCGGAAAGTACGCTAAGTGCACTGTGTGCGAGCTGCTCTGCGGGCGCCCGCTGCGGCCGTTTCCTGTCTACGCGTCGAGCATCTCGCGCAAAGTGCAGCCGGAGGACCTTGCGAAGGAAATGCTGAGGCTGAAGCAGGATCACGGCATTCGTGCCTTCAAGGTCAAGGCGGGCAAACGCATGCAGGGCCTTCTCGCTCGGCGCGCCGGGCCCGAGGTCAAGCAGGAAGACCAGTGGCCCGGACGCACAGCCGCCGTTCTCCGCGAGGTGCGCGAGGCGGTCGGCCCCGACGATGAGCTCATGGTCGACGCCAACGGCGCCTACCCTTCCCCCGTCTCCGATAGCCAGGCTGACGGAGACTATGTCGATGGCGTGTGCGAAATGCTGCGCGAGTACGGCGTTTCTTTCTTTGAGGAGCCATTCTTCTGGTGCGACTACGAGGCCTACAGCGAGCTGCAGCGTCGACCAGGGCGCGGCGGCCTGCCCATTGCCGGCGGCGAGCAAGAGTTCCGCATGGACGTTTGGCAAGCAGGTCTCCCTCTCGATATTTATCAGCCCGACTTTGGGTACTCTGGCGGGCCCTCGTCGATTTTGCAAATTGCGAATTACGCGCGGCGCGACGGCCGAAGGTTTGTCCCGCACTCTCCACAGGGCGATTTGCACGTCATTTACGCTTTGCACGTTGCCAGTGCGCTTTCCGACCCGAACGTGGACCGCATCGAGCTCGCGTGCGTCGACGACGGACTCTGCCAGGTTCGCCTGGAAAACAACGGTGTGGTCTCCTCGATGCCGCAGATCGAGGGCACGCCGTTGCGCGTTCGCGACGGCAACCTCGAGCTCGACGCGCAGACGTATGGATGGGGCGTCCGCATTAATCCCGCGTGGCTCGAGGCCAAGGTGGGCCGGCGCCGAGTCTTTGACGAGTCGGCAGCGGCCGGCAAACGCAGCAACCTTTAATGCGCGCATGTAGTACGTACAAAGAAATCGGCAAGATGAGATTCATGGGTCAAAAAAAGTAACAACCTTGCGCGGCGCGTGACAATCGCGCCGACTCAGGCGGCTGGTTTCCGGTGTCGCGCTTGAGCGCGCGGAGAATCTTGGCGCGGGTTTTCGCGACGTCGCGAGCGCCAAACCAATGCTTGCCAAAGAGAGAGTTGACGGCAGACCGCACCTTGCGGGGCGCGAGCGTGTCGTCCGACACAAGCCGGAAGAGGTCGTCCAGCTTCTCCGTCAGGATGCGCTCCGTGTATTCGAGAAGGTATACCCCGCAGTCACACTGGTTCATTTGCGTGGGCACGATCGGCGAAAAGCCCGGAAGCGCGTCCGCGTTGACTGGGCCCTTGAGCGGGCCTTTTCGCGCGAGCCACTCTTGCTCGAGGTACTGGCGCAAAAGTTTGAGCACGCGCTGTGTCTGGTTGCCCCGGAGAGAATCGAGAAAAATGACATACGGACGGCGTTTGGCCGCGGGCTCTGGCCGCCGGGCGTGCTTCTTGCTTGAGCTGCTCGCGGGCGGGCGCTTGCGCTTAGCCCTGTTGTTCTTGCGCCGGTTCTTCCGGGCGGCCGCACCCTCGCTCGCCGCGTCTTCGCTGTCGGGTTGTTTCTCCATCTCCTCGCGCTTCGGGCTCGAAGGTTCTGGAGCATCAGCGATAGGAGATCTGCATCCAGGGGGCGATGCCGGGGATGATGCCGGGGAGGGCTTCGAAGCGGGCACACGCACGGAGCCATCAGGGTCGGCCGCGTCTTGGTTTCGGGGCTCGCGCGCTCCGGGCTCGCTTTGCGAGTCTGCGCCAGCCTCAATGCTGGCCTCAGCCTCGGCCCCGAGCGCGGCTGGAGCGCTGTCGAGACGAGCTTTTTTCGGGGCGGGCTCCTGATGCGCGGATGGTGCATCGTCGCTGGCGGACAAGGTTTGTGCCTTGGGGCGTTCTGCGACCGCCTCGCCGAGGAGACCCGGATTGCACACGATGGCGAGTGTCCAATGCAGATGCGCGTTAATAGGGATGACGAGGATGTCCTTGGCGAAGATATCCGTATTTTTCGTCGCGTTGGCGACCCAAGCATAACCCTGGCTAGGACCGAGCGAGGAGACCTGCTGCTCGAGCCAGTTGAAAAAAAGCGAGTGGAAAACGTAGAGCTTCTCGAGGCGGGAGCGCTCGACGCCGGCGAGAATGTGACCAATCCAGTAGTCCAAGATGGCGTCGTTGAGGTGCAAACCGGGCCACACGCGCGCCATGTCGTCGGACGTGAGCTCGATAGTGCAGTTTCGCGGTTTGTACGCGCCAAACGGCACCGGCATAGTATACTTTACCGCGGGACAGGTGGAGGCGCGCTGAAGTTGGTCATCGCGCATGAAGGCCTTTGGCATCCACACAACGGAAAAGTCGGTCTTGTCAATGGCGCGAGATTTTCGCGAGCGGGGTTTCTTCGAGGATTTGCTGACCACAGACGAATCGATTGTGTCGACCACGGCATCGTCGCTGTCACTGTCGCACTCAGGCCTTTCTTTGCTGCTGTCGGGCAGAGCCACCGGGTCGCCATCACCCCATTGCAGCCAGACCTCGTACATGGTGAACGGCGTCTGGCGTATGGCCTGCAGGGCGTCCCCAACTAGATTGCTGCTGCTGCTGCTGCTGCTGCTGCTGCCGGCGAGCTTTTCGTGCAGCTCCGAAGGTTCCCACGTGCCGCAGATAATACGATCGCCCTTTTGAAAGCCGGCCTCGGTGGACGCGACAGTGAGGAACTTGTCATCCTGAGACGGCAATACGGTTTGCACGGCGCCGGATGGCACCACTTGGACAATCTTTTCCTCGAATCGATGAAAAGTGTTCTGCACGGAGCCAAGGCCGAAGGGAGTCTTGACAAGCTCACCACGCAAGAGCGCGGTCGGCCGAGAGACTGCCTCGTCATCTTCGTCGTCAGAGTCAAGCGTCAGGTCGACGGTGACATCGCCGGAGGTGGCGAGCGAAGCAGGCGCTGAGATGTCGGAGGCCACGGAGGAGTCCAGCGTGGTCGTTCCCAGTGCCACTAAACCTGTAGCCTGCATGGGCGTCTGATTGCGCATGAACCGGACGCAAGGGGGCTGGATGAGGCGCCGCTGCTCGCGCGGACCGTCCCCCGCGCCCTGGCCCGAGGTTTCGCGCTTACTACGGTCCAGAGCGAGGCGGAAGGCCTCGTCGGAGGACATTTCCGTCGCCGCAAACGCGTAGTCTGCATCGTTGGTGTCATCATCGTCGCCCTCCCAAACAAAATTTTCGTCGTTCGCGCTTTCGGCGAGTTGCCTGGCAGAGAATCTCGTCTTGCGCGCACGCGTCGATCGCCGACGACCAAGGTGGTAAGTGCTGGAGATCATCTCGGAATTTGCGCGGTCCATTTCCTTCTTTGCAGGGGTCTTTTCGGCATCGGTGACGATTTCAACGGTCTTTACGTCTCGACCATCCTCTTGCCCGGCCTTGGGGCGCGCGGTTCCTCTAACGACCGGTTCGGCATCCACCATGTCAACATCGACGACGGCTGAGCTTTCGTTATCCGCGAGGACCTCCTTCTCGGCCTTTGTGTGCGCCGCTGTAGTCTCGCCGGATTCCACTCCCCGCTCCTTGGGTTCCTCTCTCCGCTCCTTGGCATCATGGTCGCCAACAGCGACGCCTTCCTCGCGGCTCTCGTCGACGTGGTCCTCGTGGGCATCTTCCCCCCTTGCGTGCTTCTCGTTCTCCGCGTCCTCGGTGCGGCTTTTCTCTTCAGAATCTCTGAGGTCTGCGGGCCGCGGTCCCGCCCTCTTTTCGCGCGCGGAAGCCATGTCTGGCGCTCCGTCGTCGTCGTCGTCGTCGTCAACGTCGTCACGGTCGTCGTTCTTGTCGTGCTTGTCGTGCTTGTTGTTGATGATCGCGTTGATCCCGCTCTCGCGCCGGCCTCCGCGCCGGCCTCCGCGCCGGGGTCGCTCGCTTGCTCGACGCGCGCAGGTCGGCGTGCCACCCTCCGCTGCTCGCGCAGGCCGCTCGCTCCTCGGGCCGCGCGGCGGATGGCCGGATGGGATCGACGGATGGATGGATTGGATTGATGGATGCGGCGCGGGTTCTGGTCCTCGGCGAAGCGCCGCCTTCCGGTGCTTCTCCCCACGCGCTCCGGCTCGCTCGCACGCACGCGCCCCAACACCCACGCGCCGCGCGGGCGGACCTCGGCCGGAGGGCTTCGCCTTCGCGGCTCTCGAACGGGCGCCTGGGAGTGATTGCGGGTTTACGTACTCCGTAGTGTAGTACGTACCAGTACATACATCCAACGTCACACGCCTGACATCTCGCTCGCGCACGAGCAGCGCTCCGCGCGCTCCGCGCCGCCGAGGACCTTCCGCGCGAGGTCGGGGTTCTCCACGTCGACCTCCACGGCGAGGCGCTCTCGCTCCGTAACGAAGTGGAGACCACCTCGCTGTCGGGCGCCGTCGTCGTCGCCTAGAGCGTGTACACGCACGCCGAGGTGGTCGCCGCGTACTAACTACGCTATGCCCGTCAGGCCCTCTCCTTACTCTACACGCGTCGTTCGGCGCGACAGCAATCCCGCTTTTATTTTACACGACCCCGCGCATTAAATTCGGGTTGCGCATGCCATGCCTTTTCATAGCCCTGAATCCGCGGCGCAACCCCGATCGCGACGCCGGGTCGGGTAAGGTATATACAAAGCCCCCGCAGGTGAAATGGTTTGAAAATTCGGGTTGTTGGAAGAAGCGGGCATGGCGTCATCGGCGACCATCATCGGGTCAAGGCCTGGGAGTCATACCTCGTGCGCGCCGTGCCGTACGCCACAACTCCGTGGATTCGCAGGCCAGGCCAGCCAGACCCCCAATCAATCAGCTCCGCCCGCGAAGCCTCCCGCTCCGCGCTCGACGGGGAGCGGCCGGCCTTCCTGGGCGGGGACGGCGAGTTTCGCGTCTCCAGGGCCGTCGGGGCGTCGATCTATCTTGGCGACGCGAGGCGCGGCGCGAGACGGGACGAGCAAAGCCAGAACGAGCGCGCTGGAAAACTTGGAGGAGAAGATGGCGGGCTACGAGTACCTCCATGCGTGGCTGGGCATGGCCGTGAACTCGACGCAGCTGCAGCGGACAGCCGGGTTCGCAGGGGTGTTCTCGGTGCTGGCCGCGAGCGCCGAGAGACTCGCGCCCGCGTCGATCATCGACAACGATGAGCGCCAGAGGTTCGGCGCGCGCGTGACGGGCCTCACGCATGCACTCTCGACGATTGGGCTTGCGTTCTGGATCCTCACCGACGAGGAGGAGACCAAGCTCATGAATGCGGACCACATGTACGGCTTTTCGGACCGCGCTAATCTGCTCTTTGCGCACTCGTGCGGGTTCTTCTTGTGGGATATTTATGTCTGCGTCGCGCGCGCGCGCATCGACTGGGGCTTTCTCATCCACGGCATCGCGTGCTTCCTGTGCTACCTTTTTGGCCAGTACCCGTACCTGCACTACTGGGGCGTGCGCTTCCTTCTGTACGAGCTGAGCACCCCATTTTTGAACGTGATGCTCCTAATGCGGCAGCTCGGCCACAAGGGCGCGCTGCACGACGTCATGCAGAACCTTTTCGGATACTCTTTTCTGCTCGTGCGCATCCTCTACGGGTTCATGATCTCGGCCTTCTTCACCAAGGACACCCTGGACCTCTTGCGGTCCGGCAAGGCACACTCGTACTTTGTCGTCATCTATTACCTTGCGGCCAACGTGGCGCTCAACTCGCTCAACTCCTTTTGGCTGTACAAAATGCTCGTCTCGCGATCGAAGAAGGCCACCTAAGCGAGATTTTGGCCTGGCTCTCGCTTTCACGGTCTGACCGAGCATTATTAGACCGCGCGTCGACTGGCTGGTCGAGAGCTGCTTGCCGCCAAAATGGCGAGAAGAGCCGAAATTTGATTTTTCGCCCGCGGCGCCGCCTCCATCTCTCTGGACCCCCTTCGCCCAGGAGTGACATCCTCGTAAAGTAGGAAGGCAAACAAAGCATACGTTATATTGTGTTGACCGCCGGTCATTCATTTCCAGCGCGAGAACCGATTCCGGGAGAAGAAGCTCGGGCCATCAGGATCCTTCTTGCGCGGCAAGCACTCCCTCGCCGCCGCCATGAGGTCTGCACACAAATAGTCTTCCTCCGCTGGGGGCATGGAGGCGTACTCGAAGGGAAACGGCCGGCCGGTGACGTCGGCGTACAGGGCGCTGTAGTCCCGCCATCGGTTGGGGTTCACGGATCGCACAGCTGCGGCCCAGAGCTGGTTGATGTCTAGGTTTGACTCGTAGCTGAAGCGCGTGAGGGCCTGCCCCACCTTGACGTCGGCCTCTTCGGCGCTAAACTCGTGCAGGGCGCCGTAGGTTGTGTGCATTTTTGTGAAGTTGACGTGGCGGAGGATGCTTTTGCGGAGCTCCACGGAGGCCTCGAGGCCAACAAACCTCACGAGCTCATCGAGGACAGTCCGCGTGTCGTTGATGATGTCCTCATAGAAGATAATGTGCACATTTGGCTCGCTACGCATCGCGACCCACTCGACCAGGTTCTCCTCGTAGTTGGGGTCTTTCTGATAGCCGTGGCAGAGCGCCGGGCGGATCTGCGCAAAGTCGTCGAGGCCGAAGCGCGCGGAAAATGGTGTGGCGTTGGGGCGGTCCTTGCGCTCGGCTTCGTACATGCGGTCGAGACAGCGGAACCAGCCCATGCGGTAGTCTTTGGGGTCCCGGATGACGCCGATGATCTTGCCTTCGCTGTGCATCTTATCGCGAAGCGAGAGTGCGTCGAGGTGGGTCTTGTACAGGCGGAGCACGCCCGGCTGAAGCGCTTCGAGCTCTCGCGGGTCCTTGTCAAAGGTCTTGCTCTCGATGAGCGGGATCGGGTAGTACTCACCTGAGGCGGTGCGGTCGCCATTGGTATCGACGCTGTTCTCGCCCAGGGCCAGGAGCTGCAGCATGCAGAGAATGATGCCCTCGCCGCTATTGGGCGCTGCGCTGACGATAACATCGCCTTCAAAGGGCTCGAACTTGAGCGCCCTGTTCATGGACTCTTGCGAGACCCATTTCGCCTCGACGAGCGCGACGATGCGTTCCGCCGTGCAGTGCTGCAGGTCTTGCCCCACAAAGATATACGACCCTGCCCTTTCGCGCGTCTGCTGCTTCTGCCTTTCCTGCCTCCTCCCCGCGAGCGTCTCCTCGTCGCCCGCCGCCAGGTCGTCGTCGCTGTCGCCGACCCGCGCCACCGGCTCACCGGGCACGAGCCTGAACTTGTTTCGCCGGGTCTCCATCCTCCCAGGGGCAGCTCGCTCCCAGCTCCTTCCGCCGCTCCGGGGCGCGTCGGGAGCGGGCGGGGGTTGGTCGCGGCCGCTGCGAAGGGCTGTCGAAGGGCTTCTGCGCGTCCAAGGCTGGCGCGGCGAGGCTTGAGTTGATGATCATCGAAGCTTGAAGTTGACTTGATGAATGAGGCCCAAAATTCCCTCGCCCGCCCTCACAGCCCCACTGGACTCTCTAGACCCGGACAGGAGAGAAGAAAGAGAAGGAAAAGAAAGAGGACGTACGCACGCACGTAATAAAGTGGCCACGCGCCGCCTTTTTCAAATCAAATCTTTCTGGCTAGCCTGATGCAAACAAACATCGAACATCCCGCCCGGCCGCGACGACGCGCGCTCCGAGCCGGCAAGCTGCTCGCAGCGCCTTCGATCGATCGATCGAAGCGAGCGATCGTCGTCGACCTGACCAGACTGCGTCCCGCGAAGGGAAGCCGACCGTCGCGGACGCCGAGGAAGACTTGCGAGATTGGGGGTGCGGTGGGAAAGACAGACAAGAATCTCGATCTAGGCCTGGGCGGCCTGGCCTAGGATCTCGGGAATCTGTCAACCAGGGGCGGGAAAGACGCACGAGCTCAAGGAGGAGGAGGAGAGGGGGCGGGAGCGGCGCGGACTTGCAGGGGGAGGGAATTGGGGTCATCTACTTACTACAAACGCAGTTGGCAGGGTCCCTTCCACGCGGCGGCCGGCCAGCCGGACGGAGGGCAAAGGGTCAATTATCACAAAACGAGAAAGAAAAGGCCCACCCTCGCGAGCGAGGTGGCGCGTCAGGACGAGGAGGTGGTGACGGTGGCTGCAGAGGTGGCTTCGGCGTCTTCCCGGGCCTGCCGGGCCTTTCGGATCTCCTCGGCAGACTTGGACCCGAGCGCGGGCGGAGCGCCAGGCAGCGAGACGATGATGACGCTCATGTTGTCGCGAGACCCGAGCTCCAGACAATGGTCGATGAGGTCCTCGCAGATGAGCGAGAGAGGGCTGCCGTCGCGCATCGAGGAGAGCACAAAGTTGCAGACGGCCTCGTTGGACATGACGTCCCAGATGCCGTCGCAGGCGAGGAGGACGAACTGGTCCGTGGGCTTGCGCGCCAGGACAGACACGTCGGGCTCGGCAGAGACCTGCTGCTCTACGTCCGGCAGCGAGTCATTTGCCTTGTAGAGAAAGTCGCCGAGCGCGCGCGAGACGGCCAGGTCGCCGTTGACGCGGCGGAAGGAGACGGTGCCCCCGGCGTTCTCGATGCGCGCCTGCTCGGAGGGCTGCGTGGGCTTGTGGTCGAGCGAGCTGAACAGGACGCCATCCTCGCCGCAGATGATGAGGCGGGAGTCGCCACAATTTCCGACGACGAAATGCGAGGGCGTAATAAAACTCACCACCGCGGTCGACCCGCTGTGATCGACGCCGCCCTTGATCTGGTCCAGCTCGCGCATTTTCTTATCGAGGCTGAGGAAGGCCGCCCGGATGGCCTTTCCCAGCGTGGCGGCGGCTTCTTTGCCGCTCGAGGCGCCTGCCGCCGGGAGTTTGGCAAAGTGCTCGGTGGCCTTGAGCTCGTCCTCGAGTTTTTCGGCCGCGTGGCAGGCGACCAGTCTCCCGCCGTGCCCATCAAATACGCCAAATAGCGCTAAATCTCCATGTTCCCCAAGCCCGATCTTGTGGACGTGCGAGTCCTCCATATTCACGCGCCACCCTTGCATCGCCGACACGCCATAATGTAATGCCCCGCCGTTCTTCAGCTCGCCGCCCTTCTCGTCGGTCTCCTTCTCCGTCACCGGTTTCTCCAGGAACGAGCCCATGTTCTCCTGCTAGAGCAGAAACCGCAACGCGATCGCGAGGCCGCCGCGGAGAAGATCCTCGCGCGCGCGCGCGCGTTATCCTCGCCGACGGGGTCTTTTCCCGCACGTTCCGCGCCCTATCTTATATAGCAGCAGACAGCGCGCCGCTCCTCGACCTCCCGTCGAGTGGGCGTGCGTTTTCGCGGTGGGCGGCTTCCGCGCGGGCTCCTCGCGCGCGCGCGCGTCCCCGTGCGGAGATCGAGCGCGGTCGGCGGAGACGGATCGATGGCGGGATGGATGCCTGGACGAATCTCGATCCTCGGCGCTGCGCTTACCAGCCGCGCGCGCGGCGGCGGCGGA
>KQ758897.1:418283-431259 GCA_001462505.1 Aurantiochytrium sp. T66 | reverse complement strand
CCGCCCGCAATCGTCCGCTTCCCCGCAAGTGAAACTTTTGCGCCCCACACACTCGAATATGCGCGCCTCGCACAGTCGGCTATCCGCGCGCAAAGTCGGATATAAATCTCTCTTCGGCCCCGCTAAAAGACGAGGAAGAGTCCGGTATCAGATGACAGATTGCGAAATTACCGGAAACGGGGGCTACGGGGACTAGTAGGGACACGACGCGGCCTCCAAGGAGCTGGGAGTTTGTGCCCGGGGCGGTTTTGTAGCGCCTGGACGTCAGCGTGGTTGCTTCACAAGCCGAAGCTTCTGTCCCAGCATCCAGAAGTTGCGTATGGCATTGATTGACGTCGAAATGGGCCTTGCCCTGGCAACAGTATTATGTTATCGTGGGGGTCGTCAGGGGTCTGCGTGCTACGCTTTACGAACAATTCGAGCCATGCATAGCATCTTCTCCCGCTGCGCCTGTACGTACGTAGCGCGTTGGAGCAAAATTGACCGAGAGTCACCGTCGTGACCTGGCGCTACTTGCAAGTATCAAAATTGTGGCGGTCTAACGCGTGTTTACAGCCAAACTGAATGGCGGGCGGTACCTGAGCGCGCGTGCGTGGTCCCAGCGCACGGAGCGGAACATGGAATGGCGACTGATGCCATCGAGGCCGTCCTCGTACCCAATGCGGGCCCGACGGCGCTTTGCCAAGAGCTCCACGACGAGGTCGTGACATGTCGGCTCTACCGGCTCGGCATCCTGCGGGGCCTCAATCGGCGCCGAGCAGATGAGCGCGCACGTGGCATCGTCGTTGGCGCCGCACCAGGGAAGCGTGCCGTAAAGCATCTCATACAGCATGACGCCGTAGCTCCACCAATCCGACTCGAAACTGTGTGGATGACGGCCCAAGACCTCGGGCGCGCAGTACGCGAGCGTGCCCGAGTGCGAGACGGTCTCGAGGCGGCCATTACGTGGATTGAGGTGCTCGCTAGGGTCGAGGAGCACCGCGAGGCCAAAATCGAGGAGCCGAATGTGACCAGAGCTGGAGAGCGCCACGTTCTCAGGTTTCAGGTCGCCGTGGATGATGCGGCGCTCGTGCAGGTGCTGAAGGGCGAGTCCCAGCTCCACGGCGAAGAACAGAATGTCCTTCGGGCGGAAGCGGCCTTCTTGTCGCATCAGGCTGAACATGTCGCCGCCCTCGCAGAGTTCCATGGCGATGAATACCCTCTCTTCGTCCTGACAAGCAAAGTAAAACTCGACCACGAATGGGGACGGGTCTCGCGCGAGCTCGCGCAAGATGAAAATCTCGTTTTCGAGCTCGGGGCGAAGGCTGGGAGATGTTTTGCGCGCATCCTCTGTATCTTCAGCTGCTCCTGCGGCGGCGGTGTCATTGTCTCTCGCCAAGAGCTCGACCACTTTTACCGCGAAAGGTCTGTGGTTCACAGCAGCCAGCGCTTCCGCACTCCGCGCCGGCACAGGAATGGCATGGGCTCGGCCAACCTTATCCAGAAGCTCGTCGGACTCTGCGCGCGGAACTGCGCCCGGAACTCGCGCGATCACCTTTCGCTCTCTGGCACTGCGATTGCTGTGCCCCGCGCTGTTTCGCCTTTCTGAAGCAGCAGTCTTCGGCGAGTGCGATGCCCCAGGCGAAGAAGGGAGCGGGGACGCGGTGGAGCGACGAGCGAGTCGTTTTGCAGCAGAGGCCCCGTCCTCCTCGTTTTTCTTCCCCTCGTGGTGCTCCTCGCGCAGACAGCCGTCTGTAGCGGCTCCGTAGTCTTCTATCTCTTCGACGTCTTCTTCGTCCTTGCTCGCGGCATTGTCCTCCATCTCCTCCAAGGATGCAACCGCGAGGAGACCATCTTGACCGTACGCGACGACTCCATAGAGCAGAATTTGCCTAAGGCACGAGGCGTTTCCATCTTGCGCAATTATCACCGCTCGCGTGCTGCTCTCTGCCGCCGCCGCGAGCGCGGACATCTTTCCGCCAGCTGCGTGCAGCGTAGCAAACACGCTCGTCTCGCTGCGTGGGCGGGCACTCGCTCGTCAAAAGACTCGACGGATTCCGTTCGGGTTTGCCGTGCGGCGGTCGGCGACCAATTTATGCAGCACCTCAAAAGCTCTTTCACCGGCAGGATGGTGGGCATGCGGTGGGCGATTGTCTGACGATTGATCGTCTGGAAACCCTACCTCAATCGTGGTCGGCAGGAGTCGGGCGAAACTGGCCGTGGGCGATAATGACCTTCGCTGCGATTCCATACGATACCCAATTACTACAACGATGCCGTAGCCTTCTCGCCGGCGTGTGGCGCTGCGGTGTTTATTGTGTCTCGTAGCAGTTGTAAAACGAATCAAAGAAGAATCGTAGCTGCTCGGCCAGGTGGCCAGTGTGGCGGTGCAACGAAGCGAGCTGGAGCTGAGGACCCGCTGGCTCGAGGTGTCCGAGCTGTTGCAGCACCCAAGGATGATCTCGCGATCCGAAGACAGCAGCCGAACAAGGGTTCGCGACCAGGTCACGCCCGCACCGCGCCGTTTGATGGACTTGAGGCCAGCCTGGATTTGCTCTGCGCCAAGGAAGAATATGGACCACGATGCACGCACGACGGGGTGTGAGGGTTATCAGTTTATTATCTGTCTCATGACCAGCCAGCGACCATCCAATGGCATCCATGCGATGCTGATGCTCATTGCGATCATCATACGTCTTGCCGTTCGCTGGGGGAAGCACTGTTCACGGTGCGTGCGTGCGTGCGAGTCGCAATCACGCGTGGTTCCCAACCGCCCTTTGCTCAGGATTCCGGGCAGCTGGTCAAATGCAAGACACGAGCCCCTTCTTGCATACGGACCGGGCGGCCATCTCCGCCCTCTCGGTCACGGAGGTCCTGGAGAAGTAAGGGGGACCAGCGCACGAGGATGACAGGATGACGTACCAGTCAGTAGTCAGTGCCGCATGCATCCGTTCAACGGGTGTTACGCCGTACATCTACGTACCAGAGTATTGCGGGCCGTCTTCGAGCCTCGCAAGTCAACCGTTGAGCCTCGCACGCGGAGCCTGGACGAGGCTGCTCGATCGCGCGCGGCGACGCAAAGGACGCGGCAATGTGTACGTACGTACATCCGCCGACGAGTCCATTACGAGCCAAAGCATAGTCCTTTGACAATAGCTGATCGAGCCGTTTGCGCCACCTCCAGGCTGCCGGCAGCCGGGCCCGAGCTGAGCCTGAGTCCGAGCCTCCTGAGCCTGAGCCGCCTTTTATTGTCGAGCCGGTCATCACCCTGAAGACCTGGGCCCCTGGCCACGCCCGATTCTGGCAACCCACGATCTCGGGCGAGGTCTAACTTCACCGTAAACCCACCGAGCACACAAGACTTTGAGGCTTGCTCGACGCGAGGTGAGCGATTCCGTCGAACGAGCTAGCTAGCTAGGCTTTGCTAGGCTAGTCCCGAGGTGATTGCTGCGATGCGCGCGCTTTGATGCCGCGCGTGGCGTTGAAATTAGCGCCTGGATTGCAATGACCCCGGTCGCGGTCCGCGCTTGGCGCATTCTGGGAAGAGAACTCGCGGAGAAGTGGTGGCAGACGTGATGGCTCATGATAATGCATTCGTTTCATACTGCACGTACGTAGATGGGACAAGGCTAGGCTAGGCCTAGAGATTTAGCAAGCTCGATGATTATCGTGACGAAGGAAGTGGTAATAGCACTCATGGGCGTGTAGCTCTCGATCTCGATCTCGATGTCATTCCTTCGCTGGCGATCAAAGTGTTCAGACGTCACCGCGGCCTTCATGCTGACGAAGATCACAGTCTCGGTATCGCTGGCTGGCGGAGATCGCCCAGCGCTCAGGGTGGACCTTCTCCAGCTTGTGCCGCGTACAGCGCGCTGCCGGGCAACGGCTGTCTTGGAGAAGTTGTCCAAAGATCCTCGTTCTGGAGCGCGTGACAGTCCAGCAGCGCCGTGCGTCACCTGGCGCGATCCACCCGAATGTGCTTTTGATGAGCATCTGCTGACTGCAAATCAAAGTTGTACTTGACGTTGGCAGTGTCCGCAAGAGACGTGACTCTTTTCGAAAAGCACTCGCAAATTTTGGGCACCACGGACAATCCCTGGACCGCTGGCCGGAGGAAATTCCACCTCGTCAGACCCGAAATGTCCAGAGCAATCCAAGCATAACAAAACATCTTCGCAGCATCCCCAAATCCATCGTGCAATAGGACGGAAATGGCGATCAGGAGCATTGCTATTGGCAACGGCGCACATCAAGGTCTTGCAGAGACGGACGGGCGGAATGTAATTCGTCCCCTCTGCCGGAATGCTTAGCCGTGGGCGCGATTATTCGCCGAGTCCGCAAGTAACATCAAGTCGCCGCTCGATCGACGGCGCCCTCTGCGGGCTCTGTTGCTGCCGTCGAAATGCATGCGGATCCAGGGAAACTCGGCGTGTGTATCGGCGGTGCGAGCGCGACGCCGCCGCGCTCGAGTCCACGCGAATCATTACGAGCAGACTATTGCAAGATCCCAATTGAGGCTGCTCGGCACTCATAATGCCCAACGAGGCCGCGGTTCGGAAGTCATTTGAGAATGGTGGTCGATCAAGAGCTCGCCAAGCCGTGCTGTACTCCGTGGTAGAAGCTGACATCACATGAGCGACCGGGAAATTGTAATCCCTCTCCGCACTTCGAGGAGCAAGGTTGAAGCATTCGGGCTTGAGCAACGCCCCAAGAGCCCTTGAACGGCACAAGGTCTAGATAAAGACGATGATGCCGCGTACAACTGTTGCCCTTCGCTTGATTGAAGATGCCAAAAGAGCTCTTGTGCCGGCGAAGTCTGGATTTCGTAGATGTGAAAAGGGCATCAAAGTTGCTTGCACTGTCTTTCGAAAATGTATACAGCGCCTCGAGCGCTCCTTCAAGGAGCGTCGTCGAAGCGCGCATGCGCCGCTCGCACCCACGCGAGACGGCGTACAACTTGCTGAACGTCCACAGCCATGCCAGCTACTCCATGCCGGCTCGGTACGTCGCGCTGCTCGTGCTTACGACGACTTCTGCTGGTCTGCGGGGTCGCCGTTGTCGTCGACCTTGCTCTCGAGGTCGCTGACGTCGTTGTCAAACACGGGCAGCAAAGGCACGGTATCGAGCCGTGGGCGGGACGACCGCCTCTTCCGTGGGGGCGTGTTGCTCTGCGCGCCCGAGGATCGTACGAGCTTGAACTCGGGGCCGTCGTCGGCGTCTTCTGGAGTGGTCATCGTGCTTAGTTCTCGGGGCCGTTGTTGCCAGCCGCTGCTTCCGCTGCCTGGCCGGGGATTGCGATTCTGCTGGCTTGCACAAAAGTCTGTTGGCGCCGAGCAGCCGAGCCGAGCCGAGCAGCCAGCCCGTCACGTCCGGATTCTGCTCCTCTCGCAGGACTCGAGGAGCTTCCCTCGCAAATACGCTCGTAACCCCCTCCGGGCAGCCTGCAAAGCTAGCCAGCTTCTTCTTGCTTGGACCTGTGAGTCCATTTTGCCATCAACAAGTTATCCCTCTTGTGCGGGGGCGCCCCTCCGACGTGACCCTCTTCGCTACCTACCTCCGCTCCTCCGCGAGGCGGCTGCGTCGTGAAACTTACCTCACAAACTTGTTTGCAACGTCACGATGCGGGGTCGGCGCGGCACGAGTCGCTTCGAGCTCGATCGTCAAGCAATGATGATTTCGGGTTGGTCAACGAGCATCCAACATCCACAGTCGCTATACTCTCATCATCGTATCCGTTATTTCGTTTGCTCAGGCTGAGCCGCCTGAGGCCGCAGAGAATTAGCCAGGCGCCCTCAGCCCGGGCCCGGGCCGGTCGCCGCAAGTCCTCCGAGTCACGGTCAGCGGGACGTCAGCGGCCCGAGGCAAGGCCCTGAAGTGTGCGTCACGTCACGGTCCGAGTCCAAGTCGCGGCGGAAGCGCTCGTGCCATCATCGTGCCATGCCATGCCAGGGACGAGGGAAACTCACGATTGAGACCGAGACCTGACTCGCTCGATGTAAAAGGACCGTGACAGTGCCGCCTCCGCCTGGGCTTTGGCGACAATTTTTGGCCAGAACGACAATGGAAAGCGGGTCAGGCCCCCCTGGCCCCGAGGATCGGC
This sequence comes from Aurantiochytrium sp. T66, assembly GCA_001462505.1. Taxonomy (NCBI): domain Eukaryota; class Bigyra; order Thraustochytrida; family Thraustochytriidae; genus Aurantiochytrium; species Aurantiochytrium sp. T66. Next base: position 425,180 of record KQ758897.1, on the reverse strand, counting down.
AGCAACCTCGAGAGCCGCACCCGCGTTTCTACCAACAAACCAGGATCTCTTGCGAGTCGATCTACTCGTAGCGGCGAGTAACTGCTCGATAACTTACGAGAGCCAATCCAGCTCGTCAGCGCTGGGATAAGCTTGCAGCGACGTCCATTTTGAGGGCCGTACTCACGGTGCCAGGGCATACTTGGCAGCTTGACATGCTCAAGACGTGTCAAAGGCCGGACACGGGGCTACCGGGTCTACCCGGGCACTTCGTACGAAGTACCCTGGCATAGGCTGCTGCTGGCGAATGCTGCTTCGCAGATTTCGCGATTGACGAGGGCTCGTGCTGGCTGTCAGGTAAGTAATTGCCTCTTATTTCGTTGGTCGGGTGTAGAAGCACTTCTTGGGCCATCACGAGACCTTGCCGACTAAGAGCGGCAACCAATTTCCGACCAAGTGTCGTCGCCGCCGCCGCAGCTCCGGCCTAACATCTCCGGGTAGTGCAGTGATCTCAACACGCCCCCCGGCTAAAAATAGACGTGCCCAAGGACTGTCAGTCAACCCGCAGGTGGACTACATTCAAGATTTTGATATCAAGAAGAATCTCATTCGAAACTTGTAGGTTTCTTGAGTATGGTCTGCCGAGGTCGTTATCGCGAGAATCCTCCACACGGCCGCCGCCGCTGCTCCAGCAAACACTTCTTATCGTGAGCGCGATCCTCTGCCAATGATGACCTTCAGCTCGATATTTCTCCTTGGGTACACGTCGCGGCCTTCCATATTACGAAGGTTGCTCGCCGAGAGCGCCAAATGAAATGCGCGTTCTACTACACATGTGAACGAGATGTGCCAGGCGAATCGCTCATAATGTACGTTTTGCGAGAGAAGCATAGCGCGTGCCACGAACTGGCATGTGTTACAGTCCGAGCTCGTGAGGTGGAATGAATGTAATGACAGAGAACGTAAGGCGACACCTGCGAGCCAAGTTCGCGTTACCGATCTTCGCGCCTCGACGGAGAGCAAGATCTGCTCAATTTCGGAGGCAGTTCCGCAATTTCAAGGTCAAGAATCTAAAGAACCGCATCGAACCACATAACACAACGCTCTCGACGATGCCTTGCCACGTGAGCGAGTTTTCGTTCCGTCTTACGGAACATGTCAACACGAACGTGTCAGGCAAGAGCTCCTGAGGAACCGCATCTTCGATCGAAAAACCGTTTCGCTCCAGCCCAAGGCGACTTCCGGCACGGCAACCTCCGGTGCCCATTTGTTGGCGCAGCAATACGCAGCAGTGCAGAGGATACTATGCAGACAAATTCAATTCATTTCTTCTGTTTGTGGATGTGCGGGTAGTCGGCATAAACCGGGAGCACCGACACAGACAAAAGCCGTGGCCGATACAACCCGTTGTTTGGCATAGGTGCGGCGAAAGACGACGATGACGACGAGGAGTAGCCGCTCTCCCCGGGCGCCGCGCCAGCGGTGATTTGCGGCTTGGGCCTACTCGCAGTCATGATGACCGACTGAGACGAGCGCTCCGAAAGACCCTGAATGGAGCAAAAACTTGATGGCGCCGCTGTTGCTTCTGATCGCGCGTTTTTACTCGAGATTCGGGTTTGCTTCTAGGACAGTCCTCCCACCTTGGACCACGCGTCTTCCCTCACCGCACGCCTTTCTTGTACGGCGAGACTATGAAGCAAGCGTAGGGGAACGAGTTTGGAGTTCCCGAGCTCGGCCAGCCTCTAACGACTAATTCCCTAGCCCTACGTGGCCTATCAATTGTGCGCGGCGAGAAAGTCTCCAGTGAGCCAAGCGCGGGAAACAACCAGCCTTCATGCGAGAAGAGCTCGTCCGCGCCGTCTTGGCAGGCCGACGACCCCAAGCGAAAGCTGCTGCTTGTTCCTGCGAGCCAGGAGAAATTCCACTCGCAGAAAAGGCTGGAGCAACGAATGAATGCGACCAGCTCTTCCACCACGCGTGATGGACTCAGCATCGATGAAAACCGAGTACGTACGTACATGATGGATCCGGCATCTCTGTGTTGCTTTCCGTGCTCCAGCAGCTTGCCCACGGGGTTGTGGCTCGCTCACGCTGCATGCTTGCGGAGAGTACAGGAACGTCCCCCAAGCAACTTCAAATGTGCCCCGCTGCCACCCAAAGGGTCATGGGGCAGCCAACAAAACAGGAGTACTAGTAGTGACTATTAGCAACCGACGTTCTGAACGGATACATGGCACGAGAGCTTCTCAGCCAAAATTTGTCCAGTGCTGGCAGCTGTACTTTGTGCAAATTGGGTCGGCGCTTGGAAGCTGTCTGCAGCATGCAACGCATCTCCATAAGGCTCATTTTAGCCAGGCAGAGGCAGAATGCGGCTGCTGCAATCTCATCTTACAATGAATAAATAACTAGCGAGAGCCCTTCGATGGCACGTAGAGGGGGAGGATCTCGACGGTCTCCATGCGCGGACGAGTGTAGCCTTGTCCTCGGCCAGAGGACGAGCCCGTTTGTGGTGCAGTCGCCGACTCGGGCGCAGAACTACTGGCCGTCATTGTGAATTTCTCGATAAAATAGCAAGAGGGGACTCGGGCGAGGAAACTGTTTGGGATTTGCCAAAGGTGGGCCGCAGGAAGGCCTTCAGCAATAGGTGGACAAGCTGCTTAGCTTTACATAGCATTGGCATGAAATTGCAGGGATTGCTGCGCGTTGAGAATCTCTGCAAGGTCCTCCCCCCGGCGTTTTCGTCGTCTCTCTGAAAGCCGCTCAAAGCAAAATCTATGCCTCGGACCACAAGAACTTCTGCACTCATAAAACGACGGAATTTGCCTGTAGTAGCCCTCGAATCCAGTTTGCCGAGACATCTACTTTGGTGGGCCGTGCTCCCTCACCTGACACTTGAGATTGAAAGGACGGCTGTGGGGCATCTTGCAACCAGCACAGCCCGGGCACAAACAAAACATGTTGTCCACAACCCTCATCACAGCGCCTGCGCGCGATGAGTGCTGCGAAGCACTCAGCCGGGGAGGAAAATTCCGCGGCGCGAGATCGATCCCGGTCTCCGGCCGCCCGACCGTCGTCTCAATCCAAATTTTCGCCGCTGCAGCGCACAGCTTTTTGTGATGATTGACCCATGCCACGAAAATGGATTTGCTGGGCAGCAAGAAACAACCTAGGCCTGGTAGGCCTACTAGCTAGTACGTACCGACTTTCACGAATAATTGATACGACAAACTCGGCTTTGCTTACCTTTGCACCGAAGGCCCCAACGCCACAAGAAAACAGAATCAATGGATCAATGGGGACGCTTCCGGCGCCACTAGAATTGGACAAGAGAATCTGAGCTTCAGGCTTATGACATCGACATCCTCCACGGCCATCATGACATTTGTGCAGGAGAGCACCATTTTATGTGGTACGTACAAGGCTCTCCCTCCATGTGAGCGGTTTTGACTTGGCACAAATCAAACAGCTACGGACGGCCACGTATCGAATGATGCCTTGCTCCACGACGTTATGCTCTTCTCGGTCAAGACGCTGACAGTCACGGCCGTGACTTTTCTCGCTCACCGTGCCGAGCCGATCATCAGATGGCTGGATGGATGGACTAGTCTGTGCGGCGGAGCTATCGTAGACACCCTCTTGACGACGAGCGTTTTCGCGTCTTGCGTCGCCGGGAAGCGAGAAGCTATCTGGAACGATGGTCGCGCGGACTCAAGAGGATACATCCGTGAACGCCCGCACGAAAGCCAGCCGCGCGACCGCTGCCGTAGGCGTGCCGTAGGCGTGCCGTAGGCGTGCCGTGAATCCCGCCGGACGTTGGAACAACGACAATGGACAAGCCAGAGGCCAGTCTCCTGACCTTTGCGATCTTGCACCTGATTCATGGCAAATGGGGACCCACCCGGTCCGGCATGAGTACGTACGTACCCGTACAGACATTGACCCGGCCGAGAACATAGTGTACAGGGACGACGCTCAGCCCAGGCCCTCGGACTGGCCCGGCGCGAGATTTGCTCGCGCGCATCCAAAGGCAATGGTCTCCGGAACGCCCGCGAGCTTAAAGGTCTCGTAGATCGCCGGGGAATGGTCCAGAGGCGCCCCAACGCAGACGCGATAGAGAGTGTCGTAGGTCACAACCGTGGCCGCGACGTCGAGATTTGCCATGACCCTGACGAGGCGGGCTGCGGCGCGCCACTCGGCGCCTTGGACGCAGGCGTCAATAACTGCGTTGAATACGGCTGCACTTGGGCGGAACCCCCGGCAACGCAGTTCCGCGAGCACCTGGATTGCTTGGGACGAGTTGGAGGGCGAGGCATGCTTGCAGGCCGTAATAATGAGTCGATATGTATCGAGGCCGACCTTCTTGCGGAGCTTGGACCACATGGACCGGTAGATTGCCACTGAAATGTGCCACAGGCCTTGATCGGCACAGGCGGCCATGAGGAGCAAGTATTCTGCATGAATCTCGCGCTCGGTGTGCTGATTCACCGGGAGTTGCTCTATCTTATCCAGGTCCGCCAGTATGGAGGTTGCGGCGGCGAGCTGGCGCATGGGACGAGACCCGCGGGCCGGTAGCGGCTCGAGCGCGGCCTTGGTCGCTTTGTAGAATCCGAGTCGCGGGCCTTCGACGCCGACTTTGCCCACGCGCCGGCGACTGAGATGGCGCAACTCTTCGCGATACGCCTGGCGGCTTGCCATCCACTCGCTGTGCAGCTTGCGATGCGCCCGCATTTTGGCGCCCCACTCGTTGTCGACGTCTTCGGCGATGCGCAGGAGGCCGTGCACTCGCTCGATGAGCTGCCGGGCCGTGCTTGTGTTGACGTCGAGCTTGCATTGCTTCAGACCCTGCAGGATCTCCTGCACCGCGGGCGTAACTCGCTCGTCGGCTTGCAGCACGCCTGAGACGGCGTCCACCTCGGCGAGAAAGCGCGGTCGCCACCACGTCGAGGCGTCAAAGCCAAAGTGGTCGAGCAAGAAGACCGCATCGCTGAGTCTCCTGACCCAGTGAGGCATGGCGTCCCGGGCATCAAATTTTGCATTGCGGAGGGCCATGCCATACTGCCCGTCGCGCATGCGTTGTATCTGGGCGCTCGCTTGCCAGCGCTCCTTGGCGGCGTCAAAGTCCAGCTGCGCGTCACGAGGAGAGTCTGCGTCGGAGGCATCGTCCTCTCCAGGCGCTGCGCCGTCCTCTTCGCGTCCGCTTTCGGCGCTGGCAGTGGGGGTGTCCGGATTCCCCAGCGCCACGATCTCGGCGACCTCTTCTTCGCGCGCAGCGATGAGGCGCCAGACTGCATCGTCTACGCGGTTGCTCGCAGCACGCGGCGCGTCCTCGCTGACAGCGCCGTCTGCGGTTCGGGCGACGGAGGCTTGGTGCAGGACCGAAGAGAGCCGCTTCGGCGCTCTCGACAGCGAGGCGCTCGGGGCGCCTTCGCCGTCGATCAGGGCTTGCAGTTCCGCCTCGACGCGCTCCACGCGAGCGAACAAGCGCCGGCGCGCCGCTGCGGACGCCATGGCCCCGCGAGCGGCGGGTCTGCCCTGCGCAGCGCAGCGCGCGCGAGCCATGATGCCAGCTCGAGCGTCGCGAGACTTGTCCGTTGTGGTAACTGTGGGACTGTGGGGCCGGTCCGCCCAGCTCGGGCTCGATCTTTGAGCTTGAACTTCTTGAACGTGGCCGCGCGGCGCGCAATGGGATCGTCCCCGGAGTGGAGGCGCGCCTTGATCGGGACGGCTGCGTTCTGCTCTGCTTTAAGGTTGTGAAAAATCTTCGTCCCCCGAAGGTGTCTTTGGCGATATTATCGTTGTTGGACCCGGGCTCGGGCCAGAATCTCGCGGCGCGCGGGATGGGATCGTCCCGGAGCGGAGGCGCGTGCGCCCTGATTGATTACGTTATGGTTTGCCGGACTCGTCCATCGGAGACGTCGTGACCAGAATAAGGCGTAGATCGCCGTCGCTGCGCAACGTACGTGTACTACGTAGCCGAGTACCCCCAAAAGCGAGGTCTTCGCGTGCGGTCGAACAAGTGGGTTTGCATTGCGCGTGCGAGCGGGGAAAGATCTAAACCTAGGCTAGACAGGACGGAGTGAGCTTGTATGGTTAGGTATAATGAAAAGTTGGGGGACGGGACGGGCCTGGCGGGCCTCGTGTTGAGATGGATTTCGCTGCGTCTGCCCACGGCTTGATCGATTGCACCGATCAGAAGGGGCGAGGGAGCAGGTTACGTTCTGCGCAGCAAGTGGGCAGGTGGGGAAGACGATGCCGGTGATTCCAATTCCAGCGCACCACCATTCGCGAGACAGGCGAACTTAGAGGCGGGCACGCGAGAGGTCGCCGAATTCCTTGGCCGCGTTGGCGAGGGAGAGGCGCAGGCCGGCGTCGACGAGGACGTCCTCACTGCCGCCGAGGATGCTGGCAAACTTGTAGGTGCGCATGAAGCGCTCGACGTACTTGCCCATGCCGCTCTGGGTGATGCCGCGGCCGCCAAAAATCTGCACGGCCATGTCTGCGACGTCGTGGGCGACGCGCGTGCACTCGTACTTGAGGAGGCAGATCTGGCCGGCGAGCTTGGAGGACATCTCGTGGTAGGGCATGTTGCACATGCGGTAGGTGATGTTCTCGCACCACGCCGAGACGGACTCGACGCGGGAGATCATCTCGGCGATCTGCTTGCGCACGACGGGCTGCGAGAGCAGCGGCTTGCCAAAGGCCTTGCGCTGCTGGGTCCAGCGCAGGCACTCGTCGATCATGCCGCGGGAGCCGGCGTTGATGTAGGCGCAGATCATCCAGCGCTCGTGGACGAAGTTGTACATGGAGAGCAGGAAGCCCATGTTCTCGCCGCCAATGAGGTTCTCGGCGGGGACCTTGACATTCTCAAAGGTGATGTAGGCAGTGCCGGCGGACGGCGAGTACGAGGTCTTGATCTTC
>KQ758897.1:402053-413852 GCA_001462505.1 Aurantiochytrium sp. T66 | reverse complement strand
CCTTCATCATGCACTGGCCCAACGGCATCGAGGCTGGGACGGTCTGGGACGAGCCTGTGAGCCAAGTCGATCTCTACGCCACCTTTGCGGAGATGGTTGGCGCTCCGACGGTCGACTCTCTCGATGGGCGAGACAGCTTTAGCATCTGGCAGACCATGTGCGATATCGATTCCGCCACGGACGTGCGCGAGGGCCAGCCGCTCATCATGGAGGACAGCGACGGAACCCTGGCCATCACATGCGATGGGATCAAGTATAACCCGAAGGCTGGGAAGAAGTTGTTCGACCTCGTGCTGGCACCCGAGGAGACGCTCTTCTACAAGATAGACAAGAAATCTCTGACTTACGCCACGGCTTTGAAGAAGGTTTTGGCCGAGATCACGAAGGAGGGCCATAGCGAGGAGACCCTCTGCCCCAGCACAGAACTTATTGAGAAGATGAGGAACAAAGCCAAGCCCCGGCGTGCCAGGCCTCGTCTTCTGGATGATGACGATTTGTACGACGAGAACATGTCGAATGAGTATGACTCCGACGAGGACGCCTAGGCCGTTTGAAATTTGGTTTCTAGAACCTAAGGTCACAAGTCAGCCCGAGGCTCACGATCATTGAGCGGGTTTCTCCGAAGACGGCCGATGATTTGAACTACAGAAAAATGTATTTTCTGCCTGTTTGCTTGCTCTCAAAACTTGAGAATCCTTGGCAAAAGCATTTCGGCCTGCACAAGGGCGTCGCGGCCAGGCGTGCCCTGCCCACACAGACATCTTTCGAACACCTATCATCATCCTGAATGGGCTCGGAAAGCTCCGTGATCGAAAAGTATGTTTCAAGTTGATATCAGTGGCATGCGTCACTCCCTCGTGCGCGCCCAGACACACGTAAGTCAGGCACTTGCCACTACCGGTACTTCTTCGTCCGCAAATCTCGTGCAGGGTTGTGCGACAAGGCCGATTGGCACAGACTTTGCAAGGACCACTGAAGATCAACCGCCCACTGGAATGGCTCGGCTACGACTTATTGTGCCCCGAATGGTGCGAGCAAGCATCCGCCAGCCGTCCCCGCCCAGGACGCAGATGTTCGCGTCAAATTCGCGCCCCAGAATAATATGCCCACGGAGAAAACTGCTATCAGTTCTCGTCGACTCCTCGAACCTGTCTGAAGAAGTCTTGTCCATCGTCAGACAAGACTTGACGTGACCTCTTTGCATCCGCGTCGCCGCGCTGGTCTCCCTGTGTCATCCCTGCCCTCGCACGCAACGCATGGGTCTCGCGTTATTTGGGCGCCGCATGTTTTGGGCGCCGACCGAGATCGCACGCTCGACTGTAGAAAAGCCTGTTACTACAGGCCGGTTACGAGGCGCTCAGTTCTCGAGCCCCGAGCGATACGTGACCAGTCAAGAGCGTTGATAATTCCGCCGTAAAGCACGGCGTGTATCTGCGCCCTAGAGTGGTTGGCCTGCCGTTGCCCTCGATCAAAGTCTGCTTCACTGTCGATCGACGACAAAATCGATGCCGCCTGGCGCGTGTGCGACCTAATGAACCGCACGCATGGGGGTCCTGCGCCATGCAGGCGAGCATGCCAGTGCTGTGCCGAGCCTGTTGTGCGGATCCAATCCTAAAGTCCTAGGCTAGTCCAGTTGCACGGCGTGGCGGGACCTGCCTGGATAAAGGTAGTACTGGATACTCCTACTACGTGCAGTAGTACCAGGTAGGCTACCACTAGTAGGCTACCACTAGGCCTAGTATGGAGAGAGTCCAACTGAGAACCTGGCGGCTGTGGGGCCGCTTGCCGTGGACCGCTATCGCCGATGCTAGCGCTGCTCGCACTTGCTGCTGCAGCGGGACAAAGGCCACAAGAAGAAGCGAGAGCGATAGTGGGAGGCTTGGTCGATTGTCTGGCCACTGGGCCGCCATCACACATGCGCCAAGTCGTGGCCGAGCGCTCCATCTTTTTTTATCATCCTTCACCATCGGTGTCCAGCTCTCCGCTAACTTGCGCAATTCTAGATTCGTACGTACGTACCTTGTACGTATACCAAGGGCCAGCCGCCCTACAAAAAGTCAAGGCTACTGCACCGCATAGGAATCGACTAGCGTTGAGGTCGCTACCCAGAACGCCATCTTGAAGAGGGCTGCTCAGAATCGCCGTTCGACGGTGCCAGGCAAACCCTCAAAGCCAGCCCTTCCTGCAAGCGTTTGCTAAGCCTGCTGCGTTGCGGTTCTTCAATTTGGACGTGTGCCTGGCCCACCAGACTCTCGGACACCAGGGTCTACTTTAATGCCATGGCTCCAAACGCGAAGCGCAGGCGCGGCAGCCATTTGTCACGCGCTGCGGCCATTCTGCTTGTGGGACTCGTGGGCAATGCCGTGGCCAGAATCCCGTGCGACGAGATTGCCAAGCCCAATGTGATCATCTTCTACACCGACGACCAGGGCTACGGCGATCGATCCAAGTACAATCCGGAGATTCTGAACATGCCCGAACTCGAGACGCTCGCGGAGGGCGGCCTCGAGTTCACCAACGGCCACTCCTCCGCGACCGTGTGCACGCCGTCGCGCTTCGCGATCCTCACGGGCACGTATTCCTTCCGCCAAAGACCCGGAGGGGGCGCCGCGGGGTCCGCAGCGGCGCCAATGGTCCCCGGCTACGACACGCTTGCTACACTCTTCAAGAGCGTCGGGTACAAGACGTACATGTCCGGCAAATGGCATTTGGGAATGAGTATGCCCGAGGATCTCGAAAATGGCGAGATCGAGGGCGGCCCGGTCGACGTTGGCTTTGACGAGTTCTTCGGCATTCCTGCGTCAATGGACTACGGCCACTTGGCGTACATTCGCGGCCGTCGCTTCGAGGAGGTTCCGGACATGAGCACCCACAGAGGGAGGATGGTCCGCTCTTGCCCAGTCACCAAGCGCGACAAGACCTGCATCACGTGGGGTCTCCGGTTTCCGTACTGGAAGGGCGGCAGGGTGTCGGTCGGCAAGGACTTTCGAGCCGAGTACTGTCTCTCCAACATTACAGCAGAGGCCATCAGCATGATCAACCAGCACGCCGCCGCCAACAACGCCACCGGCGGGGAACGGCAGCCCTTCTTTATGTATCTGCCCGTGACAGCACCTCACCTGCCGCACGCAGCCCATCCGGACTTTGCGGGCCGGACAAGCTACGGCGCGTACGCTGATGTTCTCGAAGAGATCGACTTTCGCCTCGGCCAGATCGTGCAGACCCTCAAAGACCTCGGCCTTTACGACGACACGCTCATCGTGTACACGAGCGACAACGGTCCCGAGGGCAAGATCAAGTTCGTCAGAACCGGGCTTGAGTCGACGTCCATTTACACGGGGCAGAAGCGCAACCTGTACGAGGGCGGCCACCGCGTTCCCTTCATCATGCACTGGCCCAACGGCATCGAGGCTGGGACCGTCTGGGACGAGCCTGTGAGCCAGGTCGATCTCTATGCAACTTTTGCGGAGATGGTTGGCGCTCCCACGCTCGACTCTCTCGATGGGCGAGACAGCTTTAGCATCTGGCAGACCATGTGCGATATCGATTCCGCCACGGACGTGCGCGAGGGCCAGCCGCTCATTATGGAAGACAACGACGGAACCCTGGCGATCACATGCGATGGGATCAAGTACAATCCCAAAGCTGGGATGAAGCTGTTTGATCTTGCTCTTGAGCCCAATGAAACGCTCTTTTACATGCCCCAAAGGCAAGCGAGGACGTATGCCAGGGCTTTGTGGAGGGTTTTGGCCAGAATCAAACGAGAGGGCCATAGCCAGAGAACAATCTGCCCTCCAAAGGCGATGATCACGAGGATAAGGAACACTGTCGTGCCCCGGCGTAGCGGCAAATCTCGTCAGCTGCAAGACGACGGTACCTCAGAGGACGAACAAGTGGAGAATTACTTCTCGGACGAGGACGCCTAGGTCCAGCAGGTCCCCCGATTTCGATAGCCCCGAGCTGATCTTTGAACTTGCGCCAAAGTAACCTCTGTATTCTGCCTGGCTGATGACATCGTCTTTTGGCTTTACCCGTCTTTTGGCTTTACTCGTGGGGCTAAACTCGGCCTCGCGTCGTGCCGGAAGCTCGTCCCACTTGGTCGCCGCTCCACGTGAGGCAACTGCAATTCCCTTGGTCCATGTCTCAACAAAGGAAAGCCTTTGTAGGCGCGATGCTCGTTAACATGGGCTCGTCGTGGAGGACGTCGACCAACCGCAGCCTCTGCGGCATCGCACCCCGACGATCGATCGTTGGTTCTTCGATCCGGCCGGCCGAGTCGGGCCGACTCCTCGCCTGTTTGGTGTTGACAAACGAAGGCCCTGCCAACGCTTGCGAGCTTGGCGCGCCGATGAAGCGCCGAGGCACACCGCTGCACCCTTTCTTTGCCTCGCGGCGGGAGCGCCATCTTGCCAGCGCTGTACCCTCGCCTCGCCTCGCCCGGGCCGGCTCGGAGCCTGGCAGGCAGTACGTAGCTCCGAGCCCGCTCCCTCTCCTCTCCTCTCAGGAAGCGAACGAGCAAGCCAAGCTCGCAACGTCCGTCCGTCCGTTCCAGACCCGCGGGGCTGAAAGATGAAAGATAGCGGCACGGCTCGTGGCGCGTGCGTGCGTTGCGTTGCACAAGCCGCGTGACAAGCGGCACGGCTGGCGGGTGCACCGCCCGGCCGTAGGCTTGGGTCAAGATCGCATTGGGTGGGTCGCCATTGCCTTGCCAATGGCGATGATTGCGAACGCCATTCTTGATTGATGATGATGATGATAACCGGCAGCGGCCCAACAATCGATCCAACGGCAGACGGGAATTCCGACAGGCAGCCAGGTTCTCAAAGCCCGAAAGCAAGTCACCGGTCAGCTGCAAACGCATGCGTTGGCCCGCCAGGTGGCCGGCCACGCGGGCTCGCCATCTAAACGAGTGGCAGCGTGCGGCGCCTTGCCAAGCCAACAGACAGATCGATCTTCGGAGGCCAGGCCAAATCAGACCATCAAATATCATGGCACGGACCGCGAACCGCCGGCGCGGCAGCCTGCTGGCGTGCGTTGCGGGCGTCCTGCTCGCGGGACTCGTGGGCGACGCCGCGGGCGCCAAGATCTCGTGCGACGAGACTGCGACGCCCAATGTGATCATATTCTACACGGACGACCAGGGCTACGGCGATCGAGAGAAATACAATCCGGAGGGCGGCCTCGAGTTCACCAACGGCCACTCCTCCGCGACTGTGTGCACGCCGTCGCGCTTCTCGATCCTCACGGGCACGTATGCCTTCCGGCAAAAACCCAGAGGAGGCGCCGTGGGCGCCGCGGCGCCGCCCATGGTCCCCGGTTACGCCACGCTCGCCACGCTGTTCAAGAGCGCCGGGTACAAGACGTACATGTCCGGCAAATGGCATTTGGGAATGGATATGCCCGAGGATCTCGAGACCGGCGAGATCGAGGGCGGGCCGGTCGATGTCGGTTTTGACGAGTTCTTTGGCATTCCTGCGTCGATGAACTACGGCCACTTGGCGTACATTCGCGACCGTCGCTTTGAGGAGGCCCCGGACATGGGCACCAACAAAGCCATCTACATGGTGGAATCGTGCCCTGTCACCAAAGGCGACAAAAGTTGCGTCACGTATGGTCTCAGGTTTCCATACAAGTCTTCGGGCAAGATCTCGGTCGGCAAGGACTTTCGGGCAGAGTACTGCCTCTCCAACATTACTGCAGAGGCCATTAGCATGATCGAGAGTCATGCCAACAACGCTACCGACGGGGAAATACAGCCCTTCTTCATGTATCTGCCTGTGACCGCTCCACATATGCCGCACGTCCCCCATCCAGATTTTGCGGGCCGAACAAGCTATGGCGCGTACGCCGACTTTCTTGAAGAGGTCGACTTTCGCCTCGGCCAGATCGTGCAGACTTTGAAAGATCTCGGGCTCTACGACGACACGCTCATCGTGTACACGAGTGACAATGGTCCTGAGGGCAAGAACAAGTTCGTCAATACCGGTCTTGAATCGACGTTCATCTACAGCGGCCAGAAGCGCAACCTCTACGAGGGCGGCCATCGTGTCCCCTTCATCATGCACTGGCCCAACGGCATCGAGGCTGGGGCCGTCTGGGACGAACCTGTGAGCCAGGTCGACCTCTACGCCACCTTTGCGGAGATGGTCGGCGCCCCGACGTTCGACTCCCTGGACGGGCGAGACAGCTTTAGCCTCTGGCAGACGATGTGCGATATCGATTCCGCCACGGACGTGCGCGAGGGCCAGCCGCTCATCATGGAGGACCACGACGCGACGTTGGCCATCTCGTGCGATGGGATCAAGTACAATCCAACGGCTGGGAATTTCCTTTTTGATCTTGCTCTGGAGCCCAGCGAGACGCTCTACTACAGGATCTACCGGCAAGCGAAACCCTACGCCAACGCGTTGACAGATGTTCTGACCAAAATCAAAAAAGAGGGCCATAGCGAGAAAACTCTGTGCCCCGACACGGCGATGATCGAGAAGATGAGAGCCATGGTCCAGCCCAAGCATGGCAGGCCTCGTCTTTTGCAGGGCGACGATTTTGATGAGATCGACGGAGACGAATCGGTGGATGGGTACCTCGACGAGGTCGCCTAGAAGGTTGTAACCTTTGTGCACAACGAGCTATTTATTTGCGCTTTGTATTCACTACTTGGACACTCGACTGCGTCTAGAAGAGCTAGTAGGCGCCAGGACGATGATCACGTCGTGGCTGGTTCAACCGAAGCAAAATTTTCGGCTTGCAAAGGCAAAGGAAGATCAGGGAATAACTCCACGATGGTCATGTGCCGTAGCCTGGCGGCATACGGTTCTCGGGGTAACGGGCCGATGGCGTGCGAGATACTCAGCAGGGAAGGCGTGGCGAGCACATTCCTTGGAGGCACACATTTTGAAAGGCTAGTTCTAAGCAAGCTCATCAATCTTCAAACGCCTTGCATGACGATAGCATCGGCCGCCGCGGGCTGATTGCTCGAAGATACTTGGACGTAGAACGGTAGAAGCGCTTCGTCAAAGCTCTGCAACAATTGCGACGCCTCCTCCGACAAGTTTACGCGCCTCACTGTCAGCCAAATCTGACGCTGACCCCGCGCACAGCCTGAGGGACCCGCACGGATCCAACTTGAAGGTCGCAATTTTTCGTGAGGACTGGCTGGTGCCGGTGATCGTGCCGGTGCCAGGGCCAGCCCCGCGCGGCCAGGCGCCGCAATTTCCCGGCCCGCTCTCAGTGGGTGCGTCCTCAACCGCAGTCCGCAGTCCAGTTCTGCGCAGCCTGCTAGCTAGCTGGCTCGCCGGAGAGGCTCGACGCCCGAAGACTGAAGACTCAAGTCGGGTCGACTCGTCGGAGGCCCCGAATGCACACTCCACTCCGCCGGCGACCAGCACCGCCCGCCCGCTCGTGAACGAACGACTTGCTCGCGGTCTGCGGTATGTTTCTTGTGCACAGCGCGCTGCGGCGACGATCGCGGCGACTGTGGCTGGCCGGCTGGCCGGGCTGGAGTCCAATTCACACGGCACAACGATTGCGGCACGACGAGTCCGAGTCAAGGTTGAAGGTACTCCACGTGCAGGTGCTCGCGATCATCCATCCGAGGAGAACCGCCAAAATTGCGCGCGTGCGTTTCGGAGGCGTCGGAGCAGCCGTCGAGCCCTCATCACGTTGTTCGTTCGCTCGCTCGTCTACGCGCGTACCCGGGTACGTACGTACGTAGTACGTCGGTCGGTCGCAAGTGCTTGACGGGCCGCAGTTCTGCCGCCGCCGCCGTGTCGCGCGTCGTTCTTGGCGAGGCCGGGCTGGACGACTGGACGGATCCTGGAGAACTCGTACGTACTGGTACGTACGTACGTGGTACGGGGTACTGTCATCATCGGCCGCGGCGGCGCTGGGCGCCTTTTGTGCGGGCCAAACCTCGAACTGCGCAGCCTCTGCGCGACCAGGTCCCTTGAGTCTCCACCTCGAAACTCGACTCGACTCGACTCGACCCGACTCGCTCGCCTCGTACGTGTCTCGTACGTGTACGTACGTGCGTACGTCCGCGCTGCAAGCTCGCACGCGCTGGTGGAGCGGCCGTGCAAGAACCAGCCAAGGTCTGGCCAAGGTCCAAGAGCTCTTGCCTGGTCAACCAGCCTTCGAGGCCACTTGGCCCGCTGCTCTTCGAGCAGCAGCGGCGCAAGCGCTGCTGGGCCAGTTCTGGCCCGGCAGCAGCCTGCCGAGCACGGGCGCCTCAATTCGGCCCCAGCGCGCGTGCGCGCCGCGGCGCCGTCTTTGACCCACTCCAGCGCGATCGGCACCACCAACAGCAAAGACCAACAACAAGAACAAGAGCACCTCCCTCGACCAGAAGCAGAAGCGGGGATCCCTGGCGCTCGACCTCGATCGACCAACCGCTCGGCGTCCACGCACGCGCGTCGCATCGCATCGCATCGCATCGCATCGCATCGTCGACGCTTCTGTAGTACCACACGTTCGACGGGTACACGCAGACGACGCCGGCCCACGGCCTGCACTGCAGCCGATCCACTGCAGCCGATCCTGCCTGCCTGCAGTCACTGGGAGGGAAACCGACCCCGTTCAGGCACGCCCGCGCCGCCGCGCCGCGACTCGACTCGCCGCCGAGGCCGGCCGGGGCCTTGGGCGTGGACCTTGGGCGTGGACCTTGGGCGTGGACCTCGAGGACGCGCGCGTACTCCAGGCCCGGAAGCCGTTCCCGTGGCGCAATTCAATTCTCAGAAGCCTGGCCGGCCGCCGCGCTCCGCGAACTCCAGTCTCTCTCTGGTCTCGCTGGGCGGGGGCGCGCGCGGGCACGCAGCGGCGCAGCGCGGCGCAGCGCGAGGCTCCTTCGAGTTGCGCAAGCAAGAGATCGGGGCCAAGAACCCGCGCTCGCACATCGCGAATCCATCCCCTGTCGCGGCCTGGAGGACAGAGACCGGCGCGGCGGGCGGGCGGGCGGGCGAGCGGGCGGGCGTCCTGAGCGGGCGTCCAGCCTGGGCGGGCGTCCAGGCTCGCACGAGGGCGGAGGCAGTCCCGAGGCCAGGAGTGACGTCGACGTCGCGCTTGAGGTGCACACCCCGCGCGGAGACCTCGAGCGGAGCGGCGACGAGGAGCGTGAGGAGGAGGACCGCCGCGAGGGGAGGGAGGCGCGCGGGATTGCGGGAGAGGAAAAGTCCAAGAAAGCGACCGCGCGCGAGCACGCTCGGCGACTTCGTGACAGGCTCCACGCATCTCGCGACGGCCCGAAAGCGAAGTCCCGGATCAAGCAGCCTGGGTCTACGATCGTGAGAGAAGGCAGTTGCAGGCGGACAACCAAGTTCAGAGGCGCGCGCCATTGACGTGCGGAGCGCCAACGAGAGCGGCAAAAGAGTCCCTGAAGAGTCAAGTTTACGTGGCGAAGACCACCGACCTGGACCCAGATCTGAGCTTCGAGAGCGCCGGCGCGGCCTGGATTATTCTATTGTACGTACAGGTACGTACGTAGGCAGGTGTCCGGCCTGGACGGAACATCCGCCCCAGCTCGCGCCGCCGCCTGCTGCGCACAGTGCCCTTTTAGCTCTGATTCTGGACCTCGAGCCAGCCGACCAGCCAGTCAGCCAGTCGTCCGAGCCGGACGGAAACAGCTCCGACCAGCGAAGAGCTAAAACTCATTCGCGCATCCCCCGCGACGCCATCGATGGCGTCGCGGCACCATCCACGCCCGGCCGACCGTCTGGCCACCGAGGCGTCGCCACCCCCACCTCTTCCACCTCTTCCGGCATCAACAGGGCCAGCACAACGGGCCATGGCCGCTTTGGATGGAGAATCCGACTGCGAGAGCGCTTCGCGCGAGGCCAACACCGAGACTTTCGCCAGCGCGATCGAGGCGACTGCCGCCGCCGGCAACGGCCCGCTCGCCAATTCGCTCGAGGCGCTCCAGATTAGCAGCCCCAGCTTTGATGTCCTGGCAATACCCCCAGAGTCGCTCGTGGTCACGTTTTCGCAGACCCTCTATGAGCTCGCGGTCCGGCGCCAGGGGCTCCAGGATGAGCTCTCGGTGGCCGATATTGAATGCTTTGTGCGCTGCACGAGCCGCTTCTACAAGAGCCAGAACCCGTTTCACAATTTCCACCACGCCTGCTCCGTCACGCAGGCCGTGTGCTGCCTCGTGAGCGACCTCGCCGTCTTCTCGCCACGAGAGCGCCTTCTGCTTTGCCTCATTGCCCTCTGCCACGATGCTGGCCACCTCGGACTCTCGAACCGGTACCTTGCGCAGCGCTTCGCCAGCGAGGCCCAATCGCAGGATCCCAAGACTTCTCCGCCGAGCAGCGTCGAGGAGTCCAAGTCCGTAGGTGAGACCTGCCGCCGCGACGCCGACGAGGATTCCGCCTACGCCGGACCTAGCACGCAGGCCGAGAGGGAGGCCGAGGACGGCAAGGCTACCGTGGCGGCAGCCACGGCGGCCATGCAAGATCCTCTGAGCGATCCTCGCGAGGTGGTTTCGCGCAACGGTGTCCTGTCCACTATGGAAAAGCACCACGTCAAGATCGCGCACAAGATCTTCCGGCACCACCCGGTGCTCTTGCGGGCCGTCTCGCGGAGGGACCACGAGAACGGCGCTGCCAACGCTGCTGACGCTGCTGATGACGTCGATGCTGACAGCGACGACGACATGGACGACGCCGGCATGCAGGAGATCTCCGCCTTCGTCCTCGTCACCATCCTCTGCACGGACCTCGCCGTGCACGACACCCTGCTCAACGACCTGGCGCGCGGCAATGAGGGGGAGACCTCGCTGCGGGCCAAGCTGCGTCTCGCTGCGCTTATCATGCACTGCGCGGACTTGTCGAACACGAGCCGGCCCTTTGAGGTGAACTACGAGTGGTCCTTCCGGCTCGACGAGGAGCGCAGACTGCTCGAGGGCGGCGAGGCGCCGGCAGCGATCGAGCTTCCGTCGGTGTCAAAGTTCGCCCGGGGCGAGGTCGGCTTCATCGAGCGCTTCATCGAGCCTAGCTGGGTCCAGCTCGCCGAGTCGAGCGAGGCGCTCGAGAAGGCCGTCGCGCCTTGGTTGCGGATGCTCCGCACGAACCTCGCAGAGTGGAAGAAGCTCGCGGCGCAGGACAAGGTCTTGTCGAATTTCGTCAAGGAGCGCCGTCGCCGGTCCATCTCCTCGCTCGGCGCGCGCTCGAGCTCGAGCAACGGCAGCGACTACGACGATCTCGCGTCGGCAGACAGCAAGGAATCGACGCACTGCGACGTGACCTGCGCCTGCGCCGAGAGTCCCGAGGCGTGCACGTGCGAAGATACACGCTCTCTTCAGCTCGCTTGCACGCGTTCCTTCATCATGCGCACGCCCGCCTCGCAAATTTGCTGCACGATTCTGGAGAAGGAGCGGTCCTCGCCGCGCGGGAGCCGCCCCTCGCAGATTGCCTAATTTCGTCGGTCCAGCGAAGACCAGCTTTGCGTTGCCGTAGAGAACGCGTGTCCCGTGTCCTGTCCCGCCGCGGGTGTTTTGCACCCGCTCCCTTCGTAACATAGATATTTCAAGCCTCTCGAAGAGCCGAGCGAGAGTCCTGACCTCGGTCACCTCGCGGCCCGAGGCGGCTTTCTCATAAAGTGCGAGTACGTAAATTGTTGTGCGCTCGATGCACGCCACGCTCACAAGTCTTCTTGGAGGGAGAAGAGGGAGGACTGCAAACGTTGCAGGCTACTCACCGAACGTTGCCTGGGCATGATCCGGACCATCCGGTACGTACCCAACGTGCCGGAAACGGGAAAGTTATGACTGCCCCTCGACTCGTGCCCTCGCCCTCGGCCCTCGGCCCT
>KQ758897.1:307840-322477 GCA_001462505.1 Aurantiochytrium sp. T66 | reverse complement strand
GCCGGCGGCGGCGGCGAGGAGGCCGACGCGAGCATCGAGGGCAGCCTGCCGGAGCTCGTGAACGCGCTGGCCTGCACGAAGTGGCTCGGCAAGTACATCGAGGGCGCGCTGGGGACCGACGACTTCGAGGCCGGCCTCTTCCGCGTGCGCGCGGCGGACGCCACGCTCGACAGGCTCAAGGAGATCATGAAGTACCCGGAGGGCCTCCCGTACCAAAAGGTCACGCTCTTCGTCGAGGAAAACCGCAAGGCCAAGGTAAGTCACCGTCATCACGGCCCGAGCGAGCGTTGCGAATTGCCCACCATGACCATCGATCGGCCCGTGCCACGCGGCGGGCCAGAGCAGCGCGGCCCTGGGCTCCGCGGCTGCGCAGCGAACTTGACTAACGCGCCTCTCATGATTGTCGCAGGGCCTGGCCGAGTGCGCCAACGCAATTAGCTCGCTGCTCAAGGGGTACCTGCGCGGGCTGCCGAAGCCGCTCCTCCCCTTTGACTTTTGCACCGAGGACCTGCGCAAGTACGGTCTTGCCGAGGCGCGGGACGACGAAAAGCGGAGCGAGGTCGGGTCGAACCTCGCTGAAGACCTCATGCACACCATGGTTTCCTTCCACGACGGCTGCTCGAACGAGGTCCTGGGCACGGCCATCAGCCTGTGCGGGCAAATCTTCTCGCTGCTCTGCTCCGTCTCGCGGATACGCGTCTTTGAGATGCACAGCTACGACCTCTACGTGCCGTTTCTGCCGTCCATCTGCGGTGCGCGAGACCCGATGCAGCTCATCAAGGAGCACCACTCCATCAAACGACTCAACGACGAGCGGCGCGCCGCCGAGGTGGACAAGCGCGCGCCACCGCAGACTCGGCTCGAGGTGATGATCATATTTGGCCACCGCATCTGGGGCTATGTTAAGATTTGCATGCCGGACCTCGACGTGGCAATCAACGCGCTGCGCGAATTCGACAAGGCCAACAAGGCGTCCATGGCGCGCGACTCGCAGACCCGCCGCCGCAAGCGCGACGTCATCAAGCGCATCTTTAAGCCCAATAGCTGGTTCCAGGACAAGGAAGGCAGCGGCAAGAGTGCCAAGGACAAGTCCAAGGACAAGAATGCCTCCTTCTCCTCGGTAAAGACCTCCTCCACGGTCTCCTCGGCGGGGACTGCGGCGTCTGCGGGGGACGTCGCCTCCTCGTCATCATTTCTAGCGCGGCAGCGCAAGGCCTCAAGCGCGGCCATGGCTTCGCTCGCGCTGCGCAAACCCTCGCAACAGCAGCAGGAAGAGGAGTCAGTTCCAGGCGCCGCACGAGACGGCGAGCTGCAGCAAGGCTCGAAGCAGGGCGCTTCTGGAGCGACGCAAACCGGCGCGCCCGCCCCGCCGGCGGCTCCTGCGCCGCCGCAATACATGGCCAACGTGAATCAAGTGTTTACCGCCAACCCGGAGCTGGCCGCCATCAAGCCCAACCGCGTGCAATCGGTGCGTTTACGGTCCTCGCCAACGCAGGAAGCGCACCTCTCGGCGGCCAAGCTCCTGGACTCGCCTCCAGACTCGGTCCCCGTCCCAGTCCCGCGGCAACAGTCCGTGCCCGACATTTCCGACTCGGTGCGTTCCACGGCAGCAGACATTGGCAAGCGCGTCTTTCGCAGAGCGACCTCAGCCGAGCCACCTCTCATGTCCACCGAGGAAGGCGACGATGAAGACGAAGAGGATACCGACGATGACGACGAGAACGATGGCGACAAGTAAACCCGCGCTCTGTTTGCACAACCGTGTGATTCTGCGTACCGCGCCGCGCAAGCGAGCGAGAGCCGCACTCAGCATTGTCGACTTGCGTTCACTTGATCTTGCACTCATCGCCGCGGACGAGCATCTTCTAGGCCTACGCCGCGCAGGCCTTACGACCGGCATACGTTTGGGTTTTTGCAGTTCCGACGTCGCAGTTCCTTCCTCGAGACTCCGCGCACAGCATGTTCGTCTCGCCGCTCGACGATCCTGCCGCCGGATCTGTATCGACAGAGGTCTCGGGCATCTTCGAGGATGAGTCTCGAGCATCTTCAAGGCGGGAGTCTCGTCCGGGAAGTTGGAGCACCGTTGCAGGCAGCTCGGTGAGGTCGCCGAAACATTGTCATCGCAACGGCGTCCAAAAGACTTCTGACAATCAACCAAAGACCGCGCAGCCCAGCCCAGCAGCACTGCGTCACCGTGTGCTGGGTGCAAGGCCAGGGTGCTGTGCGAGGTCGTCTCGCACGCTAAGCTAAGCGCTACGAGCGAGACCCGAGACCCGAGACCCTCTCGGAAGTGCCGATGATCAGCGACACATGAGAGTGCTGGCATGGCTGGGCGGAGTGGAGTCTTGCGAGTCTTGCGATGTGTTTCCAACTCTGCCGTCAAGCTGCACAGATCAAGCACGCCAACGAAGGCTGCGCCTGGGTTTGTTCTCACGACTTGTCATGGTCATCGTCACGAATCTTGCACCGCTCCTGCGATGCGATGCGAATGACGAGTCCGAGTCCCGCTCGCATCATCGCCTTGCGGCCTTGGCCTCGACTGACGCTGCATTTCTGGCCTCACTCGGCCCTCGCCTCGCCTTCGTGGGCTTCGTGGCGCGGCCACGGTGGTCGCGCGCGCGCGTGCCGCACCATCATAAACTTTTTCTTCTTCTTTTCTTTTCTTTTCTCTTCTTCTGCTTTTTCCCTTCTATTCTCAGGTTAAACTTTCTTTCACTATGTTTTCACCGCTCCCGAGCAGTGATGAGAGGGAGAGAGCAGCCGGCGGCGCGCGCGCGGCCTCGGAGGAAGCCTCTTCCGCCCGACCGCGCAGGCACGGCCGCGCCACGACCTGGCGCTGCTCGCTCGCTCACTGCAAGCTCCGCAGCACGTAGTATGTACGCAGTACGAGTATACGTGCGTAGCCCGGAGGACGCCCGGAGTGGACTCTGGTCTGACATGGTCCCGTCCTGGTCCATTCTGGGCATCCAAGAAACCGACGATAGATTCCTTCGTTCACTCATCATCATCCACTGCAGTCTGCGATCTCGGACCGTCGTCGGCCACGGTACCCTGGTAGTCTTGACCGTGACGGCGGTGCGTGCTGCGCTGCAGGCAGCTGCTCATCAGGGCTGATCAGCTCGACCTCGAGGAGGAGGAGCGTGCGCACGCGCGCGGCCTTGCTGGAAGCTCGCTCGCACACGGCCAGAAAACACGCGCTCGCTCGCCCGGCTTTCGGACGTCCTTGAAGCCTTTGGAGGTGAGGTGGCCGAGACTCTTGGTCGCCTTGGTCAGTGTCGAACGTCGTGCAGGAAGACGACTCGACTTCGTGCACAACTTTTTTTATCGCACGACTCGGGGCTGGCCAGCAGCATACCCCGACCGACCAGCCCCGGCGCTATCCATAGCAGATCACGCCGCCCAGCGGGCAAGCAGACCCCGATCCAGCCCAGCGCACGTCGCCAAAGGTCGCAGGTGGGTCGGTCGTCGGCGGCGGCGCGGCCAGGTGGACACGGAAGTGGCGGACGCGCAGCGTAGACAAGCCAAGTCAAGGGCACAGGCACCATGGACGACGCCAAGATCGCCGCAGAGGTGGCGGCGGCCGAGACGGAAATCGGCCCCGCGCGCCAGGTGATCATCGACGAGAGGACGGGCAAGATCAAGGTGTACCCGCGCAGGTGGGCCGTCGTGTTCTCGATTGGCTTCATCTACGCCACCTGGAATATGCACACCTCGCGGCAGGTGGCCACCTCGCCCGCGTACGCCAAGTACTTTGACATCCCCAACGAGGCATTTAGCTCGCAGGGCCTCGGCATCGACTTCATGGGCGTCCTCTCCTCGCTCATCCTGCTCCTTAGCTACTTCCCCGCCGCCTACGCCATCGACCGCTGGGGTCTCCAGGTCACCATCGGTGGCGCCTTTGCCATCATGCTCTCGTCCTGGATCTGGTACGCGGCCGGCACCTCGTTCGTGGGCGTCCTCCTCGGGCGCTCGGTCGCCTCCGTCTGCGGCCCCGTCGTGTCCTCGTCCATCCTCGCCGTCTCGAACCGCTGGTTCCCCGAGACCGAGCGCGGCATGGCCACCGCGCTCATCAGCCTCTTTTCGCTGCTCGGCTCCGGCGCCGCGCTCATCCTCGCGAGCTTCTACGCGACCACCGACTCCGAGATCGTCGACATCACGCTCAAGTCGTGCGACCTGGCGGACCTTCGCTCCGCCTTGAACAATGAGACCCTCTACACGCAGATGCTCGTCGCCCTCGACGCCGGCGAAGAGCTCGAGTGCCTCGACCAGTACAGCGATGCCAAGGACTCGTTTTGCTGCTACCAGCCCACCGACATCGAGGGTCTCAACCTGCTCATGGCCATCATTCCCACCGTCGCCTTCATCTGCGTCGCGCTCTCGGTCCGCAACGCCCCGCCCTCGGCGCCCTCGGCCGCCGGCGAGCCCAAGGACTTTGTCGGTCTCCTCCGCGGCACCAAGATGATGTTCACGAACCAGCGCTTCGCCAAGCTCGCGCTCAGCGACTTCGTCGTCTCGGGCCCTGTCCTCGTGCTCTACTCGAGCGTCGGCCGCGTCTTCCCGGCGGCGATCTCCTCGTACAGCTTCCTCGCCTCGGCGGCCGGCGTCGGTCTCGCCGTGCCCACCGCCATCCTCGTTGCCCACATTCTCGACAAAACCAAGCGCTACTACACCTTCTCGGCCGGCGGCTACGTCACGGGCACCCTCTTCTGGATCATCTGCACCATCGCTTACACTGCCAAAACCGACACCGCGAACTGGGTCTTCTTCGTCTCGGTTATTCTGGCTCTCAGCGTCTTCATTGCCTGGCAGACCGCCGTCTACGAAACCAAGCTCGAGTACGTCTTCACGCACCACACCTCGCTCGAGGGCCTCATCACGGGCTGGGACCGCGCCGTTATCAACTTGTCCAACCTCGTCTTTGTCAGCGTTCTCGCCCCCGAGGTCGTGAACGGCGTCGATAACACCTTCATCATCGGCGCAGTCATCATGGTCCTGGGCTGCGCCCCGGTGCTCCTCATCAAGGATCGCTTCCGCTACCTGCGGCTCGCCTACGACCGCAACAAGGACGAGCGGCAAATCGACCTCTAAACTCTGCCCAGCGCCTACAAGCTGTGCGTCATCGGCGTCGTCGCTCTCGTCTCTCAGAAACGAGCGACACGCGCTACATCTGTGTGTGTTTGTGTGGCAGCGCGTCGGCAGGCCTCTCGTCTCCTATCCGGCTCGCCGGCGCTCTGCCGTTCCTGCCTCAGGTCTCAAAGTGGTCTGCAGGTCTATCCACGGACTCGGTCCCCGCTACGTACTTCGGTACTGTGCTCTCGAGCTCGAGGCCGCCGGGTCTCTCTAGTATCACAACCATCTTTCCGTGTGCAAGTCCTGGCGTACGTAGCAAGTGTGGCGTTTCGTCCTCGCCGAGACAGATTCTTGCCCTTCGCGATCATTTCCTGATCACGAAAATGTATGCGGCCGCCTCTGCGCGCGTCACCGCAACGAAATGCTGCCAGGTCTGGCCAAAAATATCATAAAAACTAGGATAGGGTCACGCGGGTTGGCGGCAGCCAACCCAAATCAGAAGCTACCAATTCCGTCTCGCCATCATCACCCTCGAGCATTACTTTGCGTCACCTTCATTCTCGATCATCTTCCTCGGACGTTCAGGATGAAAGAGGGTGTATCGCCGCGCCTTGCTCTGACGCCGAAGACTTGTCCATGCTACGTACAGCTCTAAATCGAGTTCAGCGAGAGGTCGTTCGCAAAACACGTGCCCGTCTTGGAGCACTCGAGCGCGTACCTGTCGCAGGGCGAGCCGACGCAGAGCTGGTCCGACTCGCAGATCGATAACTTGGCCCTGCGCTCCACCTGGATGGTGCTGTGCGAAATATCCCGGCCGCGCAGCACGTGCTGCGATCGCTGCAGCGCCAGCTCCATATCCAGCGCGTCGTCCACGACAACGTGCACAGAGAGCGACGGCTCGCCCACAGTGAGGCTCCAAATGTGCAAGTGGTGCACGTCCACCACGCCGTCAATCGAGACAAGCTCACGGGCGATGGCCATCGGGTCGTAGCCATCCGGCACGCCCTCCATGAGCACATTCAGCGACGTCTTGAGAACGCTGTAGGTGGAAATGAGCACCATAATCGAGAACAAAAACGTCACGATTGGATCCGCGAGCTGCATGTGCGGGTGCGTTTCCCCCGGGAAAATCCAGATGAGGATACCTGCGATGCACACACCTGCGCTCTGGATCAAGTCTCCAATCGCGTGCACGTAAGCAGCGGTGACGTTAATATTGGAGTGTTTTGGCGCCGCCATGAGAGGCGCGCCGGGACTGTTGACATCAACGCGGAGCTCCTCCAAGGAGCTGCTGCCGTGGCCGTGACCATGGTCCCCGTTGTGGCTGTGCCCGTGGCTTTCGTCGTGACTATGGCCGTGGCTCTCGGCGTGGCTGTTTCCGTGGCTCTCGGCGTGGCTGTGGCCGTGGCTCTCGACGTGACTGTGGCCATGGCCATGGTCCTTCTCCTCTTTCTTTTGGCCGTGGCCATGACCGTGACTGTGACCGTGGTCATCTTCACCACCTTCTGCGCCGCCGTGGCTGTGCCCGTGGCCGCCGAGGTGGCTATGGTCGTGCCCGAGGACGAAGAGCAAAGTCACGTTGGCAACGAGGCCAAAGCCAGCGATGATGGACATAATCTTGCCGTCCACAAAGCCGGCCCGCGTGTTCTTGAGGATGCCCTGCGTGCGCAAAATGGCCTCCCACAGGAGCACGCCGGTCAAAAACCAAATGAGCATGACGCTAAGCACGGCGCCGACAATCTCAGCCCGCTTGAACCCATAACTCAGCGTGGGCGTGGCCTTGCGGTTACCCAAGTAGAGTGCAAAGAGGGAAATGAGAAAGCCTGCCACGTCTGAGAGCAGGTGGGCGGCATCCGTCATGATGGCCAGACTCCCGGCGATGTAGCCGCCCACAATTTCCAGCATCATGAACGTGAAGCAGATTAGCGTCGCGCGCACGAGCTTCCGGCGCGCCTTCTTGGACTCTGGCGACTCCTGCACGCCCGGGTCACAGTCGTCGCTCTTGCCGTACTCGACGAAGCCGACAAAGTTCGACAGGGTCGGCGCGTCCATCGCGCTCATCCGGCGTCCATCTCTGCTCCCATTCAGCAGCGAGGTCGCCTCGGACGTCGTCGACGTCGAGGACGCGCTCTTGCCCGCCGTCGACGCCGCCGCGACGCTCCCGTACGAGGTCGCTGCGCCCGTCATGGCCGCGGCCTGCGCGTCCGCGGAGCCCGACGCGGTGATCCGCCAAATGTTCGCCCGACTCCGGCCCCGGTCCGCGAGCCGCGCGGCGAGATCCGCGGGCGCCGGCGGGGCGGCGCGGGGTCTGCGCTGCGCGGGGCGCCGGTGGGCGGGCGCGCGCGGCGCGAGGGCGTGCGTGCGGGGCGGCCGCGGGTCTCGGGGTTCAAAGCGATTTGCGGCTCCGAGTCCCTCGCCGCCCTTGCGGGGCGCCATAACGTACTTGTGGGCCGCTATAGCGCACTTGCGGGACGCCATAGCGCACTTGCGCGACGCCCCGCACTACGAACGGACGGATAGAGCACTTGCAGGGGAGGATAACGCACTTGCAGGAAGCCCCGCCACTGAAGAACGAATTGCCATTGGTGGCCGGGGTCAGCGGGATGAATCTTGAGATCCCCGTGAAGACTTTCTCATGCGAAGACACTGGAATCGTGCCAGCAGCGCCAGCAATTGCTTCTTCATAATATTCATAAAGGTCATGAAAGTTTTGACCGGGTTCCAGTGCTTGATGATCATCGACTTGATGACGCCTTTGATCAAAGAAACCCCTAGGTCTAGGGCCTAGTAGGTCGCATTCGGGTGATTGAAGAACTCTTGTGCTGTGTGCTGTGGCAAGATCCTGTGCTTGGTTTACTCCGAGTTCTGGCCTAGCGGCAGACGTATACGGCGAAGAATGTACGGTAAGCCAGATTTTCATCCAGCCCGGGAGCATCGTTGGAGCACTTCCGCGTTCGTGGCGCGCTATAGTTCACTATCCGGGTCCGCTTCGCGCCATTTGCGGGGGGCTATAGCCCACTTGCGGGGGCGGCAATAGCCCTGTGGCGGGGCGGCGCAAAACCTCGATCTGGGCTTCAACGCCGCTCGCGCGGCCTCGGGGACTCAGCGCGCGGCCGCAAGGCGCGATCCCGGGCCCTAGACGCCCCCGCGCGCGGCCCCGCGCAGCCCTGGCCTCGGCGGCACCCGCGGCGGCGGCGCGGAAATGGCGGACCATGGCGACGCCCGCGGTACCCGCGGCCACGGCGACGCCGACGGCGACCGCCCGAGCGCCGACGAGACGCCGCCCTTCGTGCCCCGCGACAGCGAGGCGCGGCTCGGCGGCGAGGCGCTGTACCGGGAGTCGATGCAGCAGTCTGACGTGCAGACCAAGTTTCCGAGGCTCCAGGGAGACAACGTGGCCACCGACGCCAAGGAGCTCACCGCCGATGAGGAGGCCGCGCTCGAGGCGGACGAGGAGGACGAGAACCCCGCCGAGATCGACGTCAAGATCGACTCACAAACTGACCGCGACCAGGACGGCGACGACCTGTATCTCAATGTAGACAGCGCCCGCGTCGGCAGCGGGAGCCGCGACGGCGGCCGCGCCTCGCCCAAAGTGACACTGATCCGAAACAGGCTGTCGAGCCTTGGGCTCGCGATGGACGAGCCGCTCTTCCACACAAAGTCCACGAAGAAGCGCTTCGTGCACAAGCAAAAGCCCATGCTCGCGTTCGAGTTCCGCGACAACGGCGACATGGAGTTCGTCGACCTACGGCGCGACGACATCATGCAAGAGGCGCGGCGCATGGTCCCGGAGCCGCGCCTCTGGACCATGGGCACGCTCGAGGAGCAGGACATTGCCGCGGCCGCGCTCGAGGACCCGACCGCCGTGCGCAGGCGCTTCAAGGGGACCCTGCAGCACCGCGACATTCGCGTGCTCGACCCCTCGTTCGCGCAGTCCCGCGACCCGGGCATCCTCGTGCGCCGGCACTCGATTCTTGTCAACCTGCCGCCGATCCGCGCGCTCCTCTTCTACAACAAGACGCTCATCTTCCCCGAGGAAGGCGCCGACGGCATTATGAAGACGCTCATGATGCGCCTGCGCGACGGCGGCGAAGACAATACAGTTGTGTCATTTTCGATGCGCTCGCTCGAGGCCATCTTTGTCACCGTGTGCCAGCTCTTGCAGGAGCGGGTCGATGACCTCGAGCCGCGCGTCGAAACGACCGTGAACGAGATCATCAAGACCTCGTCCGGCGTCACCATCGAGCGCTTGCGGCAGGCCAAGTCGCGCGTGTCCAAGATCTCGTCGCGCCTCGTCGGCGTTCAGGACGCCTTTGAGGAACTCCTCGAGAACGACCGCGACATGGCGCTCATGAACCTGGACAAGGTGCACAATTTCCCAGACTACTACAACGACGACCGCGAGGACGTCTGGTGCGTGGATCACGAAGACATTGAGCTTTTGGTAGAAAACTACGCCCAGGCCATCGACGGTACCATCGCCAAGATCGCGAGCCTCCGCAACCAGATCGACTCGGCAATTAGCTCCACCACGCTGCGTCTGGATCTGGCGCGTAACAAGCTACTTGGCATTGACCTCCTCGTCACGAGCGTGACCGCTGCGGCCGCGCTCGGGGCCCTCGTTGCGGCACTCTTTGGCATGAATCTCAAATCGGGCGTTGAGGAGGAACCGGGCTGGTTCTGGGGATGGTTTGGCGGCGTCATGGGGAGTCTTCCAATCATGGTCTCTCTGATGTTCTACGGGATCTACCGGGCCGGTCTTCTCATTTCGTGAGATCGCAGCTCGAGCGCGTCGCCGTCACGCGCTAGCCCTATTACTGAGCGGGGGTGCGTGTTTCCGATTTATTGGTTTATTTCTGATGCTCGCTACGCGTCTCGAAGCGTGCGTGAAGTAGCCATGTCTCCCAGGACTCGCCGCATGCGTGCCCGCAGGCGATGCTCTGCAAGATCGGAGGGCGCCCTCGCCCATAGTTCCATGGCCAGCTCACTGCTGATGCGGGTGCTGGTGAGGAGGCGCCGGCTCCAAGCGCGCGCCAACCTGACCCGTACCTGCGTGCGGGGCCGACGGGTTTGGGCCCGGCGACGGCGCCATTTGATGGTACTGCGGGGGTTGGCCGTGGGGGTGGTGGTGGTGCGACTGCTGGTGGGGCGGCGGCCCACCGTGCCCGCCGTACATCATCGGAGACCCGTACATGGACGGGTGCGGCATTCCCCCGTATGGCTGCCGCAGCGGCGACGACGCCAGCGGGCTCATGTGCTGGTGCTGAGGCTGGTGCTGCTGGTGCTGCATGTGCATA
The DNA here is from genome assembly GCA_001462505.1 of Aurantiochytrium sp. T66. NCBI lineage: Eukaryota > Bigyra > Thraustochytrida > Thraustochytriidae > Aurantiochytrium > Aurantiochytrium sp. T66. Next base: position 312,107 of record KQ758897.1, on the reverse strand, counting down.
GTCTGCTGGTGCTGCTGCGGCGGCTGTTGCTGCTGCGGCGGTCGCGGCTGTGCGTTTGCCTGGGTCTTGAGGTACTGATTGTGTAGAATGTCGATAAACTTGTCTGTGTGGACGAGGCGGAGCAGGACGTCCTTCATTTGCTCTTTGCTCAGCGTAAAATTTGCTGCGGCCTGCGGGCCTGTGAAGGAGGCAGGTGGCGCCTCCTCGCTGGCATTCTTGGCCGGCGTGCTCGAGCCGCCGTTACTTGCGCTCGTAGAGGCCGCCTGCTGGAACATGTCTTTGAGGAGCTCTGGCATATCTTCGTTGGGCTTGTCTTGCTTCACCCCGCCGCCATCAGCGCTGGCGGCGATCTTCTCGAGCGCGGCGACGATCAGCTTGCGCTCGTCCTCTTTGTTGAACCAGAGACTGTACACGCCGGCGTCGCAGCGGAACATGATGTAGCCGTCGGTGAGGTCGTACTCGAAGCCCTCGCCAATGTACTGGAGGAAGTTGCTCGAGCTCGCGCGGTTCACCACTACGAGGCTGTGCGCGGGCGCGCCCTGGCGCTCCGTCACGAAGACCGGGCCCTCGATATCTTCGCGCTCCCACTCCATGTCGGCCTCATTGTACGCGTACACCGCCACGAAGACCGCCGAGGCCAGGATCCCGGACGCGTCCGGGTCCAGCCGCTTCACCTGCCGCAGGTTCTTGCGCTCCCGCGCGTCCGCCATGGCGCGCGCGGACGGGTCGACTGCCGCTCTCGCCGCCGGGCCTTCTTGTTGTTTGCGGTTTGTCGCTTCGTCCATTATTATGATAAGATTAGTTAGCAGCCGCTCTAATAATCTCGAGCAGCGCGACATCCGGCACTTCAGCGACTCCGCGCAGATCGGCGGCGGCTTCTGCGCAGAGACGAGGGAGACCCCCGACCGGAGCGCGTGATTAAGGAGAACCTGATCTTGATCGCGCCCTTTGTCCCGCGTCTCCGGAGATCGTCGGTCAGCAATTTGGGGGCCGCGGCCGAAAGATGACGGCGGTGAAGACGCGGTGCAGCCGGCTATACTCAGTTCTGAGGTGGGCCGGAGATGATCATGGTGACGGATCTCGAAGATTTGCAGGACCCAACTTTAGACCTATCCGGCAAGAGATCCTTTTGATGTGGTGATGTGCACTGCATGGTGAAGGCCAGCCTCTTTTCATGGCAGTCTGAGGAGGATCGCTTTCTTGTTGTGAAAAAAGCCACGGGAAGCAACTCTTCTCGATGGCGGCAGTCGACGGGTTCGCCCAGCATTACGACGTCGCTCAGTTCAGATTAGGGATTATAATACTACTACCACTACAACAAGTACAAAGGATGGGCTACGGCGCGTCATTCCGCAGCGGGCGGGAGCTGTGCGCCGTCGATCCAAAAGGGGCCGAGGCGGTCCAGCGGCCCGATAAAGCGCGCCCGGGTCTTGCGCAAAGGAATGCGATGCACGCGGCTAGATACGCCGCGGCGGAGAAGGTATAGCACATGCTCTCCTACGAAAATGACCGTCCCCTGGAGCGGTTTGCTCAGGTGACCGCCGGCTTTGACGACAATCTCCAGGCGAGCGCCCAGCAGGCCGACATTTCTTAGGACCTTGCGCAGCTCCTGGGAATTGACAGACAAAGCGCGCCACGCGTCAGGCCCGGTCGTAGCGGCGGTGCCAAGGTCAATTTTGGTCGCAGAAGTCGCGCTCGTCGAGGCCGTCTTTGCACCGCTGGAATCCTCGTCTTCCGCCGAGGACCGGGCGTCCGCCACGATGCGTCTGAGCTCCTTGCTGGCCGCGCAGACCTGGGCCTCCCAGGCCTGCGCGAGGGCGTCGAAGTCCTTGTCCCTGCCGCAGCGGGCCAGCGCGTCTGCGAGCGCCCGGCGCCTCTTCGCGTGCGGCTGGCGCGCTTTCCGCAACCTTACGAGCACCTTGCGCTCGGCCTCGGCACGCACGACCTGCCTGCTGCGCTCCCTGCGCGAGTTGTCGAGCACGAGCGACTTGGTCTTGACGTCGCGCAGCGCCGCGTTCATGGCCACCCGTGCCCGCGCCTGCGCGGCATCGTCGCCGCCGGCGTCCTCCTGCGGCCGCAGCTGCCGCCGCAGGAAGCCCGCCAGCGCCGCGCCGGGGGCCCTGGGCGCCGCCATCCCGCGCGCCGCGGAGCTCCTCGGGGTCCGGCGGCTGGATTCGCGAATTGCGGCGGGCTTTCGAGGTCGACGACTACCAGGGTGCTATAAGCGCCTTCTTTGGACCAAGCTGGTCTTGCCCCTTGGCTCGAACGAGCCCGACGCGACGCTGGCAAGAAGTTTAGCATTGGCGCGTGAGGATGCTTCGTGCGTAATACCAAGTGAGATGGTGGTTTTCGCCAAATCGGAGCAAGCTTCGAGGATCTCTCAAAAAGGACCATGACTTGGCTCTCTCGCTTATAGGGGTTCTTCGGTACCCAGTCCACTGATGGTGCTCGGTGCGCAAAGGAGGAAAACGACAGAGGTTTGCGCGATAATTTAGGCGTCGGTGATGCAGCCCTCGGATGCGGGCGTGACGTTCTTGATGTACTTGTAGAGCGTGCCCTTGGTGACCTTGAGGGGCGGCGCGGTCCAGGCGCTTCGCCGCTTCTCGAGCTCGTCGTCCTCGACAAGAAGGTCCATGGTGCGCGTGCGGATATCGATCCTGATCTTGTCGCCGTCCTGAACCAGGGCGATGGGGCCGCCCTCCTGGGCCTCCGGGCAAACGTGGCCAATAACAAAGCCGGTGGAGCCGCCCGAGAAGCGGCCGTCGGTGAGGAGCGCGACGTGCGGGCCGAGGCCGGCGCCAATGACCAGACTGGTCGCCTTGAGGCCCTCGGGGAGGCCAGGGCCGCCCTTGGGGCCCTGATAGCGGATGACAATGACGTGGCCCTTCTTGATGCGGCTCTCCTCGATGGCCTTGACCATGTCCTCCTCGCGGTCGAAGCAGATGGCCGGGCCCTCGAACTCCATGCCCTCCTTGCCAGTGATCTTGGCCACGGAAGACCCGGGCGACAGGGAGCCATAGAGAATGTTGAGATGGCCCGTGGCCTTGATCGGATCCTCGAGCGGCTTGATGACCTCCTGGCCCTCGGCGAGGCCCGGGAGGTCCTCGAGGTTCTCGGCGAGGGTCTTGCCAGTGACGGTCATGCACGAGCCGTCGATCATGTCCTTCTCGAGGAGGTACTTGAGCACGGCCGGGACGCCGCCGATGCGGTGGATGTCCTCCATAAAGTACTTGCCCGAGGGCTTCATATCGGCGAGCAGAGGGACGCGGTCGCTGATGATGTTGAAGTCGTTGATATCGAGAGGGACATCGACGGCGCGGGCCATGGCGATGAGGTGGAGAACCGCGTTGGTGGAGCCGCCGAGGGCCATGACGAGGGTCATGGCGTTCTCAAAGGCGGCGCGCGTCATGATGTCGCGCGGCTTGAGGTCGAGCTCGATGAGCTTCTTGATGGCCTTGCCGACGTTGGCGCACTCCTCCTGCTTGGCCTTGGACTCGGCGGGCGCGCACGAGCTGTACGGGAGACTCATGCCCATGGCCTCGATGGCGCTGGCCATGGTGTTGGCCGTGTACATGCCGCCGCAGGCGCCGGGGCCCGGGCACGCGTGGCGCACGATGTCCTGACGCTCCTCCTCGGTGATCTGGCCCGTAATCATCTGACCGTAGCTCTGGAAAGCGGACACGATATCGAGCTGCTCGCCCGAGCTAGAGCATCCGGCCTTGATGGTGCCGCCGTAGACCATGAGCGAGGGGCGGTTGACGCGGCCCATGGCGATGAGGGCGCCGGGCATGTTCTTGTCGCAGCCGGGGAGCGTGATGCAGGCGTCGTACCACTGGGCGCCCATGACCGTCTCGATCGAGTCGGCGATGAGGTCGCGGCTCTGCAGACTGAACCGCATGCCGTCCGTGCCCATGGAAATGCCGTCGCTGACGCCGATCGTGTGGAAGCGGAAGCCGACGAGGTCCTCGTCGCGGACGCTCTTCTTGACCTTTTCAGACAGCTCGTAGAGGCCCATGTTGCACGGGTTGCCCTCGTAAGCCATGGCGCAAATGCCGACCTGGGGCTTGTTCATGTCGGCCTCGTCCATGCCCGTCGCGTACAGCATCGCCTGCGAGGCGCCCTGCGACTTGGGCTGCGTGATCACGCTGCTGTACTTGTTCAGGCCCTTGCCCTCCTCGCCTCCCGCGCTCCCGGAGAGCGCCCGCACGCCCGCGGCGCGCGCCGTCGCGGGCGCCAGCGCCGCGCCGCGCCTCGCGAGGGTCGCCAT
>KQ758897.1:279027-295288 GCA_001462505.1 Aurantiochytrium sp. T66 | reverse complement strand
GAGCGCGCCGCCGGCTCGGGGCCCGGACGGGACGGGAGCGGAAGTGACCGGGGATCGGATCGGATCGGATCCAACTGGATCGTCGCCGCAAAATTGGACGCGAGGCCGACGACCCCGACGACCCCGGCGAGGCGCGGGCGTGCGCGCGCGCAGGGAGAGCCGCGGAGAGGCGCCGCGCGGGCCCCCGCCCGCGCGAAGCCGCCGCCGAGGACGAGGCGGCCGGCGGAGACGCGGCGGACGCATACATCATACATCCATACAGACATACATCATACATATATACCACTACGGACGGGTACCATATCAATCTCGAGCCCCTGAGGCCCGCGAACGCCCGGCGTGGACGCGGAGGACGCCTAGGACGCCGAGGTTAGCAGCATGCAGAGACCCAACGCCCACGGAGAGTACGTGTGGGAGGAGCTGGACCTCCTCCTGGACGACCAGGGGGCGCCGATCCCTGGGACGGACCAGCAGGGCGCGGCGCTCCCGCAGAATCCATGGTCTGACGCGCAGCGCGTGGCGGCGGGCCAGGTTGGAGGGCCGCCCATGATGGCGGGCATGGGCGCGCATGACCACCATGCGCACCACCACCATCATCACCACGCTCAGCAGCAGCTGGGACCTATGTCCCACCATCAGCTCCCGCACCAGCACCAGCACATGGCGCCGCACATGGCGCCGCACGAGTCGTCGCTCGCGCACGGCGGCCACCCCGGCGTGCAGCACGGGTCCAATGGCCAGCTGTACCCGGGAAACTTTGGCGGTCAGAACTCGTACGGCCCGCACGTCTCCATGGCGGGCCGCAGCGTCCCAGCTACGCTCAACTACCAGCATCAACATCACCTCGGCGCCGGCATCGGCGCGCCAAACGCCGCGACAGGCCTCGGACCCGCGCCGCACCTCGCGAGGGGGGGCAGCAACGCCGCAGGACTCGCCAATGACGGCCGCCACCTCGTGGACCCGCCGCCCACATACCTGGGCCCAGACATTGCAATGGGCTCGCGCGGGCCCGACGCCCTGGTCACAGAGTCCAAGACCTCTTCGTCGTCGTCGTCATCGGCATCGGCAGGACCGGGCCGACAGCAGGCCGCCCGCGGCGGCTCGCAGCGAGGCGGCGGCCGCGGCGCGGCTCGGGGCCGTCGCGGCAACGCTGCCGCTGGCGCCGCCGCCTCCGCCACTGCGGCCCCCGCAACCGCCGCCGCGCCCAAGACTGGAGCCAGGTCCAAGAGAGGCGGGCGAGGGGGAGCAGCAGCGTCAGCAGCAGCAGCGTCAGCAGGAGGAGTAGGGAACGCGAGAGGCACGCCAGCTGCGTCGGCCCCGTCGCCGCCCGGCGTTGCGCCCTCGATGTCGCCGGGGTCCGCGTCGTCGTCCGTGGGGCCGACGGCGCAAGCGTCGCCCCCGGCGACCAAGAGCTCGGCCAAGTCTGAATCGAAAAACCAGGCTGTCGACAAGGACGCCAAGCGACGCGCCGCCGTGGCGGCCGCGAGCCGCGCCACGCGGGCCAAGCGCAAGCGCGAGCTCGAGGAGCTCAAGGAGAAGAACGTGAAACTGGAGAAGGAGCGAGAGACCTTTCTTAACACCATCGCCGACCTGCAGATGAAGGTCCAGGCCCTGCGTGAGACCGGGTCCATCGACCTGCGCATGGAAAACGACCTTCTTCGCGCAGAACTCATGGAGCACAAGAGCTTCATCTCCAAGTTCAAACACATTGCCGACGGCATCCCGACCACGACGAGCGCGAAGAAGCTCATGTGCAAGCAAGGATCCGACACGGCCATCGCCCAGGTCCTCGGCCTCCTGTCCACGAGCATGGCGGACCCGTCGTGGCGCATCGGGACCATCAAGTACCATCCCGAGATCGAAATGCGCTACCAGCGTCTCCCTCACGGCGTGAGCGCTGAGAATGCAAAGCGGTGCAGCGTGCGGGTCGACGTGCCAGTAATTCCGGTCAAGGACCCTATCGAGGTCGCTCAAATTGTCTGGGGCGTCTGGTGCGACGAGGATCTCAACAAGCGGATCAGCAAACACTTTGGCGCCGTCTCAGTGTCGGTGCGCGAGATTGAGACCGGAATCGAGAACGGCAAGAATGAGGCCAAAGATAGCTTGGCGGGCGAGTCGCTTCGCAATCGCGTCAAGGTGTACTATTACCGGGAAGAGACCCCGCGCCACGATCTCGAGGCCGCATCCGGAGAGGGCAAGGCCACCGACGTCGTCGATACTGTGCTCTTGTTGTCATCGCGCGAAAAGAGCATTTCGCGCTCATCCTTTCCGCCGGATATGCGCTTCCACAAGTTCCCGCCCGACGCCGAGACCGAGCGCGCGCGCCTGCAGGGCAAGATTAAGCCGGCGCAGCCCTTCACGCTAGAGCAACAGCAAGGCCTTGAGGGCCAGAAGAACTACAACGCCATCGTTCTTGCGTCGACCTCGACGCAGCACAGCCTTGGCCTCGTGCCCGTCAAGCGCGGCGTGCACCGCATTCGCTCGGCGCTGCTCGAGGGGTCAGTTTTTCGCAAGGTCGAGGGCGGCGTCGCCATGTCCTCGGTCTTTTCATACCCCTCGAGCGCCGAGGGCCGCATCAAGGCGCACCACGACGTCCTCGTTTCCGACGACGGCACGCTCAACGAGCAGTGGGCAAAGGTCATTTGCGAGATGCACGACATCGTCCTTGAGAGACTTCCGCCGACGATCTTTGACGCCTACCGCAAGGCCCGGGCCCAGGGCGTTCCATTCCCAAAGGAAGTGGAGAACCTTCTGTGAGAGCACGCATCACGACTGCTTGCCAGCCGGCTTGCCTGCCCGCCAGCCTGCATGCCTGCTCGTCTGCGGCGGGCCAGGCCAGAATGAAAGAATGGCAAGCAAGGAGCGCGGGCTCGACATCGCAACGAGAGCAGGACATCCTTTCATTCCGTGTTGCAGAGAGCAACGCTCCAAAACATACATACTCAGGACACAACCTCACCGGACATGCATACACCAGTCAGTCTCAACCGTTGAAAGTAGCCCCATAGAGACCAAAACACTCCATTGCTTCTGCTCCTTTCTGTTGTGTTACTATAACTTTGTTGTGCCGCTCGCTCGATAATCTCCCCGTTTGATCCTCGAGCCAAATTTCAGCCCATCGATCCTCGTGCCCTAGGCAAGCAGGAACTACGACCTAAACTACTTGGCGTCCGGAGGAGCCGAAGAGCGCAAGGCGCCCATTGTCGATGCGGCGTGCGTGAAGCGCGGGAAGTTGCGCTCCCGCAGTCGGTCGAGCTCCTGCTTCAGGAACTCAATTTCGTCCGTCTGCGCTCGCGCAAGATCCATGAGCTTACGACGCGTCACGATGGCCTTCATTCGCGCCTTGGCGGCAGACGCTCCCGAGCCAACTGCCGGGGTCTGGCCGTTCTTCTTCTTCTTTGGCTTGGTCGGCCTGCTAACCTGCCGGCCGCCCTCCGCGCCTGCCTTGCTTTCAGCGTCCTCGACGGCCCCGCTAGCGTCCTCGATGTCTTCGAGGACAGAAATGCCCGTGCGCGCCTGCAGCACTGCATTACGCATCTGTACATTCGTCGAAAGATCGAGGATTCGAGCCTCGAGCTGGACGTTCTCCTGCAAAAGGCTGCGCTTGCGATCATCGATGCGCTCGAGAGCACTCGACATCTTTTCCATCTTGGCCTGGTGGATTTTCTTCATGCGAACCACCTTCTGCTCGGTCTGCTGCGTCTGCTCGTGGGTGTCATTCACCTCGCCGCCCTTGATGAGCTCTTGGAGCTCGCGGGTCACGCGCAGCATGTGCAGGTCGGTGTAGTGCTCCTCGAGATCGTACTCTTGCTGCAGCATGAATTTGTGCTCCCACTCCATGTAGTTGATGCTCTTGCGAAAGTCCTTCATCTTCTTCATGATGCCGACCTTGGCGTCGCCGAGGTTGACGATCTCTGCGTTCTCTGCTTCGACCACGGCGCGGTCGATGAGCAGGCTGTCCGCGTAGCTGGTAATGAGCGCGCCAGGCTTGACCTCGTCCTGGCCTTGCTTGATGCGGACGATGATCTCGAGGTCCTGGGACTCGAGCCTCTCGGCCTCCAGGAGCTCTGCGTACTCCTGGCGCAGCGCCTCAATCTTTGCCGAGACAGAGGCGTGCTCTTCCGCAAGAGCGCTGGCCTGGGACTCGAGCTGGGCTGCTTCTTCGGAGAGCCGCTTCAGGTCGAGCTCGGACCGGGTTTTCTCGAGACGAGAGCGCTGCAGCAGCTCCCAGCGAGACTCATCCATGGCGAGATGCTCGGGGCAGTCGCGCTCAAAGTCGAGCGGCACCAGCGCGCGCTTTTCCTCCTCCCGGCGACGGTCCTCCTCAGAGGTCTCGTCGATGACCCCGTACGGGTCGAGGGTCTCGAGCTTTTCATGCTCGACGCCCACAGCCTCTCCTGCAACGGCCTTGAGCGCTTCCGCTAGAGCCTCTTGGTTGGCCATGCGGCCCTGCGAGGAGTGAGATCCCCGGCGCTGACTGTGGCGCCGCTCAGAAAAGTTGCTGCTGCGCCTTCGCTGGCTCACACCGTGACCAAAGCCGATTGAGCTCCGCCTACTCGAGTGGCGAGACACCTCGCCCAGGAAGGCGGCGCGCTGCCCGACGCGATACTTGAACATTGCCATGAGGATCTTCATGTCGTCCGAGTCGATCGAGTCTCCCGCAGCGGCGGCTTGCTCCTGGATCTGGACCTTGAAGTTCTTCTCGAGAGCCTTGTCTTTGTCGTGGCACACTTGCAGCGCGGCGCGGGCGGCGTCTATTGTCGGCTGGAAGTCGTCGATCTCGGCCTGCGCGCGCTCGAGCTCCTGCAACGAATTTTGGAGAGCCTCGCGGTTTTTGGCCTTGCGAACCACAATATCTTCGCGACGGATCAGCGACAAGTAGAGCCGCGAAATGTACTGGCCTTGTGTCGCGATGCTCTCGGCGACCTTGATCTTGAACCTCAGGAGGCCCTTGAGAACGTCGCCAAAGACCGCGGCAATTTCCTCAATCTCGCCGTGGATCTTTTTCATCTCGACCTCGAGCGACTTGATGTACTTTTCCTTTTCCTCGGTGAACTTGGCAAGCTGTATCTCGAAGTCATCGTGCTCTTTCCGCTCCTCCTCGCTCATGTCCGCGTAGTCGATCTCGTTCATCCACGCCGGCCTCTCCATCGTCTTTTCGGCGAGCGAGAGCTCTCGGGCGGCCTCGAGCGTGCCCTTCATCATGTCGTCGAGGGCGCGCGCGCCCATGTTGTCCTTGGCAGCTTCGGCTTCGCGTCGCCGCCGCTCCTCTTCTTCGCGCGCCACGCGCTCGCGCTCGGCTTTGGAGAGGTACTTTTCCACGCCAATCTCCTCCTGGCTCACCTCCAAGACGGACTCGGCGCGCTCGCTCGGGTGCCAGAAATTGGGCACGGCGTGCTCGTCGCGGCTCAGCTCGCGGAGAATCTCGTTGATACGGTCGTACCGGCTCGTGATGCGCTCGACGGCGTCCTCCTTCTCCTCCACGACCTTGTCGAAGCGCTCGTTGAAGGCCTGCATCAGCTGCCGCTGCAGCTCGCGCAGCAGCACGAGCTGGTGCCGCACCTGCGTGGTGGACCGCAAGGCCGCCGGGTGGTAGAGGAGGTCGGCGACCATGGTGCCATTGGCATGCGCGGCGTCAGCGCCGCCCTCGGCGCCATTTTCGCCGCCTTCGCCATCTTCGCCATCTTCGTCGCCCTCGCCCTCGTCGCCGTCGCCCTCGCCCTCGCCGGCGTCGTCGTCGCCGCCGTTGTCGTCGCCCTCGCCCTCGCCGTCGTCGCTGCGGGGCTTCGATTTGTCGTTCGCGGCGTCGTTCGCGGCGTCTCCGGCCTGGCCTTCGGCGGCGAGATCGTCGAGCGTGGGCTTGAGCGCGCCGGCGTTCACGATCCAGTCGACGTCCTCCGGGATCGTGCGCATGGGCCCGCGCGCCGCGGCCCAGGTGCTCCGCTTGGCGTTCTCGCCGCCCGCAGCGGCGCGGAGCTCCCGCAGCTCGATGGTCCGCATCTGCACGACCCGCGCCACGCGGCGCTTCTCCGCGGGGCTCTGCGTAGGGATGGGAAAGTTGCGGACCTTGTTGTCCTCGCCGGCGTCCACGGCGCGGATCTCGCGCGAAGGCGTCTCCATGGCCTCCCAGCAGCCCTCCTTGATGCGGGCGTACAGCTGCTCCCGGGTCTCGATCTCCTGCTCGATCTCGGCGCGCAAAGCCTCGGCGGCGGCCTCGTTGCTCTTGCAAATGGCCTCGCGGCCTTGGACGTCGACGACGAATTCCTCGCGGGGCAGTTTCTCGAGGTCCGGGACGGTCTTGTTGGCCTCGAGCAGGCTGAAGAGCCGCTTCTGGAGAAGGTCGATGCGACCCCTGCGCTCGCTGCGCTTCTTCTCGTACTCGGACTCAAGCACATCGTTGGCGCGCTTTTTCCACTTGGCGCTCTCGCTCACGGAGCCGCCGGGAGCCGGCACCTCGCGCGGCGCGAGCTCGAGCTTGTCGTCCTCGGCGGGGCGCACGAAGACGCCGTCCCGCAGCGAGGCGTCGCGCATAGTTTTGGGGACCGGGACGAAGACCAGACCTCCGTCTGCGAGGCCGACGGCGAGCGTGGCGGTGTCGCTCGTGAAGCAGAGCGCATGGGCCACGGCCGAGGTGGCGTGGAAGACTTGCGACTTCTTCGACATGGACGAGAGGTCCTTGGCGTCCTGCCACATGACCACGGCGCCGTCGAGCGAGCCGCTCGCGACGCACTGGCCGCGCCGCGCAAGCGTCCACGTGTGGCCCCCGTGCGCCTTGGCCTCAAGAGTCTTGACCTCGGCGAGCTTGCCGTCAGCGACCGCAAGAACCTGGAGCTCCTGCGGGGCGTGCGAGATGGTCGCGAGAATGTGGCCGGCCGGCGTGGCCGCCATGCCGCCAATAGCGCCGTGCTGCACGGGCGGAAGACCGCCAGCTGGCTCGGGAATGGCGCGCATCGTTCTTGCGCGGTTGATCTCCGCCAGCGGGGGCAGCGGGACGTACTGTAAACTCGTATCGCTATCGACGGCGAGGTTGTCACCGTCGAGGACCTGGCCGGCCACGAAGAGAGCCTCGGGGGACTTCCACACGAGACCACGCGGGCGAAACTCGTCCTGAAAGTCCGCCACGACTGCGAGCTCGAGGGCCTCGCGCTTGGAGCGCGACGGGACGCCGACACGGAAGACGCTCAGCGTGGATTCGCCAGAGGACGCCGAGGCGAGCAGGTGGCCGCAGGGGCTAAAGGCCATGTGGGTGACGGCCGAGGCGTGAGCGCGCACCGTTTGGACAATCTGGATGCGCCACGGCCCGCTGCGGGGCTTGCTCACCTGAACGAGGATGACGAGTCCGCAACGCGTGCCGATGGCGAGAAAAGGGGCGTGCTCGCTCGCTGACAGCGTGGTGAGCTTTCGGCGAGGGCTGTCTGCCGACGCAGATTCGCGCAGGACGGTCTGGGCAATGGGCACGCGGGTCTCAGACGCCGCGTCCCAAATGCGCAGCGATGAGTCGCGACCAATGGACGCCACTAGTCCCAGCGCTCCGCGGGGACCAGACAGGATCGGCGCCAGCGCCGCAACGCCACCCTTGTGCGCGCTAGAAAGGATCCTCAAGTCTGACTCCTGCGAGGCGGCGTCATCAGACCGAGCGGTGGCAACCACAAAGTGGTCACCGCGCTCCGTCGTGACGAGGCACTTGGTGTACCTTTCGTTTAGGTGCAGCGCGACAATAGGCGACGGGACGACGTCGGCGCTCTCGGTATGGGGCGCGGAGAGCTTGTGCGGTTCAGCGACGAAGCCCGGCACGCGGGGCATGGCGCTGTGATCAATCGCCAAGGTGGACTCGGCGGCCCAGAGAAGCGCGCCATCTTCGGTGCCGATGAGCAGGCTGCCCTTGACGGCCCGAATGACGAGCGCTTTGAGCTTGTTCTCGAGCTTGTGGATGAGCTCGCCGGTCGTCGGGTTGACTTTGCAAATGTGTTCGCTGGTCGTAACCAGGAGCTGGCCGTCCTTCGTCCAGCAAAGGTCGCGGACAGCTACATCGTGCAGAGAGTCGCACAGAACTTCGGCGATGGTGTGCGCCTTGGAGGTCTCGGCGATTGTGAGGAGCCGCAAGCCGCCGGGGCCGGCGCAGGCGATGTGCGAGCTATCGAGCGGACAGAATGAGACCTTGTCGAGCGCCGTGTGCATCTCCTTGCGGACCAGAACGCTCTTGTCCGGGCAGCGCAGATCCCAGACGATGAGCTCGCGGCTGAGCTCGGCACCGATGGCCACGAGGCGGCCGCCGTCGCGCGCAAAGGCTAGTGCGGCGTGACTGAGCTTGGCGCCCTGCGTGAGCTCGTACTCTGTGCCATCCTTGAGCGACCGGACGACTACGCTCGGGTTCTCTGCTGGCCTGGAAAATGCAAAGGTCTCCTTCGGGCCCGCGCAGACGGCGGAGATGTCTCTGTGGTCACGCTTCTCCGGTTTTGCGGAAGGCTCTGCACTCTGCAAGAGCTTTTGCGCGCCGCTGTCCGTGTCCGTGATGCCAAGCGTCGCGCCGCAGATCTCGACAACGCTCTTGTCGCCCGCGAAGGCGGCCTGCACCGTCGCTCCGCTGAAGAAGCGCATCGCCGAGGAAGACATTGCGCACGCGTCCACCAGCGACCTCGCCGCGCCTACACCGCGTGGACGGTCTGCTTCGCGAGGCCAGCGACCCGCCGAGGCTGACCACGCGGCCTTCGATTGCTTGCTTTGGCCGCTTAGGCCCCGAAGACGGCCAACAAAATGCGAGCCAAGTCTGCGGCAAGCGCCAAACGCCGCAGTGTGTATGCTGCAAGGTGGTTGGCAGAGGCGGGGCGGGTGCCAATGCGCGCGCGATTACCGCCCGTGCAAAGCCGGCAGTCGTCACGGCGTGACTCGACTGATGCGCGGACACGATGACTAATTGGCGAACAATAACGAGCGATATATCCGTTGACCCGATTTTTTCAAAGTTTTCAAAAGTTTTCAAAGTTTTCAAAGTTTCTTTCACGCCTTTCACCAGGTTTTCGATCGACTGCCACTGGCAGTGTAGGCTATATTGATCGCTCGACCTCACCGACCGGAATGCCCTTTCGCGACGGCATCACGACGATAATAAATACCGCGACGACCGCGATGAATGGGTTCTCACGACTCTGTGGACGTTAGGAGGCTGAGAACTCCTCGTTTGAGCGAGATTGCACGCGATGTGAATACTATGGACCATTCACTACAGTCCTCATGGTGGCAACTGGAGTACTTTAGAACAGCACGACTAACCTTTGCAACCAACTTTGCCTAAACTACAAGCTCACCAGGTCGAAAGGATCAAGTTTCCGTACCTACGGTCAAGAAACGCTGCTACCGATTGAAGGCAAGGTCTGGGACGGCCAGACGGTCCAGGCGATCTGCTGGACAGCGTCTTATCCTATTGCGAGGGGAGAGCTTTACCTGGCATGGTAGCTTGAAACCATTCGCCGCCGAGAAAACAGTCTTGCCTCAATGATGGCTCGAGGTTCTGAGCGAAGTTGATCAAGCTCGGAATCACTCTGGGCCGAGGGGCCTGCTGTTGATGGGTGCCTGATTGGGTGGATGGGCTGGCGCAGAAAAGCAAAGATGCATGGAGCAAGCAAGCGCACAATCTCACGGAGACCTTGCTCATATCAACTTGTCGAGACACAAGGATCTTTCGGACGATGATAACACCTCCCAACGTCAAGGACGTCGAGTTGCGCGCCCGGCCCAGGTATAGTGCAGAAACGGTTTGCTTACGCCCCGCGGCGTCAACGCACGTGAAGAGTTCCGACAAGCCGGCATCTGCCAGGTCTCTTGGTCGAAGCAAAGATTTGGGACAGGAAACCTTTCGTGTACTCTTGGCCTACGTCGACGTTGTCGGGCTTGTCTTGCTGTTGGCGTGATTGCTCAGAACTTGAGCGCAAACGCGGTGAGGAGCAGAGCCGATGCCCACATGGCGGTGGTGCCACGCTGGGTCGCGGCGGTGGACGGCGTGGGCGCCGAGGTGGAGGAGCAGAGGACCTGCGCGGAAGTGACGAGGTCGTCGTTAGGCAGGAGGGCGCTGAGGTCGTTTGGGCACTCGCATGCCGAGCAGGTGAGGCCGTCGAGGATGAGGGGATCGTTGGAGATGGCCTGGCCGAAGATGGCCGCGAGCTCCTGCAGGTCAGAGGTGCTCATGAGCTGCTGGAGGTAGCCGTAGCAGCTGTCGCTGCCCACGCAGGCGAGCATCTCGCTCGCGCAGGTGGAGAAGATGCACTGGAGGTCCGGGAGGGACTGCGTGATGGGGCAGAAGTCTTCGAAGCCAGCCAGGGTCGCGTTGACGGCGGCCTCGCTACCGCCGAAGGCGTAGAGGAGCGCAGCGCCCATCTCCTCCTCGCACTCGTCGCTGCTGCACGAGGTGCAGGCGGCCACGAAGCCGCCGAGATCAGAGGTGACCAGGGCCTGCACGTACTGCGCGGCGGTGGCCGTGTCGTTCGAGTAGGTCCCGGCGAGCGCCGCGCTGCAGGAGGGGTCGTTGTTGCAGAGGTTCACCGCGATCGCGCAGTCGCCCTCGATGGCGTCCGACAGGCACGGCGACTCGAAGAGCAGCGCCCTTGACGGCTGGACGGCCGCCATGACGGCCGCCGCCGCCAGCATCGCGGCGCGAAGTCCCATCTTGGCCATCGTTCGTCGCCCGTCTCCGAGTCGTCCGTCCTGCGCGCTGCACGTGCCGTCACGTGCCGTCCCGCGTCTCTTCGTCCGTCCGCTCGCTCGAGGGCGCGGCTTGGGATCTTGCGGCTTGTCTGCGGATGGTTTGTCCTGCCTGCGAAGAGAAGAGTCCGAGCACGCCATGAAGGGCCGTGATCATGATGGTCATGATGATGATGATCGTCGTCGTGGCCAAGAATCATGGCGTGATCACGAGCAGCAGCAGCCCAGCCAGCGCGCGGACTACGACCTCACCTCACTTCTTGCGCGAGCAGCCGACGCGCGAGGACTTGTCGGTGTCCTTGGCGTGGACGCAGCAGGCTGGCAGGCAGGCTGGCTCTCGCCTCTCGGGCCGGTCGATCGGTCGGTCGGCAAGTCAGCAAAGCAAAGGCTGCTTTAATGGGCCAAAACAGGACAGAAGTCGTTGGCGGACGACGTCAGTGCAGTGGCACGTCAGTTGCGTGATCGTGTTGTGTCGTGTCGTGCGTGGAGGTCTTGATGATTATTGATTGAGGTGAGGAGGCTGCAAGTCGACAGCGAGGATTGGGCTCGAGACGTCCAGTCACTGATGAGAATTGAGAATTGCGCACACCTTCTGATGCTTCTGATTGACTGTTTGACAGAGCCTAGGCCTAGTGGCGACGCACCAATCAGGCTGGGCCGGTCGAGTTGGCCTCGATGGCCTGGCTGCTGCAGAAGCTGACCAGAAGGGAGGTCGCAGCTGCAAGAACAACAACAAACAAACATCGGGACCTCTGATTGAAAGATCTGCTCGAGCGTATTTGGACTGATTGACCAGCGACCGACTCCGTGCGATCGTGCCCGTCCCGTCTGGTGCAGGAGCCTGGAGGCCGGACCCAGGAAGATCTGCAGGAACGTAGCGCTTACCGGCGGTTAGCGGTGCGGCTTCTACGTCGCGGTCGATCCAGGAGACGATCTTCCGGGAGGCAAAAACCTGGCCCGTCGGCGTTTAAGGTGGTACGTGCCCGGGCGGAGTTTAAGGGGGGTGTCACTGTCTGTCGCGCGACGGCGCGGGGCTGCCGATCGTTCGTGGCCACCGCGGCGCTCTCTACGCCCTTCAGCGCCCTCGCAATAGCACGCCAGCGCGCGCACAGCTGTCGCTCGGCCCGCCCGCGCTGCGCAGGATGCAAGCCTGCCTGCGCGCACACGATCCCCGGGCTAGAAGGCCTTGGGGAGGGGGTACTCTGGGAAGTGAGACGAGCTCAAGCGACTTGACGCCTTGGAGAACCTAACCTAAGATGAGGTAGGTACCCCAGAGCTACATGTGTATGCTGACTCGTGGTCCTCTATTCTTCCTCGCAATAAAAAGACTGATTTTACCTTGAGTCACTGCCTACCCCCTGGCCGCCCTTCTAATAAGGCGTTCACCCGGGCCGCCCGGGGCTGGGGCCCGGGCGCTGGTGACTGCAGTGCAGTGAGTCGGCCCGGCAAACTCTGGGCGCGTGGTCGTGCGTGCGTGAAAGTCAGGCTTGTCCTCGAGACGATTGTCCTCAATCGAGGTCTGCCTCCTCGTACGAACTACGACATCGCGCGCTTAGCCCAGAGCGCTGGAAATGACCCTGCAACCTGCAGAGGAATACCAACTGCGCGCGGGACTCCAGCCTCGCTCTCTCAAGACGACAGCGCCAAGTTTGCCCGGACCCAAGGAGGTCTGGACGAAACAAGTCGCCTTTTTGATGAAGCTTATGGACAAGATTTTTGGAGTTCCCGGGCCGCGCAAAATGTGCGTGCGCTCGAGCAACTTCGTGGGGATTTCGTCCAAGAAGATGATGCAGATGGTGCAGAAATGAAGAGAGGCATGCCCCGCGACAGCATCTCAGATCTTCACGCAGGAAGCTGCACGAACGAAAGCGACCACCCTTGCTCAACAACATTGGCCACGACGAACGAAGTCTGCTGCCCCGCTGACATCCAATACACCCACGGGCGACGGAGTCCTCGCGGGTGTCGTCCATGCTCTCCGCGGCGAAGAAGCCCTGGCGCGCGGGTCGACGTCCGAGTCCGCGAGCTCCTCGAGGTCCTCCTCGTAGACTCCGCAAACGTTATCGTCCCGCGGCCCGTTGACGCCGACTCGGCCGCGGTCACCTCGAGGCCTCGACGCCCGCTGCGCAAGCCCCGAGGCAGCGGGCGGCGGCGGCGCGGCGCGGGCCTCGCGCAGACCGGGCCCCGGGCGGGCCGGGGTCGGCGGAGTAGATCAGGGCGGATTAGATCAGATCATGGACGCCAAGTTTCATGAGCGCACGAGGCTGCTCCTGAGCGACTTCTCGGAGGCCTCCAGGGCGCGCAGGGACCGCGCAGACCCCGCGGGCCTCGCCGCGAGAGGCCCCTCGGCCGCCGCGACAAACTTGGCCCGCGGCCTGAGGCCGCAGTCGGCGTCGGCGGCAGGCTCGAGGGCCAGAAATGCCGCGAACCTGGGCCACGGCCTCGGGCTCGCGGCCTTCGCGCAGCATGCGGCCGGCGCGGGGCCCGCTCAGGGCGCGAGCGCCGGCCACCCCGTGCACGTCCGCGCAGGCGGCAACGGGCCCGAGGGCCTGCGAGAACGCAATTTCATATGGACAGGGTCCCAGGGCAAGCTGCATCCCTCCGGCCCGACGGCGCGCCGCGAGCCCGTCAAGAGGCCCAAGAGCGCCGCCGCCGGGCGGAGCGCGCCCGCGCAGGCAGCCGCGCAAAAGTCAACCGTGCAAGGACCGCACGAAGCCCCGCCCGGCGCGCCGAGCTGGTCCGCAGGGCGGTACTTTGCCATGCCCACGGACCGCGGCGCAAGGCCGCGCCAAATTGTCAAGCCTGCGGCCCGCCTCGCGGGCCCGACCGCGACGCCGGCGGGCCAGGTTCACGGGGCAGTGCCGGCCAGCGAGCGAGGGGACGTGATGAAGCGCGTTACTGCGGGGACAAACTCGCCCGACGGCGTATCGTTCACGGACGAGACCGAGGCCGGGATCCCCATTGTGCACAGGACCAAGGCCGCGCGGCAAAAGAACCCGGAGCGCATGAACCTCGACCGGCGCGGCCTCGAAGTCGTGCCGATCATCGAGAACGAACCCCGATTGCGGCTTCTCAACTTGCAGCACAACAAACTCGCTCAAATGTCCAACCTGCGCCTGGCCAACTTGGTCTTTCTCGATCTCTTCGATAATAGAATCACCGAGATCGGCCCCCTAGAAGGGGTTCCCATGCTCCGCGTGCTCATGATGGGCAAGAATCGGGTGTCCCGCCTCAACGGCGCGCTGAGCGCGGCGCGACATCTCGACGTGCTCGACCTGCACGCCAACGAGCTCGTCTCCTTGGAGGAGATTGGCTCGCTCGCCTCGCTGCGGGTCCTCAACGTCGCCAGCAACAAGCTCACGGAGATCCGGGCTCACGACGTGCGCGGTCTGCGCTCGCTGACAGAGCTCAATGCGCGGAGAAACAAGATCGAGAGCGTCTCGGGCGTGCGCGCGCTGCCCTCGCTGCAGCACGTTTTCCTCTCCAACAACGAGCTCCCTGACTATGAGGCCGTGGAGCCCGTGCTCAAGTGCAGAGGGCTGACGGAGCTCACGCTCGACGGCAACGACGCCGTGACGCGCGCCCTGGGCGAGTCCATACAAGATTACCGGCGCGAGGTGGCGCGCCAGCTCCCGAACCTGCACGTGCTGGACCTGCTTCCCGTGCAGTCATCGGAGCGCCACCCCAAGCTTTCCGCGGCCCCGTCCAGGACCTCGTCCTCGTCCGCGGCGCCTGGCCGACGCGCGGGCCCGGGGGCGAAGCGCAAAGCCAGCGCAGAAACCAAACCGGTCGCGGGCCAGACCGGCAAGGGCAACTCGGGCATGCGAGCCCAGCAGCAGAGCGACGTTCGCATCACGAAGGAGTCGGCCATGAACGTGCGCTTCGCCTCTGATTTCCTGTACAAAGAATCTGTCGGTCCCGCTGGCGAAGCCGAGACCAACGACGACCCGCTCCGGCGCTGGACGGCCACACGTCCCAAGATTGCCGACCCAGACTTTATCTCTGCGCTTCAGCTCGACCTGCTCGAGCAGCAGATCCGAGACGCGGAGCTGCGCAAGGGGTACTACGAGGTCGACACCTCTGGGCCGTGCGCCCTGGTGCGCATCTACGGGCGCGCCTTTGCGCCTCTGCAGAACGCAGAGGTTATGCGCGACGCCACGGCCGTCGAATTGCAGCAATGCGCGCTCGACGACCTCGTCACGCGCGCGCTTCCCGACCTGCTTCCCCAGGTGACAAGGGTCACCTTGACCAGCCCTCTTGTCGACTCTTTGCGGGACCTTGCCGCCATTGCCTCGGCGCTGCCGCCCACAGTGGCCTCGCTCTCTATCAAAGCGAGCCCAATCGTGTGTCTACAATTCTACCGTCCGTGGCTCATCTATCACCTGCCCACCATCGGGGTGCTCGACGGCGTCATCGTGACACCCGGGGAGCGGGAAGCTGCCACGCGGTTGCTCGGCCCGCTTGTCAAGCGGCTGCCCACGATAAACGCGGCGTCTGTCACGCTCGAGCCGGCTCGAGCGAAGGGATCCGCGACGCGTATTGCGGCCAAGGCGGCGGCAAATTTGCTGCAGCGCGTGCAGCGGCGCGTGGCCGAGGAACTCGAGTTTCAGGACGCCTTCGAGACGGTTTACGCCTATAGCGTCTCCGAGGCCGACCGCGAGGCCGCGGTTCCTGCCGGCAGCGACTATTGGGACCGCGCTCTACAGAGCCTGCGCGCGGAGGTCGTCGCGGCTGCGCCCGCAGCTGGCGCGGCACCCTGAGCGTAAAAGCGATGAGCCAGCTGCCGCTGAGAAATCAAGATGCTACGTACGGGTACGTACCCGGGTGGAGAAAGTGACCAGGAGGGGTGGAATTTTCATTTAGTAACTATGCATCTTGATGATCATAATCAGCATCAAGGCTCTCTGATTTACTCTTCCTCGACCTTGGGGCCAAGGCCCCAGCGGCCCTTGAACTCGGGCGTGAGGGCGGGCCACACGAGCCAGCCGGCACCGACGGCGCCGGTCACGAGAAACGGTGCTGAGCAAGTTGCAAAGCATTCGCAAGCGTCAGTCTTACATTCACGCATGCATCCCAGGACGGCTTTCCTTCCTTCGGACTCGAGATTGGCGTCGCGACGAGTCCCATTCATTCATTCACTTACCCCGGGGGATGAGCGACTTGCCGAACTTGACGATACCCGGGCCGTGCTCGGCGATGTTGCACTCCGCGACCGGCCTCGAGGCGGCCAGCAGCCGGGTCCAGGCTCCGACGGGCATCTTCTTTGTCTCTGTTGTTTTCTGTGAGCTTCTGTGTGACCGCGACGAAACAGATGACGCCGGCACCGCATCATCACCGTCCATGATGGCCAGCAGAGATCATCGTCCACGTCAAGCAGCACAGCGTGCAGCAGCACAGCGTTGTAACGGGCGGCCAGGAGGTCGTCGTCGTCGTCGTCGTTGTCGTCGTCGAGCGTGAGCGTGAGTTAGTTCGAGCGTGCTCCCTGCTTTCACGCCTTTACGCGCCTCGCCAGCGCGGCGCGACCGCCGGCCGGCCTCCGGAGCCCGCCGGCGGCGGCAGGCGGGCG
>KQ758897.1:246222-268230 GCA_001462505.1 Aurantiochytrium sp. T66 | reverse complement strand
TGGGAGCCATCAAGGCTTGTCGACTGGAAGAAGGCTTGATTGAGGACGACGGGCATCACGAGAATCGTCACGAGCGCCCAAGCGTGCCCCCGGCTCCGTGTTTGGGAGGCAGAGCTCAACAACGCAAAGGAAGTTGGGCGTGCTGACCATGTCCTTTCGTTAGGCTGCAGCACGAATCTCCTATGCTGCAGCGGGACCGCGAGCGGTGACGACTCCGGCGGGAGTGCCGCGCGTTCGACCCGTGCCGCATCGCTAGACCGTCGCGTCGGCGTCGCTCGCAGGACATCCGTGACACGGTCCGTCTCATCAGCGTCTCATGAGGCTGCAGGCAGTCTTCTTGCGGCATTCATGGCATCAATCCATCATGTCATGTCATGTCATGTCATGCACCTCTTGATGATTGAACCAGCCAGTTTACAATGGTGGCGTTCATGTCGTGCTTCAATGAACCGGCGCCAAGTGTGGGAACGCTCCTAATACTCGCTTCGTGCCCCCTCTAGAGATTCCAGGGCGACCTCTCTTGTAAGCGCCTGATGCGGGGCTCAAGGGGGGTGCCGGGAGAGTTGTCGCCTGGGAAGCCCACAGCTGCTGAGGCGGTTCGCTGAACGAGGCGCCCATGCGAGATTCTGGCACTCGAGCTGCCTGACTGACCGTGTCGAGAGCGGGAAGATCATCGCGGCACGCACGCCTCGGCGCGCGTCAAACTGCCTGCCAAAGTTGATGCGTGCGGCCAAAGCGGTCGAGCGATCGATCGATCGGTCTCGAGAACTTCGAAGACCGAAGACCAGGGCGCTGAGTGATTTTCCGCGCGCTCGTCTCACCAGCGGTTCGCTCGTGCGTTACGACCTCGTTCGCTGCCATGCGTTGCCGTGCGTTGAGCGTACAGGCGCGTGCTCGCGTGCGTGCGTGCATGCGTGCGTGCATGCGGGCGAGCGAGCGTGGGCGCGCTCTCTGGCTAGCTGGCCGCGTCCCTCGTGGTGTCGCTCCGTGTGTCGATGGCCGACAGGACAGCGCACGCAACGATGCTGCAGCTCAGGGGATCCTCGAGATTAGCCCTGTCGACACGATGCTGATCGCGATTCTGACCCGCGGTCGCCGTCCCGCTCGGCCAGAGCCGCTGGACACGCGACGGTACGAGCGTTCGTGCCCGCACCGCGAAGTGCTGCTACGGACTGCGGTGACTCAAGTTCGAGGTGCTGCGAGTGCCGTGTCGTGGCGCGTTCGCGCTCGTCCGACCGCAGGCAGCAGCACAGCAGCACAGCGCGCAGCATAGCACGCAGCATAGCGTGCGTGCGTGTAAGCAGTCTGTGACTGACAGTGAGGGCAAAACGAGTCGCTCGCTCGCTCGCTCGTCCCGTGCGTTCGCCTCGCCTCGGCAGGCACGTGTTCCCGACATCGGGGCCATTCACCATCACCCGTGGCGAGGCCCCGAATGGCTCCGAAAGGTGTTGCGATGCACCAGAACGCATCGTCCTCGGGCGTTGCGATGCGTTGAGTTTTCCACGGCCAGCTCATGTCCAGCATGGTCCTGCACTCGTCCTGCAACCAGAAACTCAAGCATTGCGCATCGCGAAGCACCGCAGCAGCATCGGCGCGTTGGTTGATTCGCCACCGCAAGGGCTCGCTCGGAGCCGCAACCGGGCGATACCATCACCTTCGCGCCCTCCAACAGTGAATCGACCTGACCGCATGGTACAACAACATTGATTATGGACGAGCCGAGAACGTCTCGCTTAGCCTAGCCGCGTCTTGGACTTTCGGAAAACCCAGCACTCGTCAGCCGCGCCTCGAGCTGCACGGCGCGGTCGTGGTCGGCGCCGAGAATGTCGCAGACGACGCCGTGCGCGTTCTTGAGATAGCCCCGCGCTCGGACGAGGTCGCCCTGCGCCAGGCAAAGGCTCCCGAGCGAGTCCAGGACATCGGCAACTTCGAGACTGCTGTGCCCCCGAATACGCCGCATGACCCCGAGGGCGCCCTGCAGCTCCTGCGAGGCGCGTTCGTGGTCGCCCATGCTCAACAGGACCGTGCCCAGGATGGCCCGCACCTCGGCGAGCTCGAGGCTCGTTTTCCCGAAATGCTTCAAGGCGAGCTCGTGCGCCGCGCCGAGCTTCTCGAGCGCCAGCGACGACTGTCCTGTCGACGCGAGGAGGCGGCCCAGCTGCGTCAAGAGCCCCAGCGCCTGCCGGTTCACCGGGTCCACCGCCAGCGTCAGGCGCACGGCCTCCTCGTAGCGCTCTTGCGCCTCGGAGAAGTACGCGAGCTCCTCGAGCGTCTCGGCCGCCGCGCTCAAGAGGTCCACGAGGCCCGGCACCGACCCGCACGAGCCGCGCACCTCGGCCACCGCGTCGTCGAGGACCTCGAGCGAGTCCGCCAAGAGACCTTGGCCCCGCAGCACCTCCGCCTTCTGCGTGACCACCGCGCAGAATGCGCGCGCGCCGTCGAGGCTCGACATGCCGTCCGACGCGCGGACCGCGTCGAGCGCCTGGTCAAAGACCAGAATCGCCTCCTCGGGCCGCGCCAGCTCGTTGAGCACCGCGGCGATCGCGAGCACGATCTCGATGCGCTCCGTGCGCTCAAAGGCGTCGTTCGGGTCCAGCATCAGCAGCGCCTTCGTCAGGGCGCCGAGCGCCTCGTGCAGGGCGCCCGCGCGGTGCAAGACCAGGCCCAGGGCGAGGAGCGCGCGCCCTCTGGTCTTGGCGTCCGTCTCCGCGTCCGCGCGGCCCAGGGCGTCGTCGAGGGTGCGCTGCGCCATAGTCAGCTGCCCCGCAGCCGCCTGGCACCGCCCGAGCCCAATCGTCGCGGACAAGGTCGTCGCCGCGCACGGGCCGTCCATGTCCTCGCGGAGCGCCACCGCCTCCGTGAGCCGCGCCATGGCCTCCTCGACCGCGCCTCGTCGCAGGAGCACGCCGCCGCTGGATTCCAGCAGGCTCGCCAGCTGGGACCCCGCAGTGGCATCGACGATCTCGCGACGCGCACCACTCCGCGCACGAGCGGCGCTTTCGTCGTCGTCGTCGTCATCAGGGCCGCCGTCGTCTTCCGGCTCGTCGTCGCCGAGCTCGTCCTTGCCATGATCGCGCAGATACGCCCTGCCGCGCAGCTCGCGCATGGTTTCGTCGGCGTTGCGCATGAGCCAGTCCTCGATGGGCCTCCCGGCGGCCTCGTCCACGGTGCTTGGCCCGCCGGGGACCAGATCGCGAGCAACCTCGAGCAGCGTCTCGCTCGCAAGTGAAGAAAATGCCGTGGTGATGCGCAGCGACATGGCCAGCTGCTTCGCCACGAAGGACGTTTTCTCCGCGGCCGACGCCATCGCCACCGCAAAGAGCGCCTTCTGCTGCACCGCAGAGTAGAGCTGCCACAGCGCAAGCGGGTTGTTGAGCACCGCGTCGAGGCCGGCAGACGACGCGGGGCTTGCCTCTGTCGGCAGCGACGAAGGCAGGAATCTTGCAGCGGGCAGCGTCGCCACAGTTGCGGACGGCACGTGCAGCAAGACCTCGTCGAAGCGCGGAATCACACGCGGCATGTCCTTGACGAGCTTCATGTTCTTGTCCCCGGTCCAGTCGGCGTTGGCCGGCTCGGCAAAGATGTCGATCCAAACGTACATGTTCTCCAGCTCGTGGCCCTCATAGTGCGCGACAAGGGCGTCCAAGAGGTCACGAAGAACCGTCTCGTGCTTGCCCGCGTGTATCACGAGCGCGCCCACGAAGCTTTCCTCGACGGTGGCGCTGTCGAGGTCCTCGCAAATGTCCGCAAAGGACTCCGCTCCCGTCAGCTGCTCGCGGACGACAAAGTCCCGCACGTCGCTTAGAGTCCACCGTTCGCGGGGCTTGATCCGAAGCTTGGCCTTGACCACCGTCTGCCGCGACCGCCCGGTCCCGTCCACGACGACGACTTGCTTGTCGTTCTTCTCGTCCACCACGCGGACCGTCCGTCCATCTTGCGTCTCAAAGAGCTCCCGCGGGCCCTGGTCCTCGTCCTCCAGGAGCTCGCTCAGCCGCGCGACCGAGATCGTCCTGAATACGCCCGCATTCTCCAGCAGCTCTTCTGCGTCCTCGAGCCACTCCTTGCGGCCCGCGAGGCCCACGACGGAGCCCCCGCGTCTCACGCCGCGCAGTCTCGACAGCCGCTTGCTCCACCTCTTCATCGCCGCGATTCCGGCGACGGACGTCCGTTCTTCGCTCTGAGAGACCGTTTTGCTGCTCGGGCGTCGCTGCCGGAGCTCTGCTGCGCGACGTCTTCGCGCTGCAATCCATCGGTCGAGGTCTTCTTCTTGATTGATCATGTGAAGCAGTTTCTTGAAATCTTGAAAGGAAGAGATCTTGCGCGCTCCGAGCAGTTCCAGCGCGGGGTGTGGGGGCACCTCGCGCCTCTTCGCGGACGTCCGCAGACCTTCGCGCGGGTCGGGGGACAGCGCGGACGTCTTCTCCGGAGGGAGCCTGGTTCCGCCGCTATGAGCCGCCGGAGCGGCCGCGGGGATTCTTCGCAGAGTGCCGCCCTGGCGTATGGTAAGATGCAGAATGCCCCCGTGATCGATACTGTCGAGTTGCACGGGACGGCCCCGCCGGACGCGACACCGCATCTGTCCAGATCTTTTAGAGTCAGAATCTACAGGTCGCGAACAGGCTCCCGGGGACCGCAAACTTTGAGCGCGAAGATTGCGACGTCGTCAGAGGCAAAGGGAATCAGCCACGCGCCAGAAATCGCCATCCACGTCCCATGACGACGAGAAAGCCGTCTCTCGACTCTCGAGCGAGCGACTAAGCGACTGACATGTGAGGTCGGAGGTAGGGAAGTCTCGCGGGCGAGAGGCTGCTCGCGAGGATCTTCACGGCGGGCTAGGCCTAGCTCGGAAAAAGAGTAGCCTTGGGAAGAAACCAGCAAAAGGCCAGGAGGATGGTCCATTCCGACGACTGTAAAACCCGTCTGTACTGTTCAGACATCTGAGGCAGCCGTTCGCGGCGTCGCGCTCCTTTGACGCTGGCGCTGGCGAGAATTGCATTTGTCGGCATCAAGACGGCCATCTTCGAGACGAAATTGGCCAACGATATCCTGGTCAGCCGCGACGATCATATCCACGCCGGAGGCGGCCTTCATGTACGAATTAGGCGCCGACCCGGTACACCGGCAGATGCGCAGGCGGCAGGACGTAGAGCAGGACGCTCGACACGGCCGAGGACTGCTTCGTGCTGGGGTCTCTTGCGAGACTCTACCCACGTACGTCAAGACGGAGCTGTTGCGTAGGCCTGCATCGTCCTGCAAGCAAGCCAGCAAGCAAGCCAGCAAGCAAGCACTTGCCTCCAAGCAAGCAAGTCGCCGTCGCGCACGATGTGGTCGCGCAAGAGATCTCTGGGCCTTGGCATGCATGACCTCGACGTCCTCGCGACATCATCCGAGGCGTACGACTCGTACGAGTGGTCGAGCATGCGTGCGCAAATGACGCGGACGTCGACAGCGGCGGCTTCACGTGGTCGTGGTCGTGGTCGTGGTCGTCGAGGTCGCTGTCGTGGTCGCTGTCGTGGTCGCTGTCGTGGTCGTGGCGCTGCGTCGTGAGGCCGAGGTCGTAAAGGCAGAGCCCGAAGCAGGCGGCGCGCGCAGGCGGCATGGGCGGCGGGCGCGAGGCGGCGGGCGGCGGGGCGGCGGCGCCGCGGCGCGCGGTGCCCTTCGTGCGGCAGGAGGAGGACTGGGACTGCGGCCTGGCGTGCGTGAAGATGGCCTCGGCAGCCCTGCGCCCGGACGTGGACGCGTCCAAGCTCACCAACGCCGCGCTGGAGGCCCTGCTGCAGACGCGGTCCGTATGGACCGTCGACCTCGCGTACGCGCTCAGGGCGCTCGAGATTCCGTGCGTCATGTACACGACCAGCACCCAGATCGACCTCGACGAGTACCGCGGCATGGACTTTTATAAGGAGATCAAGCACGACGAGGCCCGCGTGAACATGCGCTTCGCCCGTGCCGCCGAAAACGGCGTCCGGGTCGTCCCGCGCGCCCTGCCGCGCTCCGACCTGCAATGCCTCGTGCGAAACCAGCTGCTGCAAGTGGCCATCGTCCTCGTCGACGTGACCGTCTTGCGCGACGCCGAAAAGTCCTACGGCCGCAAGGTCCTCGACTTTGTCGTCGCCGCCGTCACGGGCCACCAGTTCGCCGGCCACTACCTCCTCGTCGTGGACTACAACGCACCCTTTTACGAGGTGCGCGACCCGGCAAGCTTGCGCTCCCGGACCCTCGTGCACGAGGATGTCCTCGAGCGCGCGCGAAAGGCCCCGGGCACCGACGAGGACGTGCTCGTGCTCGGGGAGGACCTCTCGCACCTCTGAGCAGGCACAAGGGCTTTCCCCCGCGCCCTCGCCAGCTGGGCATGTACACATCCGCAACGTCCAGAGACACCTGCGTGCGCGCGAGCAAGAGCGAGCACGCGTGCGCAAAACACCTTTATATTGTAGCAGACCGCCCCTTGCGCGGCGATCCTCTGTTCTAGGCTAATTATTTCAACTCGACAAGAAACACCCTTTCGTATCGGTGCCGTAGGCGGTCTATCGTGAAAACATGATCCAACCAGTCTACTTGCGGGCGACCTGCTGCTCGAGCAGCGACGTCAGCGCGGAAAGTTTGTCCATCATCTGGGCCACGTCCGAGCCCGACACACTGGGCATGCTCCCGAGGAACATCGACCGGTTGAGCTGGCTCTGGGCGCCGCTGTCTGCGGGGAACGCCGACGGCAAGCCTCCGCCTCGCGACGAGGTGATGGACGTCACCTCGTTGGTGACGACGCTGTTGAGCTGCGTCTTAAAGTCGGACATGAGGTCCCGCACGTGCGACCGCGAGGTCTCCAGAACCGTGGCTGCAAAGGCGTCGCCGCCCTGGCTCCGCGTCAGCGACTCGGTCAGGTTCGCGTCCAGGGACTCTACCTGGCGCAGGACCTCTGCCGTGTTCGATAGTGCGGCCCGCACCTGGCTCAGCGCCAGCTCGCACGCGCTCCGGGCCTCCTCCGCGGATCTCAGCGGCGCACCGCTCGTCAACACGGGTTGCAGCCGCGGCGCCTGCTGCGAGGTCGCCGTCTCGGGCCGCTTGGCCCCGCCAGCGCCCGCGCCAGCGCCTCTGCTCCGCAGCGAGTCATCGAGCGTCGGCGCCGCCAAAACCTCCTCGGGCACGGGCACTAGCGACGGCACTGTGGGCGCGGGTCGCGGGCTCCGCTCCGGCTGCCGCCCCTTGGGCGACAGCGGAGTTGGCGGCTCCAGAGGCGCTGGCGGCGGGAAGATGGCGTCGTCCTCTTCGATGCGATCGCGAAAGGAGGCCATGCGCGCCCTGCCCGACCCGGCCGGTGAGCCCGATGCGCCTGCGTTCCCCGGGGATCCGCTTCCTTGCGGCCCCGTCACAAGCGGCCGGGGTTTTCCTCGCGCCCTAGCGCCTTCGTTACCCTCCCGACGCGACGCGTGCGTCTCGGCGCGGTCTTGCTGCTGTTCCAGCTGGTCCTGCTGCTGCGTGCGCGCTTGCTGGGCGTCCATGCGCTCGCGCTGCTTTTCCTTTTTCATCTCGATCGTTGCCTTGAGCAGACCCATGGTCTTGAGCTTGGCGCGCATGCGCTTTACTGCGTCTTCCGTGTCCTGCTGGGCCTCCTGCCGCTTGAGCGCGGCGCGCTCCTGCGCAAGAGACCGAATCGTCTCGTCGCTCTCCTCCGTCGAGTCCGCGGCGCTCCTCGCGATGGGCAGACCCGGCGGGGGCGACGCCGTGTGCGAGCCTCTGCTGCTGTCGGCGCTACCGTCAGCGCTGCCTGCGCCGCTACGAGGGGAGATCGTCGACATGAGGTCGTCCGCATCGAGGGGGCCGCCTCCGCGTCGGTCGCCAGAGACGGATTCCTTGCGCTCCTCCTCGTCGTCGTCATCCTCCTCCTCGTCGTCGTCGTCATCCACGCCAGCTCCACCGCGAGCGCCAGCCTCCTTGCCGTCTTCTCCAGCCCGTGTGGCCCCAGCACGCGTCTTTGCCCACGCAGGGAGCTGCGAGCGGGCAAAGATGATCTCCTCTTCCTTGTCGTCCTTGTCGACCTCAGCCGCAGTCTCGACCTCGAGCGCGCCGCCAGCAGCATTACTGTTGGCCCGGGACGCGCTCGTGTCGTTCTCCTCGTTGCCTGACGCCTCGTGCGCCCGCTCAAAGTCCAGCTCGCGCTTGCGTTCCTTGATGGCCGCGTAAATTTCGGGCGCAAGACGCCACACAAAGACGCAGCCGTCTCGGGACACCGAAACGAGGCGTTTGCAGTCGGTGCTAAAGGCGAGCCCGGTGATGGGCTCGCCGTGGCCCGACGACTTGGCCAGGCAGTCGCCGCTGTAAAAGTCAAGTAGTCGGATCGCTTTGTCGTGCGATCCGGTGGCGCAGTACATGCCGGCCGGGTCGAGGAGCACCTTGGTGAGCTCCCCCGGGTCCCCTTCTGGCTTGTACGATCGGATCGGCTTGCCGTTACTCAGCGACCAAATATTGATCTTCTTGTCCTGCCCCGACGTGCAAAAGTACTTGTTGCTCGCGTCGACGTCTACATCGTGAATTGTCCCGTATGGCACATTCACCGACTTTTGTCGCACATACTTGCCGTCGGCTCCCAGTGCCGACAGCACAATGGTCTTGTCTCCGCCCGTGCTCAAAAGGCGCTTGCCGTCGACGGAGAAGCGCACCGCTGTTACCACGGCGGAATGGTCTTTCAGGGTCTGCGCGCGCCGCAGTGACGGCGCCGGCTTTTTAGAAGATGGCGAGGACGACGCTTGTTGCGCGCTCTGCACCTCGTAGATGTGCACCTCGCGGTCCCGGCCTGCAGTCGCCAGAAAGCAGCGCTCGACTTTGCCGCGTACGCGAGGGGAAAACGCCAAGCTCAGGATCTCGCTCGCGTGCGCCTTGCTCTCGCGTAGCACGCAATCGTCAGTGTCTAGGTCGTAGACAACCAGGCCGCCGTTGCGATCGCCGGCGGCCACGAGCCGGCCGTCGGCCGAGAGACCTACGGCTCGGAACCCAGGCCCTGGGCCGAGCTCCAGCTCGCGCAGCAGCTCCTGGCTCAAGGGCGACTCCCACTGCGGGCCCTGCAGGGTGCGCCCTCGCTTCTTGGACGAGAATCCGCCCACGCGCCAGAATCGCAGCTTCGCGTCGTCTGCGCACGTCACAAAGATGCTCGCGCGCATGCTCGCCACCCCGGACACGCCGGTCGGGTGCGAAAGCAGGCACGCCTTGAGACGCACGTCCTCGAGGTCGCTCGCGTCCCAGACAAAAAACCTGCGGTCGCCGTAAATGCTCACCACTTGATCGCCGTCTCCTGCCCAGACTGCGCACAGGGCGTCGCTCCCATTGGCGCCCTCGCTGCTCTCCGCGCCTTCATTTCCGTCTTCTTCATCTTCAAATTCTTTGTTCCTGGCCGCCGGATCCGCAGCGCCTTTAGCAGCGGCGCGATCGCCCCCGGAGGATGGCAGCGGGAGCGTGGCGACAAAGTCAAACGATTCTGCCTCGAAGACACGAATCGTGCCAGCCGAGCACGCGCACAAGAGCTTGCCTTCCCGCAGCGAGACGCTGTGCGCGCTCTCGGCCTCGAGGAAGACCCACTTCTCCATGAGCCGGTTGGCACCGAGGCAAATGAGGGACCCGCAGAGCGTCACCAGGTACGTGCTCCCGCTGGCGCTTCCCGTCCCACAGACGACATCCGTAAAGGTGGCGCCCTTAAAATCGGGCATGATGCCCGCATGATGCTCCACGAGTTTAAGGACGTTCTTGGATTTGGGCTTGTTGTCTCCTTGCCGCGCCTGGGCCCCCTCCGCATCTGCAAGGTCCGCGTCGCTCTCGTCGAGGTCGCTCCCGTCCTGGTCCCCGGCGGCCGGGCTTTCGGAAAGAGCCCAGAAGCGAACGTGCTTCTCGCCGGCGGTCACCAGGGTGTGGCCTTCGGCATGAAAATCAAGCGCCAAAACCTTCTCCGTCAGCTTGGCTTGCGCCTCGACGGACTCGCGGGGCCAGTTCCAGACCACGAGGGTGTCGTCGTGCTCAAAGCCAACAGAGGCAAGGCGCGTGCCGCACGGCGCAAAGCTCAAGCACGACACGCCGAAGCGGTGGCTCTTGAGCTCCGCGACGCGCACGTGGCTGGCCACGTCCCAGACCGTAATGGCCGGGTTGTGGCCCCGCTCACCAACGGCAAGATACTTGCCGTCTCGCGAATACGCAAAGCAGGCCACCGGTTTCGCCATGCGCATGTACGCGCGCTGTTTCTCCATACGCGAGCAGTAGAGCACCACGACGCAGCCCGCGGGGTAGGCGATCTCGTACTTGTCGGCCGGGTTCACGGCCAGGCAGTTCTGGGACGCAAGGCTCATCCCAAGCACGCGTTCGAGCCGCATGCCGCGTCGCGAGTGCGTCGGGGATGTCGCCGCCATTTTGTCGCGAGCTTCGGGCGTCGGGGACAGCGTGGGCCTCGAGCTCCGGGTCGTCGACGGCGAGCACGCCGCCGTCTTTTGCGGGCGTATGTAGTCGTCCACGCGCGGTTTACCGAGCACGCTGGTCGGCAGCCGAGCACAGCAGGGAGACCGGGGCTCGCCCCCTCTCCGCGAGAGGGCGGGGGCCCGGCGAGCCGCGCCGCGGGGGAGGCGCGGCGGTCGCGGGGGAAGGGGCCTCGCGGCGGCAGCGGTCTCGCGCTCCGGAGCGCGCCCGACCGGTCGGCGGCGATGCGAGTCTGCCAAAGCGACAACGGCCGCCGAGATGGGTTGCGCAGAAATGGGTTGCACAGAAATGGGTTGCGCAGAAATGGGTTGCGCCTATCTCGCGTTTGCCGCGTTTTTTCTCGCGGGGACTCCGATCTTCACGTTCGCACGGATGGATCATGCCAGTGCCGATCTTGCACGCAGGGTCGGCCCGCGGGGCCTTAACGAGAGAGTCTGATGGTTCTTGATTCATGTTTCGTGCTAGTCTAATCGGCCGCCCGACGAACTAAGAGTGAGGCGGTCGGCATCACTTGGCGGAGTAAGGACGCCAGGGCTCGTTGCGGAGCCAACGCGTGAGCATCTCCATGGCGGCGTCCGGCTTCATGGCGGGGACCATGTGGCCGGATCCGCGAATCGTCACGTAGTCAAAGTCGCCCTCGTAGCGCGTGACGTAACCGGCCATCTTCTTCTTTCCATCGAGGGTCCAAGGCGACCACGGCTCGACCTCTTTGAGACCTAGCTCGTTGACCCACCAAAACGTGGCTACCGAGTTGATGGTCGGGTCCGT
Organism: Aurantiochytrium sp. T66; assembly: GCA_001462505.1. Taxonomy (NCBI): domain Eukaryota; class Bigyra; order Thraustochytrida; family Thraustochytriidae; genus Aurantiochytrium; species Aurantiochytrium sp. T66. The sequence goes on along the minus strand of KQ758897.1, from coordinate 257,010 downwards.
GTCGCCGTTGTAGATGAGAACGCGAAGGTCGGTCTCCTTGGCCAGTTTGCGCATAAAGGGCATGAGGTTCGGCTCGGTGATATCGTAGGCGATGGAGGCCGAGTTGTCGCCACTGACAAAGTTGGCGTCTTCCGGCACACCGAGGGCCTTGCGCACGGAGGCGTGCTTCACCCAAAGCGTCATGGCCGTGCCGCCGCCGCACGGGTAGTCGTTGAGGGCCGCGCCGAGGGGGGCACCCTTATTTTGCGGCCGGTCGTTCTGGGCCGCGAGCGCGTCGAGGGCGCCAGCACCATCGCGCGTGGTCGCCAGCGTGGCGCGCTCAGCGTCGAGCACCGGGAGACTCTGGTCGCCCCAGCAGGTGTCATAGAGGTTGTAGTCAAAGTACCCGCCGACCTGGCGCTTCATCTCGTCGAGGAGAGCGGTGCACTTGGCCGAGGCCTTGGTGCTCGGGTCGCAGTTCTGCTTGATGTCTTTGTACAGATTGGGCGAGAACTGGCCATGGCCGTAGAGGAACTCGGCCTTGAAGAGCAGCTCGGAAAGGAGCATGTTGGACCCGGACGCGTCGCTACACATGATGTCCTTGCCAATGCAGCCATTGCCAATGGCCACGCCCTTGAGCGCGCGCCGGGAGTACGACTCCTCGGCCGGATGCGCGAGGATCTGCTCCACGAGCTTGGGAATGTAGATTCCGGCGTACGACTCGCCCGTAAGGAAAAAGTCGTGCTTGCGGAACTTGGGGTACGCTTCGAAAAAGCTCTCGAGAAACTCATAGTTGGCCATGGCCGATGAGGTGTCGTTCCACGCGACGCCGCAGTCGTGGCCGCTACCGCTGGGGCCGGGAGGGTCGCAAAAGGAAAAGGACACCGGGGGCGGGCCGTTGAGGATGACCACGTTGGCGTTCTTGGTCCAGGTCGCCTTCTCGTTGCGGAACAGCTTGGGGACGCCCTCGCCATTGGCCTCGGCCAGCGACTCGTCCGAGAGGTAGAAAGGTCCGAGCTCGGTCATGAGGCCAAAGAGCGACGAGGCTCCCGGTCCGCCGTTCGTCCACAGGACGAGGGGGTCATTCTCCGGGTCGCCCTCGCTGAGGATGAGGATGTAGTGGTACACGAGCTTGATGCCGGACTCGCGCTCGCCGCCCTTGAGATATCCGGAGAACCACCTGCTCGGCAGCGGGCCGTCCCAGCCGGGCAGCTCGGTGATCTCGTCCTTGGTGGGCCACTCGTGCTCCTCCTCCAGCGCTGCGGCGCCGCCGCCCAGGCTCGCCAGCGTCGCCGCGAGCACAACGGTCGCGAGTATCTTCTTCATGACCGCCATGACGGGTCTCGTGCCGCGCGAGGCGGGCTCCGCTGCGAAGAGGCGAGGGCCCGTCCGCGCTGCGGCGTCTGCGTCGCTAGCTGCGTCGCGTCCAGGACCGCCCGCGCCGACGAACCGCAGCGATGGGCGAAGCGCTTCTGGCCGGACCGAGGCTTCTCGGAGATTGGCCCGGCCATCATGACCATCTACGAGGAAACGCCCGGCATTGACGCCCGGCATTGACGTCAAGTTGACGCCCGCCATGAGCAAGAGCAAGAGCAAGAGCTTCGCGGCGATCGTGGCATGGAGCTCTGCCAGACCCGGCGTGGCCACTTTCTGGAGGACAGACACCTCAGTCGAAGTCATCGCCGTCTCGGCGCACGGGTCGTTGGACGGAAACCTCGATGCAGTCGAGATGCCGTGCGCCCCTTCTCCAAGGTTTCACAAGGTAGCCTATACGTACACTTCGAGAAGGCTGAGCGGAGCGGGCATGCACAGAATGGTCAAGTTGGGATAGCAGAGTTTTACGGCTTCTCGATGGCGATGGCGACACCCTGGCCGCCGCCGATGCAGAGCGTGGCGAGACCCTTGCGGTACTTGTCGTCGCTGTGCATGGCGTGGATGAGGGTGACGAGGACGCGAGCGCCGCTGGCGCCAATAGGGTGGCCGAGGCTGATGGCACCGCCGTTGATGTTGACCTTGTCCGCGTCGAGGCCGAGCTCCTTGCAGATGGCGAGGCTCTGGGCAGCAAAGGCCTCGTTGGCCTCGACGATGTCGAGGTCGTCGACGGACCAGCCGGCGCGCGAGAGGCAGAGCTGCGTGGACGGGACCGGGCCCATGCCCATGATGCTGGGGTCAACACCGGCCGAGGCGAAGCTGACGATCTTGGCAAGCACGGGAGCGCCAGCCTCCTCGGCGGCCTCGGCGGACATGATGACGAGGGCGGCGGCGCCGTCGTTGATGCCGGAGGCGTTGGCGGCGGTCACGGTGCCGTCCTTCTTGAAGGCCGGGCGGAGCTTGTTGAGGCCGTCGGCAGTGACTCCCTTCTTGATGTACTCGTCGCTGTCAAAGATGACCGGGTCGCCGCGGCGCTGAGGGATCTCGACAGGGACAATCTCCTTCTTGAACTTGCCGGCGGCCTGGGCAGCCTCGGCGCGCTGCTGGCTGGTGGCAGCAAAGGCGTCCTGCTCCTCGCGCGAGATGCCGAACTTCTCGGCAATGTTCTCGGCGGTGATGCCCATGTGGTAGTTGTTCATGGCGCAGGTGAGGCCGTCCTTGATCATGGTGTCCTCGAGGGCCCAGGGGCCCATGCGCTGGCCGTCGCGGCTCTTGGGGAGCACGTGCGGGCTGAGCGACATGTTCTCCATGCCGCCGGCCACCACGACATCGGCGTGGCCGAGCAGGACGGCCTGGGCCGCCAGCATGACGGACTTGAGGCCGCTGCCGCACACCTTGTTGATGGTCATGGACGGAACCGTCACGTCGAGGCCGGCGGCCAGGGCGGCCTGGCGCGCCGAGTTCTGGCCCACGCCGGCCTGCAAGACGTGGCCCATGATCACCTCATCGACTTGCTCCTTGTCAACCTTGCTGCGGTTCAGGGCCTCGGCAATGACCGTCGCGCCAAGCGCCGGGGCCGTCACGCTCTTGAGCGAGCCGCCAAAGGCGCCGATGGCCGTGCGGCACGCCGCCACGATGACCGCCTGCTTGCCCGCCATTGTACTGCTTGTTGCTTGCTTTTCCTGTGCTGCGCCGCGATTTCCGTCCCGTTCCGTCTCGCGTCAGCTTCTCGTCTCCGCTCGCTCGCGTCGTCGCCCTGGCCCGCGGCCTCCTCTCGGGCGCGGCGCGCGGGGTCGGTACCCGGTCGGCGAAAGCGCTTTCACCTCGTTCGCCGCCACCGGATGGCTAGATGGATGGCCGCGCGTCCCATCCATCCCCGCCCGCGCCTGCTCGCGGTCTCCGTCTCCGCCGCCGCCGCCGCCGTGCGCGGGGCACTCACCTCTGCTGCTGCTGCTGCCGGTGCTGCTGCGCTGCTCCGCGCTGCGCGACTCGACGGTTGTCGCGAGACTCTGCGAGAATTGCAGGTTTGGTGGACGACGACGATGACCATGAACTACTACACAAAGCACGCAGAGTCTGACGCTCGCCGACGCGGGCGAGGAGCGCGTGCAATCGTCTCGACGCGACTCGGCTCGGGCCGGGACCGTCGGGAAGGAAAAAATATCCATCGTGCAGTGCAGTGCAGTGCAGTGCAGTGGGTTTTCACGATGATGATGGATGATGATGCGCAATCGGCACAAATGGGTCAACGACGCAGACGAACCCGCGGTTTTAGTGCAGTGGACACGCCAGCAACGTGCTCGCGAGCTTGCGCGGCAAGACTTAAATTATCGATGATGGTGAGTGGCCGGCCAGCAAGGAATGATTGCAACAACATCGTGTGCCAAGGACTTCAGGATTGATGATCCTTCGGCGATCTATCCTCACAATCAGACCCGCTTAATCGACCGCGAGGCAGGCTGTCCACAATTTGCTGGACGCCTGGCGCACGCCGAGATGTAGGCCTAGTCTGCGGCTATTCTTTGATTGAGAACTCGCAGATGCCTGCCTTTAATCGTGCTACGATTCCTACGAACGATGACGACGACGCCGCACTTCCCGAGCGAACTCGAAAAGAGAAGAGCACATTCTGGGGCAGCTGCAGCAGATTTTGTCCAAGACTACGCAGCGCGAGAACTTTGACTCCGTGCGAGTCGCTGGCCCTGCTTGCCTGGCCGAGCACGATGCTCGCGGGCCGCCAATTCGCGGGAGACGATCGCAGATGTAGAAGCACGCGTCCATGTCCATGCCTAGCTAGAACTTTTGCCGCCGCTTGGACGAGATTATCGCTCGAAGACCCGCGAAGCGAAGGAATTCAATCAACCGTGTAGGCGCAAGCAAGATTTGTTGCGGGCCATCGTGCTCGTGCGCCCGCGAATCTTATGACGCATGGCGCACTTCACCTGATCCCGCGGCATTGTTGTCGTCAACTATGCCCGCTGGACCTCCCGGGCTTGCCGAGGAACTGCAGCGCAGCGCAGTCGGTCGGGTTCTTGATGGTCCAAGCATCCGCGCTGGCAGATCGATCCATCGCTCAAGGTCCCAGAATCGGCGATGACGACAACAGTCCCTCGTCCCTGGAATGACGCGCACACTGACAAAAGGAGTCCGACAGGATTCCCAGCGCACGTCCAGCGCGGCTCGGCACAGCGCAGCAAAATGCGGCCGGCCCGGTCGAGCGGGACTCGGACCCGCGCCAACTTGAAGAAGAATAGTACCATGGTAGCCTACTCTGGAAATTATTCATGATCATGATCATGATCATCATGATGGGGAACAGACAAACAAAAAAACTTCTTTTCGTTTTCCTTTTCTTTCGCAGGGCGGGGCTGCTGGGTCGAGTAAATCAACGGACACCTCGCGCGGGAATGCTTTGGCGTAGGGCCGGGGTCATGCAGGAGACGGCGATGCTCTTCGCGCGTGCGCGACTCCAAGCCGCGTCTTCGGACGGGCCGTCGTGGACCCCTTGCTGCTTTGAAGTTGGGCCAGGGAACTGCAGTTGCTGATCTGTCTGCTGTCGGTCGCCGCAGACTCGGTGAGCTCGCTCGCTCGAAGGACCTGCGCGCTCATGGAGAACCTACTACCGCCCTTCGAGCCTGAAAAGGCGCGCGCGGAAGCGCTCGCGCGAGCAAAGCTTGCGGACCCGAAAAGACGGTATCCTGTGCACCACCATCACCAGGAGGATCGCGATGGACTTCACATCCCACACGTCGCGGAACGGATCCGCGCAGCGCCGCGCCTGCCTGGCAAGGGAGACACGATTCTCTTGCGACGCCGTCGAGGGGATCCTTCTCAACGTCGAGAGGTGCGCGAGGAAGACCATGAACGCACCAGGCACCGCTTGCTTGAGCCAACGCAAGGGCTATATGGGGGTTCCAAGGGGGTCTCCCCGCTCATGGCCGCTTTTACGTCCATGAAAAGTGAAGCACAAGCCCAAAGTCCCGAAACGCAAGCCCTGGTCCTACGCGGTGACGAGCGCACGACTTCCGCGTCCCAGCAGCAGCCACAGCAGAGGCAGCAAGTTGCGCACGGCCACGTGCACGAAGGAAGGCCCCCCGTGCAAATTCTCAACGCCTCGCGCACCGTACGCTCTACTGTTTTTCGCCGCGGCGTGCGTATGCGCATGGAAAGCATTGACCCCGAACAGCGAGCAGAACCTCACGAAGTTACCGGGGATGTCATTACGTGCATTCTCATGCCGCGAGAGCCCGGAAGCGGCGCCTGGGCCGCAACCGTGGGGCCCAACGTGCGCGCGCCCCACGAGACTCGGGCCCCGGTTTCTCTTGGTGTCTCAAATCGCCACGCACACGCGAGTCTGGACGTCGCGAGAGTCGACGAGCACGGCAGTCTTGTCCACCACATCAGCCTCGGGCCCGGGGAGACTACGGAGCTTGAGACAATGTGCGACCATCCATGGTTGCTCACGCTAGGCGCTGCACAGAATCGAGACCGCAAGTCGGAGGCGCCCAGTCGCGAGATTCTCGTTGTGGCGCACCGCTCCGCAGCGGCAAGCCGGCACCACGTGCATCTGTCATGGAACAGCGCCACCAAAGCCGTGACGTTGACTTCCGAAGCGCGCTTCCTCGGCGCCAAGCTCGCCGTGGAGCTCATGTGATTGTAACAAACCCACTCGAAGCCGTGCGCGAGTACTACGCATGCCAGCGCGTGACGTGCGCATGTCCCAATCTTTCACTACCATGGTACTGTAACCTAGCGAAACAGAATCTATCTCCGCCTGAAGTCCCAGAGATTTCCTAGGATGGCCTCAAGTGATTCATACGTACTCACGAAGATTTCGGAGTGTAAATATTTTGCCGTGCGCTCTCGTCTTTGCCCGGCCTTCCGCACTCGCATCGTCCTCGCATCCTGCAGCGCTCTCAATTTCTGCCGACTCCATCATCACAGTCACATTTTGACTGGCCGCGGTGTTGAGTAGAACGCGCAAGAACAGAACGCATTAGGTACCCGTATCGGTCTCCAAATCTGGCACAGTTCAGCCAGTAGGTTATAGGTCGCGGCCATTTGCTTATAGCCCCCGCAAGTGGAGTATAGCCCTCGCAAGTGGTCCAAAGGCGCTCGTCCGCAGAGCGGGATCGAGACGCAGACCACGAGACCGCGACCGCGACGCAGGCAGACGAACGCGCGCAGCAGCATGCTCTCCGCGCAGGCCGAGCCCGCCGGCGGCGAGGCGCCCGGCGGCATCAAGGTGCGTTCGCAGACGACAGAGGGATGGACGGGACGGATGGATGGATGGATGGTGCGCCATGGACGAAGAACGAACGAACGAAAGGCCCTGCGCGACGCCCGCCGAGAAGCTCCGCGACGCGCGCGGCGCGGGCGGCGCGGACGCGCGGGAAGAGGGGCGAGGGAGGGAGGACGAGGCGCCGACGGGGACGCGAAGACTGACGAGAAAGATCTTGCGACGCCGATGTGTGGCGAACCATTCGACCGCTCGCGTGATTTGTATTGTGAGATGATAGGGCGTGATGCAGTCGGTGACCCAGTCCGAGGTGGTCAAGAGCGCGCGCAGCTGGGCGTGGTGGGCCTTCAAGAAGGGCGGCGACGTGACGTGGGTGCTCACGACGACGGGCATCGTCGTGATCTTCCCGCTGTACTTTCAGATTGCACGAGACATGGCTCTCGCCGAGGCCGAGACGCAGCAGATCCAGCAGCTGCGCGCGCAGGGCTACAACCAAGCGCAGATCAACCAGATGATGGGCGGCCCTGCCCACGAGTAAGTACGGAAACGCTAGTTCTTTCTTTTCGATAAAACAAGGTATTATTCTGGTTTGGATCGCGACGCGGCGCGGACCGCCCGGCCTCGCCTACTTGTGCGTGCCTTCATTCGTTCGTTCGTTCACAAGTAAAGTCTTCGAGCCGCTGGCCAACGAGGTCTGCAAATGCATCGCTACGGATCGCGGGACGGTGCTGAAGATTGCTCTCTGAGTGAAACGCTATAGGAAAAGAAAGGGACCCGCGCGCTCGGCCATTCGCTGGCTGGCTGGCTTGTCAGCTTGGTCAGTTGCACCGAAAAGCAGAGGGCAGCAACAGACGAAGCTCACGCAGCGGCAATCTCATCCATTAGCGGGCCGATGGTGCAGCGGCCCGAGCGCAGGTAAGTGATGAGGACCCGGGACAGCGAACCGTCAAGCAGTTTGACAATAACTTCCGAGGAGTTGATCGTCTGAATGGTGCCCTGGATCTGCTCCTTGGACACCTCCGTGTAGCACACAACGTCCTGGTCCTTTTCGAGTATGTGCTCGTTGTAGTAAAGTGCCCCGTCCTCGACGCGAACGCACTCCTTGGCGGCCTCGGTTTGGGATATAAACTTCTCCGCGCGAGACTTCCAGTCGTGCTGGATGGCGCGCAGATCGTCAAAGATGCTGTCCTCGGTCATGAAAAAGTTTACGCCGAGGCTCTCAGAGCCAAAGCCGCCGGGTACGGCGACGCGATGCGCAGCGGCGTCTGCTGGGTTTGAGTCTCCGTCCATCTCCAAGCCACCGGCGCCCTCGTCGGTGGCCTCATCCCCGTCCGTGGGCCTTCGGCCAATGTGGTGGGCGCTACCTCGTAGTTTTCGCGAGCTGGACCGCACCTCGCCGTCTGACAGGCCCTCGCGCAGCGCCTCGAGGCGCTTGATCGACTCCTCTACCTCGCCCACTAATTTGGTCTGCACGTCCCGGTACGCGTTCTGATACGATTCATTGGCCGCTTTCACGTCGTAAGAGTAGAGCGCCTCAGCCTCTTGCAGCCTCAGCTCGCGCATGCGCTGGGCCTCCTCGACGTTCCGCAGTTTGCGGTGTTGCAGGGCCTTGTCGAGCTCCTTGACGCGCTCGTTGGACCCGTCTTTGATCTCGGCGAGCTCCTTGCGCAGGCTCTCCACCTTGCTCTGGTAGAAGGCCTCGCTGTTGGCCTCTTCGTTGGCGGGGGCGTCCCCCTGATCCTTCGCCTCGTCCTCCTTTGTCTTCTTCTCCTCGTCCTCCTTCACGGCCCCGTTTTGGTCCTCGTCGGCCGCATTCTGGTTGGCCGCCTCCTGGCCGGCGTCCTGCGGCTGCTCAGCCTTTTTATCATCGCTCGTCGGCTGCGACGGTTCCGCGTCGGCCTCTGCTTCCTTCTTGGCCTCGTCGTCGCCGGTCTTGGCCTTTTTCTCCTCCGCCTCGCCGCCCTCGGCGTCGGCGGCGGCGGCGTCCTCGGCGCGAGGCCTCTTCATGGTCGTCCTCTGCGGCCCTTCTCCTCCGCGCTACGCTTGCTCCTTCGCGTCTTCGCGCTGGCGGACTTCTGGTCCGCGATCAGCCCTGCGTCTCCGTCGTCCGCGTCGCTGCTCGCGCGGTGCTGCTCCTCCTCCTCCTCGCCGTCGTCGTCGCCGTCGTCGTCGTCGTCGTTGGCGTCGTTGGCGACCTCGATGATCCCGGTCTCGCCGAAGAAGCCTTCGCCCGGCGAGCGGGGCGCGGCGCGACGGCGCGGGACGGGGCCGCGGGCGGGCGGGCGGGCAGCCGGCGCGGCGCAGCGCAGCGGCAGCGGCGCGGGCGGCGGGCGGGGTGGTTGGCCATTTGCTGTATCTTGAGGGCCGCTTGCGGACCCACTATGGGCTATAGCGTTTGACGCTGTTGCAGAGAGTCCGCAAAGTCGAACAAATCCCTGCAAGTGGTGCCATAATGGCCTATTCGAGTTAGACCAATTTGCGGAAGACTTTCGCTTTACGTACAATTTTGGTCTGCGCATCCAATTCCATTAGAAGATGGTGAGGCTTCTGATAAGTTCTGACATGCCAAGACGTACCCTAGGCCTAGTGCGTACGTACGTATACGTACGTAACGTACTACGTACGTAGTACCTGGTACGTACTTGCGAGCTGGACATGCAAGCTGGAATGCTGTAGGGTCATCAGCTGGCAAGGACGCCGAAATTGGTTCGCTTCCTCCCGAGTGATCGGCATAGTAGATGTGCGCGGTCTACGATATCTGTCCTCGCCAATCCTCTCCTCTAGGGCTAGTCAGCCAATATCGTATCGCCTGGGATTGCTCAGAGCGATGCCCACATGGCACTGGCGACAATCTCGCCTTGCAATGTCTTGTTGAATGCTCAATCAAGCCCCGTCATGTGATCCTTTTCCCGCTGATCGGCATGGAGACGCTTGCCAAGAACGAGTTTTCCGCAGACTCAGCTCGCGCCGCACGCAGTTCTTGGTGTAGAAATGCACGCTCCTCTTCTCTTGCGAGCTCATACGCGAGTCGCACGTATGCGTGTTGACACGCTCACGCCGCAACAACATGATACATCGCTTGAAGAGGAGCTGAAGACTCTGCTGCGAGCGCTTTCTTATAATCAAACTCTTCTCCCTCGTCGTTGACGTTGACGCACTAGGAGAAGCGCGCTTTGTGGCGCTCCGAAACCTAGCGCGAAAAGCGATGATTGGCACCACAAAGGAGCGAGACCCCGGAGAACAGCGACGCCAGGAAAACGACCTCGCGCGAGCCTTTTACAAAGCGCGCGACCGTCGCAAAGCGAGCGATGACGCTGGGTCGGGACCATTTTCCGCACATTGCTAGGTCGCGTGACAGCTTCGCGAGGGATATTCCGCACGCGCGTAGTACACTCTCGTGGCCCCGACGAAGACCAGCTTCGTCGTCCTACCCGGTAAGCTTGTCCGCCCCGGTTCTGGTTCTTGCCGCCGTCGAAACGCCATGAGGACCCTCATCTGGTGCTCGAGTTATCGTGCACGATATCATCCACGGTGCAGCATGCGTTGTCCGATGCCAGAGAGACTTCCCAACCTCGTTGCGCTAGCTAGCTCGGCGCGTCGCGCTGCGCGGGGCGCCGGCGCGCCCCGTCTGCTGCGCCGGCCCGCGGCGCCATGCGACGCCAGCGGCGAGCGGCATCGCGGTCGCGTCTCCGAAGGTTTATGAGCAAGACCGAGCGCTTGTCCTATCCTTTTAGCAAGTTTTTAGCCGCCCCTTCTATTACTGGCGGACTCGCCCCGAGACCCGGCCCTTCCCAGGCCTGCCTGAGGCGCCGCGCTGCGCTGCAGGCACTGCGCTGTCCTGCCGCCAGAGTCGCGGCCAGACGCCAGGCGCCGCCGCGGCTCGGGCCCTGGCGGCGAGGTAGGTCTCCTTCTTCTCTGCGAGCTTGGATCCACGGCCAAAAAGAAATGAAAAGAAATAATAAAAATAAATGATAGGAGGAGGAGAGGAAAGGAAAAGAAAGGAAAAGAAAGGAAACAAACGAAAAAGAAAAAGGAGCGGCGGCGCATAGCCGACTTGCGGGGCGCTATAGCCGACTTGCGGGGATCTATAACCGACTTGCGGGAAGCGGGTCGCACAGTGGGCGGATTAGGTCCGACCGCACGCCGCGAACCGCCGCGTAGCCAGACCCGCAACCACGTCCGACCGCCGCCGCCCGCAC
>KQ758897.1:235435-246212 GCA_001462505.1 Aurantiochytrium sp. T66 | reverse complement strand
GGGCGGGCGGCCCGTGCGGATTTTTGCGGGAGGGATGATGGAGCCCCGCGACGCCGCCGACTCCGCCGACGCGGCGGCGCCGCCAGAGGAGGCGGCGCCGCCGCCGCGCGCGCTGTGCGTGGTGGCGGAGCCCTTCCTGAGCGGGTCGCACGCGCAGCTGTGCGAGACGCTCGCGTCGAGAAAGGTCGCCGCAGAGGAGGGGGAGAACGCCGTCGCGGAGCTCGCCGCCGACAAGGCCGACAACGACGCCGCCAAGAGCCGCGAGGACCTGCGCGAAGGCGACGAGGAGGTTGTGGAGGCCCACGGCGAAAATGTCCTGCAAGGTGGCGACCAGGAAGACGACGAGGAGAATTGGCCCGAGGTCCAAATCGTCGGCTGGGAGGGGGCCGCCAAGTGGCACTGGAGGATGCTGGTGAGTGCCGCGTACTTTGCGCAGGCGATCCCGCGCGAGCGGACCCCCTCGACGATTGTGCTTTCGGCGATGATGAACGTCGCAGAGCTCCTGGGCCTGCGCCCCGACCTCCAGGCCTGCAAGAAGGTGCTCTACTTTCACGAAAACCAGCTCGAGTATCCGCGGCAGTCCGCAGCGGCGGCGCAAAGTCAGGGCCAGTCGGCCTTTAATTTGGGGTGGAACCAGATTGTGAGTTGCTTGTGCGTCGATGTGATCGTCTTCAACTCGCAGTACAACATGGACTCGTTCTTTAAACTGGTGGGCCCCTTCATAAACAAAGCTCCGAGCGGAAGCCGCCCCCCAGCCGTGGACGTAGAAATGCTTCGCGCAAAGAGCCAGGTGCTTGGCGTGCCGATCAAAGCCAAGCTTTTACCGACGCCTCGCGATCCGAGCGTCGTATCCGCGGACCGCAGCGAACCCCTCCGCGTCGTATGGCCGCACCGCTTCGAGCACGACAAGGGCTGCGAGGAGTGGATCTCCGTGCTCGAAGAGTATTCGCAGCTCGAGCAACCGCAGCCCATCGAAATCTACGTGCTAGGCGAGACGTCTGGCTCTGCTCAGGACGCCGCGCAGGCGGCAAGAGACAAGCTAGAGAGCCTCCCGGCGGTTAACCTCATACATTGGGGCCGCCTTGAGGATCGCGCCGCGTATCTTGACCTCTTGCGCCGCATGGATGTGGCCGTGTCGACGGCGCAGCACGAGTTCTACGGGGTCGCCATGCTCGAAGCGGCCACGTGCGGCTGCCTGCCGCTGTGCCCAGATCGTCTCAGCTACCCTGAGCTTTTCCCGGCAGAGTCCCTGTACAGGACACGGCGACAGCTGATAAAGCGCCTGCGAGACTATGCCAGCAGACCGGGCCTGCCGGCCGCCGCAATGAACGCACCGGCATGGCACGAACGCCTCAGCGCCTTCCAGTGGGGCGGCGGCAGGGGCGCGCTGGCGAGGCGCTGGAAGGTCCTCTTGGGCGGAGGCGCCCCGCCTGAAGCTGGCGGCGTCGTCGTCTATGGTGACCACCGCGCGGGGCGCGGGGGCGCTCTGGATGGGCACGTGGACCAACAGCACGCTGCTGGCAGTTCGCAGGCCTTGGCACAGCCGGAGGGCGGCGACGATCTTCCGAATCGCTTCTTCGAACGCTTCGCCAATCATCATACAGGCCAAGCGCATCACTCACTCGACCACCTTGACCACGACCACGCTGATGCGAGGGTAGGGATGGATGGCGAAGACGGCCTTCCGGGGAGGCAGGCCGCTCACGACGCAAAGTCCACCGGGAGCTTGAGGAAAACGTACAAACTCGCCCAGATTGCAAATACCGACCCGGCCATCAAGGACCAGCGCCTGGACCAGACCCTGCAACATTCCATGGTCCAGATGCCGGCGCTTCCAGGAAGGAGTAAACGGCCAAAGCGGCATTGCATTCTCTGCTGCCGGCGCTGCGCCAAGGGCGAGGACCATAGGTACCGCGAGGGCCGGCAGACGACCTGGAAGTGCAGCGTGTGCAACGTGAACCTTTGCAAGGCTTGCTTTGGGGACTTTCACCGCCTTCCAGAACTTGTGCGGCCGGCGTGTCTGGGCGGGCCAAAGCTCCCCGCCGAGGTGAGCAACGAGGAGCCCAGCCTGCACGCCGGACAACCGGATGCCCACGTCTCCAACCCCCCGCCCCCGCCCGCGTCTTCTGCGCCTTCGATGCCGCTCCCGCCAGTATCCGAGCCGGGCCAACCTCTCGAGGACGACGCGCTGCAGTTCGATGGCGAGCCTGCGCGCAAAAAGCGCACGCGGAACCGCTTTAAGCTTGCAAGTAAATAAAGAAGGTCGTTGTGCACAAGGACGAAGTCGGGCTTACTTTACAAACCGGCGTGGTAGGGCTATTTCTTGTGTTTTTCGGGATATGTTCGCTTGCCCTTGGGGAACTCGGCATCGACGGCGGCGCGATCGTGCGGGTATGTAAAGTGGTCCATGTGGACCTTGGACTCGTAGTTAGAGGCGCCAAGGCGGGGACCTTTGTCAGTATTGCCCATGAGCTTGGAAAAGTACCCGTGGGGCGTGGACTCGATCTTGCCGGTTGCCCACATACCCACCTCGAGGGCCCCGCGCAAGGGCGCGTTGGCCAAGCTACCGTGCCCGGACGGCCCTTCGGCGTCAGGGATCATGTTCTGCTCGTTGCGGTGCTTGACAAGGACAGCCTGGGTCGGGTCCTCGAGCTCGCCGAGATTGACGCGAACTGCGCTTTCGTTGACCGTAAACGGGTTGTACGCGCTTTCGATGACGATGTCAAGAAAGATAGTGTCCTTTTCGTTGGTGGCCTGCAAGTACTTTTCGTATTCCGCGCGCAGCAGGCGCCGGTACTCCTCCGGGTCCCGAGACGCCATCTCCTGGGCGACTTTGGACTGAATCTTGCCAAAGACATTGTCGCGCCACTCCTGGTAGCGCTGCTGCTTCTTTCGGAGCTCCATCTGATCGTGAAAGTTGAGCATCTCGTCCACGTGCTTGGTGTACTCTCTGGTATCGAGGACCTCATGGTACATTTGCTGAAAGTGCGCTTCCCGCTTCACGCGGAGGTTCTCCAGCCGGTCGCGCACGGCGCGCTCGGATTGCTCCTGCACCTGCTCCATCTTGGCCCAATATGCGCGGTTGCGCAGCACCTTCTTCTCCGCAACGGCGGCCTCCATTTCCTTCTTCTTGCGCGCGAGGCTGTTGCGCCGCCTTCCGTGCTTCGTCGCGGCGACATTATCCCGCGCCCTCGCCGCGCCGTCCTCGCCGCCGCTGCTCCCGCGCACGAGGTCGTCCAGGAGCGCCTCCGAGTAGACCTTGCACCCGGAGACCTTGGCGCCCTGCGCGGACGGCATCTTCCCTCGCGAGGCGCAGGCGCTGCGCGGCGCGCGTCGGCCGTCGGGCGCGGCGCCCGGGGTCCGCAGATCGCGGCTTGGCGTGCGGCACGCGCCGCGATATGGTTGATGATCGATCGTCAGAAATCTTACCATGGTACCATGTGATCGATCGATGATACTTATCCGTTGAGCGGATCTTTTTTCCAAAGTTCAAAGTTCAAAGCAAGCTAACAGTAAGTTCAAGTTCAAAAAGGTTGGTTAGGTTAGGTTAGGTTAGTTCAAGTTCACTAGTAGTACTACTAACAGTTGAATCTGAGGTTTGCTCCTGCATTGCATTGGTCAGGCCTAGCCTACTGGCCTCGTCCTCGGTAGGCCTACCTAGGCCTAGTCTGTCTCATGAAATACGGGGACTTTCCCCTCGGCACGAATGGAATCGAAGAAGATCAGGTTTGGCCCCAGAGGCACGCGAGATTTTTTGCAGCGGGGAAGCTCTATGCTTGCTCGCTTGCATCAGCTTTCGAGTAGCATCGATGCGGTTTAGCGTGGTCGCCACAGAGGGATGCCGGTCGCCAAGATTTTACTTGCGAATCAACAGCGCCTCCTTGAGCATTGCAAATCTTCTTAGAACTCATTCTGGCTTATCAAGAGCCGACCATTACTATCGAGATCAGCGGCCAGGCCAGCTCGATCACCTTTGCGAGCCTCGATCTTGGCATTTCGCGCCTTTAGCAGGCGCCATGCACGCACGCGTTGGTTAACCTCTGCAATCAGCGTCGCATAGCCGTCTCCCACAGTCGACGCGACTGCGCAGTGTCGATCATCTCCTTGTCTTCGTCCTTCCAGCAATTTGTCCTGCGCATGTCGTTATTCTCGGCAAGGATGTTGGCCGTTTGCTCTTCGGATTCAAGCAACGCCTCCGCAAAGTCCCGGTCCTGCCCGGACCCGAAGACGACATCGAAGTTCTGCGCAAAGCTAATGGCGCCCATGATCTCCCACACGCACCACGTGCGTTGCAGAGGACAGGCGTGTTCCAGCGGTCGAAGAAAATGACCGGGGACCCGAATCTGCCGATCGCCTGGTGCAGGCCGTGCCTGAGGTATTGATTCCTCGCGAGCATGACGTCGGCAGACAGCACCTTGTCCGCGTTGGTCAGCAGCTGCTGGTTGGCGCAGAAGAGGTCGAGCCAAACGAAGGCCGAGGAGTCGTCTTGGCCGAAATGCTCCTCGAGCGCAGCCACGAGACCTGGAAACGGCACTTGCGCGCTTGACTCACAAAGGTGCCTTGATAGTCTTGGCCGACGTCGCTCTCGTCGACGACACTGAGTTAGAGCTGCAATTTGGGCAAGTCCCGGGTCAGGGCGAGCACCACGTGCTCGGCGACATCTTCGGTGATCCAGACGCGGCTTGGGCTCGGCGTCTTTGCCGGGCTCAAAGGTGATGGGCGAGACGGCGTAGGGCACGCGGCCTTGCAAGGTCCCGTCGGGCTTGGCGCGCTGGATCTGGGTGGTGGCGTCCTACTTCACCTTGTCGGAGAGGTCGCGCTTGGCCACGTACAGCTCGACGCCGCCGGCGGCCCTTTGGTGCACGTGCTGCTGCACGTGCTGCTCCGGGCCTACTTCTACGCGGTACGTACCCGTACGTGTCGTACGTCACGCCCTACGTCACGTACGTAGTACGTACCCGGGTACGTCCTTGATGTTGCTGCTTGATGCTGCGCTTGACGTCGCGCTTGACCCTGATGACGTCGCGCTTGACGTCGCGCTCGCAGCAAGCTACATACGTCTTTGATGTTGCTGCGCTCGAGGTCGCTTGGCGTTGCGCTTGATCTTGATGACGTTGCTTGCAGTAAGCGACTGCGACCCGAGTTGGCGTAGACGTGTAACCCCGACCAGCAAGATTGCGAGCGCGAGAAAAGGCACAAGCCGCGAACGATGAAGGCCGGCACTTGCGCGCATTCTGACAATGCCTCTCGGAACTCGCTCGCGTGAACGGCGACGAGACTGGAGTGGACCTGCGCCTCGAGCAAGTCCCGATCCAGAGCAAGCACCACGCGCTCGGCATTTCTAGTGGCCCAGTTCGCGCGTGGCTCGGGATTACGTCCTTCCCAGGCTCCAAAGCAATTTGATGTACGGGCACGCGGCCAGGCTCGGCGCGGAGAACCTGGATGGTGGCGTGGCGGCTCCACCTTCAACCGGGTCGTCGCGCTTGGATCCGTGCAGCTCAATGCTCTTGGCGGCCTCGGCGCTCAGCACGTCGTCGCGCAGCTCCATGACGGCGAGGGAGATGCCGCGCAGGTCGATGATCCTGCGCGAGTCCGTGGTAGATCTCTTCGTCCGCCTTGCGCGGGAAGCTGAAGTGCCGAGGCTGGCGCGTGTCGCGTCGCGGTGGAACTCTTGGTGGGTACGTACATCTGGGTCTTCGACCTCGTAGACCAGGCCCTGGAAACGCCCGGAGGGCCCGGCTTTTGGGAAGGGTGCGCTGCTTCAGAACAGCCGCGCTGACCATAGCTTCCAGGCGCTGCAGATCTGTCTTTGGCCGGCCGGCCGGCACGTGGAATGGGGTCTGCATGAGGTTGATGAGCTTCAGGTTGATGATGAGGTTGGTGAGCTAGATGATTAGGTTGGTGACGTCGATGACGAGAGTGATGACCTCGATGATGAGCATGATCAGAGGGACAACAATCCACTTGGCCTTTTGAGGTAAATCACTTCCAACCAACGCACACACTACCCGCACAACCCACTTCGGGTGTCCCCCAGGAAGTTCGAGAGTCAATCTCACAAAGCCTGAGGTCAAGTTTGACTCCCGGTACGTACAGTGTCTCGCCGAGCCAGAGAGACTTATTAGGCACCAGAAACTTAGGGCCCAGAAACTCAGACCCAGAACTCGGGCCCCAGAAACTCGGGGCCTAGGAGCTCGGGGCCCAGAAACTTACATGTTAGGGCACAGAAACTCAGGGCCTTGGAAGCTACGAACTTGTGCATGCCTCCCAGGGCATCCCGTTGCTGTCATCGTCCCATGGCCGTCTTCGATCTTGTGCGTACATCTACGCTCGCTTCAGTTGGACGGCCCCTTACGTCTTATAAATCTTAGCCTGGTACTCTTAGCCTGGTACTAGCCGAGCAACCCTGCGCCGCCACGCCGAGACGCTCGCCGCCGAGTGACGAGCGCTCGTGGCGGGCGTGCGCGGATAGCGAGGGCCGCTCGTCGACCCCTGGCGAGCGCCCACGGCCAGGCTTCGCGGCCGAGGACGAAGCCCGCACCGGCGGCCAAGGTCGGTGAGGTTGCCGGCGCTGCTCTGTTTCCGCGAGTACATCAGGCTGCCGGACGCTATTCGCTGCCGAGGGAGGAGCAGATGGCCATGACGTCTCGCTCGTTCACTCATGATCACGCTTGGTTTCGACCAAGGCCCGCCTGTCAGGAATTCAATTCCCGCCGAGAGCAGAGTTTTTCTGCTCGACGCGAAGGCGCAGAAGTTGCCCCCCACGTGGGCATCGGCCCTTCCCACCGATTTATAAATTCAGGGATCGCTCCCGGGCGGAGTCGCCTCTGGGGAGGCACAAAGGGTCTTTAGTGCATGGTCTGCGGGACCTGATCAACCTCGCAGATCATGTGCTACGGCTTATAGTTTAGCTAATCACCTAGGTAGTATACCGCCTCTGGCGGCTAATCTTTTCCTTGGTCGACCCACCGGCAATCTCGTGGCTCTTGCCTTCGACCTTGACAGCTGGCCTATCACCAGACAAGCCGCCGTACGGAGTTGGCCGAGACTTTAACGGCGCGTTGCCCTGCGAGTCAGGCTGCGTGTTTGGGACTTGCTTTGGGACCACAATTTTGCGTAACCAAACACGGCTTTCGGTCCGAAAGCCGCCGGGACGCTAAGCGGAGATGTGACTTCGCTGACGCTGCAGCTTTTAGCACAGATCTTGATAGATATGAAAATCGCGATCAGAGCGGCAAGCGCCTTCACGAGATACGTGCAGTACTGGACGTTATCGGACGCGTTAATTGCGCAAGGCGCGAGGCTTTTGGGCTGACATTGCGCGGCCGAGGTCAAGCCCTGCATCGCAGGCAAACGCAGGTATAGATCAGCCAGGCGCGCACACAAGGTCGGCGCGCCGAGCAACCGAGCAACGCGCAACCACCGGAACCATGAATGACGTCAATGTTGGCGATATTGTCGAGCGTGTCCGCCAGGGAGGGATGCCGGTCGCCAAGATTCTTCTTGCGAATCTTCAACTTCATGACCCTGACTTGCGCCGACAATCTCCCCAGGCTCTTTAACGGCCGGTTGCTCCTACACCTTAGAGAAACCTTCTCTGCAAGCTCACCGATGCCTTCAAGGTGAATCTATCTCATTATGCCGCATCTCACGCAAACGAACGAGACACAACTGACCTCAAACAGCCACCTCCACGCGCTCTTTAACGAAGAGTTTTGCCTTATTCCCGAGCGGCACAGCATGTGCCGCAGAGCGTCGCCTTTCTCTTCGACACGACTTCTGCGCGCGCGGAGGCCGCGATCATGGTCACATTCCCGGTCGGCGTCCATCTTGGATAACAGGCCTATACAGATTTTTTTTTTTCAAAACAAAAGAGGCCTAACAGGTTACATCATGAAAAGATCCAAATACGGACCCGTACGCGGCGCAGCTCGCCGCCGGCGCGCGCGCTCGAGCTCGGGCCGCGCCGCGCCGGCGAGCGTCGCGGCCTCGCAGCGCCTCGCAGCGCCTCGCAGCACAGCGCAGCGCCTCGCAGCACAGCGCAGCGCCTCGCAGCGCAGCGCAGCGCAACCCGGGCATGGGGCGGCGCAAGCAGGTCGCGCCGCAGCGCACGCGCCGCCGGAGGACGGGCGGGGAGGAGGAGGACTCGAACGCGCCCGGCGGCGGCGGCATGGCCGCGCGCGCGGGAGCCAGCGGCGAGGAGGTCGGCGCGGCGAAGTCCGCGGAAGCGGAAGCGGCGAAGTCACAGGGAAACAAGGGCCCGATGCTGGCCGCGTCCACGCAGCTGCGCGGCGGCGGCGGCGGCGACGACGACGACGACGCGGCGGCGAAGCCCGCGGCCGCGGAGGACGGCATCGACATCTGGGAGCAGCTGCAAGGGTTCGTGCAGGCGTCAATCGCGCGCCGGAACCTCTTCGTGCAGGCAGGGGGCAGGCCTGCGGCGCAGGGTGGCCCCGAGCGGGAGCGAATCCGCGCCAATTTGCGAGCGCGCCTGCAGCGAAGGGACGAGAGCCAGGCCGACGGCTCGGCTTCTTCGTCGCTGACCTCGCTGTCTTCAGCGGGGATCTCGGCCGAAGAGACGGCCGCTGGCGAGCCGGAGGCGGCGGGCGGCCGCCCGTGCGCCGAGGCGCGCGAGCGCCAGGAGGTTGCCCCCAATGGCGAGTTCGCGTGCGTGGCCAAGCAGGGCAAGCGCGACTACATGGAAGACTGCTTCTCGACACAGCTGAGCGCGGGCAAGGCGAACGTGCATCTATTCGGGGTCTACGACGGCCACGGCGGGAGCCTCTGCGCCGAGTTCTGCGCAGAAGAGCTCCTCGGGACGCTCGCCCGACACGCGCAGCTCGAGTCGGACCCGCCTCGCGCCATGCAGGCGGCCTTCGAGTGTCTGGACAGCGTCTTTTGCGAGCTGTCTCACGAGAATTCGCTGCAGGATGGGTCGACGGCAACGGTGGCCATTGCGCGCCCCCTCGCGGACTCGTGCGTGAACCTCACGGTGGGCAACGTGGGCGACTCGCGGTGCGTGCTGGTGCGCAAGGGCCAGCAGGTGGAGGTGCTGACCCGAGACCACGTGCCCAGCCTCGACGATGAAGCGGAGCGCATCCGAGACCAGGGTGGTATGGTAATCATGTGCGGTGGACTGGCGCGCGTGCAAGGCTGTCTGGCGGTGAGCCGCGCGCTCGGCGACGCCAGCTTGAAGCCCTTTGTTACAGGCACGCCCGAGGTAATTTCGCGCCAGGTTCGGACGGACGAGGGCGCCGCTTTCCTCTGCATTGCCTCGGACGGCGTGTGGGACGAAGTCACTAGCGCCGAAGCCGCGGAGATTCTCCTCTCCGAGGGCGCAGAGCCCGGGGCGGGGCATCTCGTCCGTCTGGCGCTGGACCGCGGGTCCGACGACAACCTCACGTGCATGGTGGTCGACTTGTGCGCGCTCCGCCGAAGCGACGTGGACGGTAGCGCCGATACTACCGGAACTGGCGCACCGGAGGAGCCGTCCAAGAGCGAGCAAAAGAAGCGCACAGCGCCATCGCGAGACGAGGATCCCAGCGACAGCGGCGATGTCGCGAACGAAACGCAGAGCAGGCGCCTCACAGGAAAAGACGACGCGCCCCCCCGTGAAAGGGAGGCTCACGCGAGCGCTTCTTCTCGCAGCACGCGTCGCAAGCTGACCTGAGCCCGGTTGCTAATGTGGCCTCTGCGTCGCGTGTCTGGCCTTGACGGGAGGCATGCAGACGGCCGCGGCCGGTGTCTCGCTGCTGAGACTCGAATTGGCGATGCCAAGCGCGCGCGAGCATGGATACTCTTGTGTGGCCGAAGGAAGATTCACGGACAAGCGAAGGAGAAAAGAAAGAGGATGGGATGGGTTATACAGAAAACAAGGCCAGCAAGTAGCCTGGACTATGGGCGATCCGTTCGTGCGTGGAGCGCGGTCGTTCTTACACAAACGGGCAACAGGCAACGCGCAGAGCAGCTCGCGTGTCTTAGACTGGGACGGGCCCGATGCGCGCCGGTCGCGCGGGCCCTCCGCACTTCATCGAAGCCTTCTTAGCCATAAGCTGGCGCGGCTCATTAGAGAAGTTCTATTTGGCACCATGGTGTGGAGCGACTTGCGCTCGTGGTTCTTGTTCATGAGGTTGTGAATCTTGGCTATGCGGTCGCGCTGCTTCTGGCGAATCGCAAACTGCTGGTGTTTGGACATCTTCTTGGCCTCTTGCCTGAGCTGCTCCTCCGCCTCGGCCTTTTTGATGGAAACGTAGTACTGGCGCAGGTCTTCGGGCATGCGGTTGTCCGCGTATTTCCCGAGGCCGTGGGCGCGCTCCCACTCGTCGACGTTGTGCCCGGCGAACTTGGCGCCGCTGCTGCCAAACTGGCCGGCAAACTCGCGCTGCTTCCTGAGGTGCTCGCGGAAGTCGTCGTCGTCCGTGGACCGCTGCGCCACCCAGGTGGAGCGGTCGCCGGCCGCGTCGTAGGCGGCCCTCTCGCCGACGTCCGTCAGGACGCGGTACGCCTCCTGGATCTGCTGGAACCTCTCCTCGCTGCCGCCGCGGTCCGGGTGGTGCAGCTTGGCCAGCCGCAGGTACGCGGCCCTGACCTGCTTGCGGTCGGCGCTGCGCTGCACGCCGAGCACGAGGTACAGGTCCTCGCCGCCGGCCGCCATCCCGGGCGCCTGCCTCCGGCCGCCGGCGGGACCTTCGAGCGGCCGCCGCCCGTCCGCGTCCGCGCCCGTCCGCGCGCAGGGCGATCCCCGTCTGCCTGCGGCGCGCGCGCCGCGGGTCCGGCG
>KQ758897.1:164133-175143 GCA_001462505.1 Aurantiochytrium sp. T66 | reverse complement strand
TCGTCCAAGGCGGTCTGCTACAAGAAGGCCTGCTAGGTTTCCTTATGAAGCGTTAGTTCACTGTACATACACCATCTTCTTCAGACATGCTTCACGTTGCAATACAGACAGAAACATCAGAGGTAGATTTCGTTTGGTCGAAAGTCCTCAGCCGAGCTCATGAAGAGTCGGGTACGCTACATTGAAGTTTCTATTTCTATACGGCAGGACGCCGTATCTGACGACGGTTCGGGGGACTGGAGACTCCTTGAGCGAAGTTCGGATATTAAACGAGAGCCGTCTTGAGCGCATCATGACGCGCAGGTCTCCAAGCACCGAAGACACTACCATGGAACTGAATTAGCTCTCATCATCCCAGGGACGAGGCGACTTCGTTGCCGATGCCGCTGCCGAGCTTGTGAAACAAGGGGAGGCAGCTTGAGTCGAACGGGCAGGTCGGCCAGGCCATGACGAAGCTGTGCTGCCGTGCGCGTTGCAGTAGCGGAGGGTCAATGATGCAAGCTGTCCCTCTCGCCTCCCGTGCTCAACGCCTGCTCAACGCCTGGATTCCATCTCGCGAAGTCCAGACCCAATCAAGTCCAGCCAAAGTATTCGAAGATCTCGTCGGCAAACTGCGGGGCCGCGCGTTTCGCGTTTCCGTCCGGCCGGCTATTTCGCACGAACCTGTGGTTTGAGCTTTGCAGTGGTGGTCGAGCTCTTTTCGCTGGCCAGTTGAGCTCTCGCTGTTCCGTGGTACACGCAGGTGGCGTGTGACGCTATGATGGCCAGCACGGCATACGCGGCCTTCTGCACGTCAGACGCCGAGTTCAGCAAACTTGTCTCGCGGCGTCCCTCCCTTCGAGCGTGGAAAACTTCATAAGCTCTCATGCAGCGACTTGGAGCCGGGCAGCAACAACGAATCCCTGGTCATGAATCGATACCACAGTGGGCCCAGGAAGCCTGAATCTCTAGATTGTCGTCGACAATCATCGTTCGACCAGACCCCAAACTCCTCGATCGAACTCATCCAATAACACAAGCAAGCCCACGCAGCCTTCGACCAAGCCTGGCGTCCACGATGGAGACCAGCTTGCGCGCATGCGTCCTTCTGGTGCTCGTCATGGCCGTCGTTGCGATCACCGGTCAAGGCGCGGTCCTGGTCCCGAACGAGACCGACGCCTCGCGCTCGCTCACCTCCAAGTACAAGCCGCCCTGCCTCGCGTTCAAGAAGCTTGGCTACGGCTACTGCCGCGAAAAGTTCGACGACCACGGCAACCCCATCGGCAACGGAAACTACAAGCTCTACCGCGGCGTCCATTCCGAGAAGGAGTGCGCGGAGCTCTGCTACGAGTACGGCTACTGCACCGGGTACGAGTACGACAGCTTCAACCACCGCTGCGAGGTGCACCGTGGCGAGGTCGGCGCGTACGAGCCCAAGGACGGCGTCGTGTGCTACCAGGCGTACAAGACGACCAAGTGGAAGTACTGCTATAAACCGCCCATCTCGAAGCCGGACTGCAAGTACAAGTTCAAGCCCGTCGGCCATGGCTACTGCCGCGAGGGCTACGACAACCACGGCGTTCCTTACGGCATGGGCACGTACAAGCTGTACTGCGACGACCACAAGCCGTGCCCGCAGAAGACGTGCTGGGAGGCTTGCGCCAAGTACCACTGGTGCCACTTCTACGAGTTCACCAAGGTGAAGCCGCACGAGCTCCCGCACGGCGCGGAGCGGGGCGCGGGTCGCTGCGAACTGCACAAGAGCTACATCGCCGCCTATGAACCGTTTCGCTGGGCTTGGTGCTACGAAAAGGTCTGCTGACCATCGAGGACGAGCCCAACCGCCAAACTTACGCAGCTTCAATAAATCAATGTCTACGATCATTCTGCTTGGGAGCCCAAGCGATCCATGCAAGAGCGAACGAAGGCAGCATGTCCTCGTCATTCTTGGGCTCCCGAAGGTACCGCGTGTAGCGCGGGTACGACGAGGTACGTACGTACCCGAGTACGTACCGTATACGACTACGACAAGATAACCGAGATAACCTCGGCCGATCGCCTCCTTTGCTCTGGGCTCATGACAATCCGCGGCTTTCCGGCCGGTGAGTTGTACGTACGTACCTGGGCGGGGACATCGTCCCCGTCGTGGCTCGTCGACGGGTCCCTCGCAGACTCGCAGCCGACCGATTGATTGCACGGTTATCTGAAGTGCCAGTACGTGCAGTGCGGCTCCGAGTCGCTGAGGAGGATCTTGTCGCAGAACGCGTTCGAGAACGAGGCATCAACGCACGCCGCCCAGCCCGGGCCGAGTCGGCCGCACCGGCCAGCCCCCGCAGATCGGCAGGCTGGTCGGCAGGCAGGCTGCAGTGCACTGCCCTGGCCAGGCTGCGCGCAACGCCACTGCCCTGCCATGGATCGAGGCGGGGCGAGGACGTACGTCCGTCGTACGTGGACTACGTACCCCGGGTACGTACGGCCGCCGCGACGTCTACGCTCGTCTACGCCGCCGCCGCTGCCCCCCGCGGCCCCCGCAAAACTCGGCGCGGCTTGAAGAGTCGGGCGTGATCGATCCTGGCCGCGCCCGGCGCGACAACTTGTCGTGTCAGCCAGCAGCGGCACCAACTCGGAGACTCTGAGGGAAGAGCGTCGCGACTCGCGAGGCCGCGAGGGCAGCAAAGCTACGCACTTCACTCCGCGATCCGATCCCCTCTGACACGTGATAGCCTAGACGCAATGCAACACTGTGTCGATCGATCAAAGGATCTTGGTCAACGCTCGGTCGCGTTGATTGATGATTGATTGAGATCTCTGCTGCCATTACATTGCATTGACACTGATTGTCATTGGTGATTCCAAGACGGCATTGCAGTGCATTCCAGGCATTCCAGCGACTTCGTCGCGACTTCTGGCTCGATTCGGCGCGAGAACCCCTGGCGGCGTCGTCCAGGGACAACTCGAAGGCTCTTCTACTCGACCCAGATCACCTGCGGACGGATGGCCATGACTCATAATGAGGACTGCTGCAGCTGTCGAGCTGTCGAGTCGACAGCAGGAGCTGGCGGCGACTTTCGCCGAGCGTTTTCACCGACGGCTCGTGTCGTGTCGGGTCGTGCCGCGTGCGCGCGCGGAATCCGGATGGACTCCGGATGCGGCGTCTTCTGCCTTCGTGAACGTGACGTTTGCCTCCGTTCGCCGCTCGCGCCGTGCTGGACCCCCCCACAGGATCTCTTCGTTTGCCAGCAACCCAACTTTGATCAGTGAAGATCGATCGATCGATCGATCAAAATCAAAGGTACCTACTGCTGGCCAGGTGCAAAGTACGATCCGAGATACGTAGTAATAAGCACGTACGTACGATTCGCGTCGCGCGCGCCGCGAGCAAGCAAAACCAGAACCTCATCACTCGACGACGGACGGACGAGAGCAGCAGCAGCAGCACAGGGCGAATGATGTTGGGATCCATCATGAAGGCGCGCGGCTTCCTCGTGCTCGTCCTGGCAATCCTCGCCGTCACGGCCCACGCCACGAGCCTGCGCGAGGCCACGACGGAAGCCTTGACCGCGACCGAGACGGAGGCCGTGGCGGTGGCCGAGGCCGAGACGGAAGCCCTGAGCGCCCAAGAAGGGGAGGCCGCGTCCGGCTCCTCGTGCCTCGGCTACAAGAAGCTTGGCGACGGGTACTGCCGTGAGAAGTACGATCATTACGGCAACCCCCAGGGCACGGGCCACTTCAAGCTTTACCGCAACATTTACACCAAGAACCATTGCGAGCACTTGTGCTCCCAATATTCGGGATGCACCGGATACGAGTACGATGATCGGAGCCATCGCTACACGTGCGAGGTGCACACGGGCCATGTCGGCGCGTACAAGTACAAGCACGGTGTCCAGTGCTACCAAAGGTACAACAAGTGCACCAAGCCGAATTACTGCAAGTTCGAGCTCGTCGGCAAGGGCTTTTGCCGCGAAGGCTACGACCATTGGGGCCAGCCGTACGGCAAGGGCAACTACAAGACGCACTGCAACGCCAAGAACCCGTGCACTCAGGACCAGTGCAAGGAGGCGTGCGCCGGGTACAGCTGGTGCCTATACTACGAGTTTCAGGACATTGACACGCACTACGCCGACCCTTACGCGGGCCGCTGCGAGCTCTACAGAGACCACATTTACGCTTACGAGCGTTCCAACAAGGCCGTCTGCTACAAGAAGAAGTGCTGAGGCTGACGTCGCATGTCAGAAGGCTTCGTGCTCCCACGTCATCAAAGTTACATTCATCTTCACGTCATTTCCAAACAAAAGGGCTCTTCAGATCTCTTCCATTTCATGGCAGGTCTTGCCGGCGTTGTTTCTGATCTTGTCGCTTGCCCCGGCGCGCCGCAACATGAAGAAGATGCGCTTGTGCTCGTACGCCTTGGCAAAGTGCATCGCGGTCTGGCCAGTCATGTTCTGGTGGTCCACATTCACGCCGCGGTCGAGCAGAACTTGTACGTAGTCGTCGTGGCCGTTCTGCACGGCCACGTGCAGCAATGTGTTACCGCAGTCATCAACGCAATTGATATCCAGAGGCGAAGGGTTCTCATCAACAAACTCAATGCGCCCAGCGGCCCCGCTTTCGTCACCGTCCTCTGGCAGAATAAACACCTTGGCGCCGTTGAGAAACGCCAGAAAGTCGTCGGTGCGGTGCCAGCGGCATCGTGAAAAGACCGGATGTACAACCTCCTTCTTGCGCCGCCGCTTGGCGAGGAAAATGCTCGAGCTCGGGGCGTCCTCGTCAAGGCCAAGAATCTCCCGCATGCGCAGCTTCCAGCGCATGAGGTAGTGCACGGACCCGAGGGCCGTGGATACCTCCTTTGTTCGCCGGACCTTATCGAGCTCGTACCTGAGCAACCACAGCGCAAACCAGCACGCCTCAACTCCCTCGGCGACCTCCAGGTCCTGCTCGGTCTGATCTCGCGCTTCTTCGCGCGCCGCCTCGCGCGCCAAAAGATTTACAAATTGCCGGCTCCGCTCGCGGTGCCCGGCAATTTGCGCCTCGAGCGCCGGAGTCACGGCCTCGGCGTCGAGCGTGCGGATCGCGTTTTCCGTCTGGGCCTCCTGCGTCTCCCAGAGCTTTTGGACGCGCCCGAAAGTAAGATCGGCATCGCTCAAGACGCCATCCTTTTTGGCCAGCTTGGCGAGCCCCCCCTCGGCCTTTTCCCATTCGCTGGCCGAGTATACGCCATGCGCAAAGCATGCTGCCACAAAGTCGTCGCGTTGCACAATCTCTGCGTTTGTGCCTCTGCGCAAAGCGTCCTCGTAGACCATGCCGACTGCGAGCTTGCTCAGTCCCGGGTTGACGGCGCGCACCACGAGCCCGAATTGAGTCTCGGTGAGGATGCCGTCCTGCGCGACGTCGCCGGCGATAAAGAGACCGCCAAGCATGCCGCGAATGCGTCGCTTCGCTATCTGCCAATATCCGAGGACCATCTCCAGCACTTCGTCCACGGGAAGCACGTCGAGCAAAGTCCCACGCTTGGCGCCCTTGGGCAGCACGAAAGCCTTCGGATTGAGCCGCAGCGACTCCGCAAACAGAGAATAGAGGGTTTTCCATAGCGCACTGGACGTCGCCGACGAAAGCACCGCGACCGCGCGCGGGAAGGCTTCTTCCACGTTGACGAGATCGGCATACAGCTTGCCGGACTCCTTGTCCTCGATTGGCCCCTGCGGCGTGCCCTCTGGTCCGGGCTCCAGCATGACGTTCAGCAGGCGCTCGAGGAATGCAACATCGGCAGCGTCAATAGATTCCGTCGACCTGAGCGGCGTCGCGCTCGATGCCGAGCTGGCAGTGATACCGTGAGGCGCGTTCGTGAGGTCGTCAGGTGCTGCGGCATCGACTTCGGCGTCCCCGACGAGCCGCTCGATGCCCATCATCCTGCAGAAAAGATCGGCGAGTACGCACTCTTCGCGTGTCGCGTTGCGCAGGGCATCCAGGAAGTCGACAAGCTTGGGCTCGGCGATCTGGGGCAAGCCGTACTTGCGCCCGAAAAAGTCCCGCACGTAGCCGCGGTAGGCGTCCTGCCACAGCCGGGTACTCTCAGTCGTGCTCCCGCTCGCGTCGCAATCGTCCTCGCCTGCATTCCGGCGCTCCTGCAGCATCTGGTAAATAAGCCGCCGAGCAAGCTTGAGTGGGGCGCGCTTGGCCTTGTACGCCACCGGAAGGCTGACAATGTGCGCAATAAACTCGGGCGGGACAAACGGGTTGCCTCGCTCGTTCGCAAGCTTGCGCTTGGTCGTCCATCCGCCCTTGACCATGACCCACCTGCGCTTGGCGTCGCCTGTGACCGATTTCTGCAGGGCCAGCTCGCTCTCGGTGACCTGGACACGCGCATTGCGGGTGCGCACGGCCGCGCGGCGCGGACGCGCATGATTGACGTGGTGCTCAAGGTCCTTGAGCCTGCTCTCCACGCTTTGCAGAATGCCTTGCGTCTCGGTGAGGATCAGCTTGCGCTTCTCCTGCTCCTTGCGCTCGGCCTCCTGGTGTTGCCGCTGCCGGGCCACCTTGCGCCGGTCTCGCTGCGTCGGCGTCGAAAAGATGCCTGAGGAAGAATGCCCGAGGCCTCCTCGCGTTCCCGAAACGCGTTGCGAGAGCTTGCCGCTCACGTCGAGGAGCGCTTTTGAGCTCGCGACCGAGCTCTTTGGACCATTGGCCGACGCTCTGAGCGACGCATGACGCTTGTGCGTCCCCGCCGGGCCCTGCGGCGACGCTGGCTGAGCCTTTGTGGGCGCAAAGACTCGAATGAGCTCTTCTTGAAGCTCGCGGTGCCGATTGAGCGCCTCTTCGAGGTCCTTCTCGAGCCGCACGCGGTCTTCCTCAGCCGTGGCGTTTCCGTGGGCGTCCTCCACTCTGTGCGCGAGATTGACAATGTCGCGCACCATTCTGCGGTTAACGAGGGCAATGGTCTTGCGCTTAAACTTGCTCTCGCGCTGCCGGAGCTTTTGGATGTCGCCCTCCCGGATCATGATCTTCATCTTCTGATAGTTGAAACGCGACTCCGTGGTGCGCATTCGCGCCTGAAGCCGGACAATCTCGTTGCGAGCCTCCTTCTTTTGCTGCGACACAAGGGCATCGTGCTCAATGAGCGTTTGGCAGAGACTCTCGTTGAGTTCCTGCTGCGAGGCCGTCAGGGCTTCTTTTTGACGTGCGCATTTGCGAAGATGCGCGCGGCGGAGGGCCCCGAGGTCCCGCAAAAGCTGCAGCACGAGCACCCACAGATTTGCGAACACGTCGCCGAGTTGGCGGCTCGAGGCACGCGCCTTCTGCACGAGGTCCTCCATGCTCAACGTCAGCACCGTGAGGGCCTCACCAAAAGGGACCAAGCTCTCCGCGTCTTCGCGCAGACGGGCCATGACATTGTCGAGCCAGGCTGCGAGGGGCGCGGGCAAGCCGTCACGCTCCACCTCGATCCCTGGAGAGCGCTTGGATATCGTCCTGCTCTTCTGAATGGACGCGCGAGGGAGGACCGGCAAGGCCCCAGGAGTTTTGGCGTTGGCGCTAGCTGGTCCCTGGGTCGCCTTGGTGACGGGTTTTGCGGCGGCGTTTTCCTGGTAGTCCTGCGCGCACGCGCGCATGAGAGATTGCGCCTTTAAGATGGCCGCGTGCTCCAGCCGCATAACCTGAGAGAGCACGCGCCGGTCGTAGGCCGCCTTGACGTTCCCCATAATTTGCGCCACGACGGGAGCGCTCTCCATGAGCGCCTGCCATGCGATACTTGCAACCTCAACGCGGTCCAGCGCCTCCTTGGCGCCGCCTTCCTGCTTGACGGCCCACAACCGGGACTTAAAGTAGCCATCGATCTGCTCGAGCTTTTCAGGTTCTAGCCGCAAGAGAACGGCCTTTTGCGATGCTAGCGTGACGCGGCCGCCGTCGATGCTGTCGAGCTGCCGCCAGACCCGCGAGAGGCTCTCTTGCCCTTTCCGCGCGGCTGTTTCCTCCGCTTCGGCGACAGCAGCCTCCAGCAGCTCCCGTCTCTTCAGCTCCGCGGCGTCCTCGCGCCGCGCGACGTCATCCTCCACGACCGCAGCGAGCTCATGGCTGCTGAGCGAGCCGAGGTCCAGACTGAGCATATCGCCGGGCCTCGCCGTCGCGCAGCGGCTCTCGCGGCGTCCGTGGCGAGGCTTGAGCAGGTCTGCTGCACATGTCACGCCTCCAAGCTCGCTTCAGCCACCAGACAGGCGGGCGAGCTCTGCGCCGGGCGAAGCCCGACGAGGCCTTGACGCGGTGCGGGGGGGAGGGAAGGCTGTCGGTCGAGCTATGGACGTCGAGGCCGAGGTCAATCAAGAGAGACAACAGAACCATCGTTTTTGTGCTGCCTCCTTATTGGGTCTATGAACGGATTAAGGTGGTACACACCGTTTTGCTCCATAACGGTCATCATCGAGCCCCGGCGGCGGCGCTTTGGGACCCAAGTTTGGGGCCCAGAACGCGAGAGCTGCCTGGCGGCGCACCGGCCGGAGATGCACCAGCGGCCCGCGTCCGCGAGCGCCTCGCGGCCGGGACCCCCACTCGCGACGGCCGGGAGGCGAGCGAGGCCGCAGAGCGCTGCTGCGCGGCGCGATGAGGAAGACGCCGCGGGCCGCAACTATCTTGCCGCAGGCGGAGGCACGGCCGCTGTGCGGTCGCGCAGGAGGCCCCGAAAAGCAAAGAGGCCGCAGACGGCCCCGGTGCGCGGCAAGCGCGGAGGTCGTGACGGAGATGCCGACGACTGGCGCGCGGCGCTCGCGCGCAACGGGCTCTTGGACGAGCCCCTCGGCAGCGAGCGCAAGACCCCGCCGCCGGCGTCTGTCAAGTACCTGCACGAGGAGGCACGCCGTCGCCGCGAGGCGGACGACCGGCTGCTTGCAGATACGCGCCGCGAGCAGGAGCAGTACGAGAAGGCGTGCGTGCAGCGAATGGGCGAGGCCTCGCGCTTCGCGCAGTACCTCGGGCTCCGCAAGAAGTACAATCCCATCCATATTCGCGTCGACGAGACGGAGGGGGCGCCCGGGTCCATCGGACGCGTCTATGGGTTTGTAGGGGAGCTCCGCTGCGAGATCGTGGCCAAAGAGGACAGCCACAGCCGCATCATTTCCTGCTCGCTCTTTGACCGCGAGTACGAGCGCCTCTTGTCCGCGTACAGACGAAAGCGCAAGGCCGACGAGGATGCCTCGAGCGCGTCCGCAGCCTTGGCGCTGGCGACCGCGACATCCAACATGCTCGCGGTCTCGACGTCGCCAACCTCGGGCGGGGCGTCGCCCTCCGCCTCTCTGAGCGGCAAGCTGCGCCGCGCGTCGGTCGCGCAGCCTGATGGCTCTATGAAGCGGCGGGCATCACGCAAGGCGCTTTTTTCTTCGGCTAAAGATGAGGGTTTCGTAGGATTTCGATCAGGCCATGAATTAGTACCGCAGGGCGTCATCGCTGGAAGCGACGTCAATCGCCGCCGCAGGAGTCTCGTTTCCGGCGGCGCTTTCGGTGGCGGTGACGGGGCCCGGCTCGAACTCGAGGCCGGGAGATACTCCAGCGCCCGGACCGAGGTGGATGAAATAACGCGCGAGCTCACCGCGGTCATCGAAGAGACGCTTCGTCTAGACAGTTATCTCCGCGAGCAGCAGCGCGTGCTCACAGAGAACGGCTGGAACCTCCGCATCCCATCAAACCAGCGTCGATCCAAGTGACGGCGTGTTCCTCCCCTAACTTTCGACGCCCGCTTTCAGGCGTCGCGTCCTGTTATCTAGTTATCACAATGACCCTTCTCTTTGCAATCCGGACCATGCCAGGCAGACAATCTACGTACCATGGTATACGTACGTACGACGTGCGTACATTCCTCGCGCAAGTCGCGGCGCTCGGAAGCTCGAGTCCCACGCGACTTCCCGGCTCGCCAAAAAGGGTTGCGCAAACCCAGTCAAAAAGGGTTGCGCAGACACAGAGCCGGCGACCTCCAACCTGGCAACAACGCCCAGACCCGCAAGCAACCCCGAGCCAGGTACGCCGCGCTGGGCGCCCGGGGACAGTAGCCCAGACTCACTGACGACGACGAGTGGCTTTGCTTGCGCAAGGAAGCCCGCCTGCCCACCTGCCTGCGAGACGTTTGCGAGCGAAGCAGCGAAGCACCGGGCTCACAAACTTGCTAAATAACCAGGCCAAGATGGGACGCGCCATCGCCCTCGCTGCTGCCGTGCTGGCGGTCGCCGCGGCCACGATGCCGACCGGCGCGCGGGCAGCCGACGTGGTGTCGCTGACGCCGGCCAACTTCGACGACGTCGTCGTCAACTCGGGCAAGAACACCTTTGTCAAGTTCTACGCGCCCTGGTGGTACGTTTTGGGGGCGACGCTATCCTCCTCCAGGCTCGTGGCGGCGCTCGAGGGACAAGTTTCTGCGCAAGAGGAACTGGCCGACTGACGATGCGCTCGCGATGTACGCAGCGGACACTGCAAGCGCATGGCGCCGGACTACGAGGCGCTCGCCACCGAGTACAAGGACTCTGGCTCGGTGACGATCGCCGAAGTTGACTGCACGGCGCACCAAAGCATCTGCTCCGACCACGGCGTGACCGGTTTCCCGACGCTCAAGTCCTTCAAGGGCTCCAAGGAGGGCGAGTCTTACTCGAGCGGCCGCAGTCTCGACCAGATGCGCAAGCACGTCGAGGACAACCTCGACCTCGGCTGCCAGATCTCCGACATTGCCGGCTGCACCGACAAGGAGAAGACGTACCACGAGAAGTGGTCCTCCAAGACCGCCGACGAGCTCAGCAAGGAGCTCGACCGCCTCAAGGGCATGACCTCCAAGACCATGAAGGCCGACCTCAAGCAGTGGCTTCTCACCCGCATCAGCATTCTCTCGCAGCTCGCGACTGCCTGATATTTGCCTTCATTGCGTACATCCGTTCTCCACCTCCCTCCTACTTTTGCATCCATAACGCATGACGCCACGTACATATTATCGCGCTGCACGTCGTCGCTCTCCACGTTGGCGCCCTCCCTCCTTGGGGCGCCGCGGGCCTGCAACTGCGCTTC
>KQ758897.1:152324-163996 GCA_001462505.1 Aurantiochytrium sp. T66 | reverse complement strand
CGGCGCGGCGCGCGCCGGAGGCGAGGGCGCGCGCGAGCATGGCGCCTCGCAGGCCAGCCACAGAATCTTTCTTTTCTTTTCTGCTCGTTCAAAGTTTGGTCTCAAAATATCACAAGACTTGGAGTCGCTCCGCTCCAAGTCACGAGAGGATTTCATACGAGACCAGGACGCTCGCTCGCGGCGTCACGAGCACGACGAGGAAGAGCAAAAGCAAGAGCAAGGATCAGAAGACCAAGAGCAAAAGCAATGCTTTTGACCAAGAGCGATCAGGGAAACGCGAGCAAGCAAGGCTTGGAGCGAGATCAGGGAAACGCACGCGGGCGACGGACGATTGTGGACATGGCTTGCAGAGGAAAGAACTCACGCACAGACCCGTAGCGATGCAGAAAGATGGATGGCCGCTCCAGAGCAGAGCAGGGGAGCGGAATTTACCTGGACATGCTCATGACATGACAGAATGATGATCATCGTGCCCAAAAGTTGACCAAAGTGAAGGCCCAGAAGTTGAAGGCTTGCTTGCTTGCTTGCTTGCTTGCTTGCTTGCTTGCTTACGAGCACGAGGTCCTGCTTTATATAGCTCGTGAACAAGCACGACGTCGGCGAGACGCAGCGAATGATCTCTGGCTCGCCTCCGCGCTTGGACAAGAAATTGATTGAGGCGAACATCTTTCATCTGCCAATGTAGGAGCGCTCAGGGTAATACTCCGAGGGTCCGGGGAGCTCGCGGGCGTTGTAAATAATGGTGTCGAGCTCGGACTTTGGATTGTGGTTGCCGAAGCGAACGCCGCCGCTGCTAGGCTGGGCGCTTGCGCTGTATTGTCCAGGACCGGGAAGGTCCCGCGAGCGGAGGACCTCCCAGTCGATGTAGGTTTTTCCGCGGGCCATGCTGACCTTGCCAACGCCCGCCGTGCCAAGCGTGGACGGGATCTGACCTGTCGCCGAGACGGGCCCCGGCATGTCGCGCGCGCGCATGATCTCCACATCAAGCGCAGACGGCGTTCTCGCGGCGTTGAACTTGCCGCCCTGAGTGAGCGAAATAATAAAGAGCGCGTTAGCTTTCGGTGTTGATAGGGTAAGCAAGAAGGGACTTACCTTGGGTAGATTCGGGGCGAGGTTTGGGGCGTACGCTGCCGGACCAGGTTGGTTTCGTGAGAGATACACATTCCAGTCAATCCAGGACTTGGGTCGAGACTCGTTGAATTTCCCGCCAGACGGTTGGCTCCACACCCCCCTGTCCTGCAGGTACACAATCGGCTCGTGCTCGTCGCGGTCTCGGACCTTTTTAGGTTGCGCACGCCGCTCGACCCACGCCAAGCTAGGGCCGTGATTTTTCCGCTTGGGTTTTGCCTCCTCCGACGGCTCGTACCCGCGGCTGCCTGGACCTCTGCGCGGGCGTGCGAGCGCTTCGATGCGCTTCATATCCGGGGTCCGAGCGCGCTGCCCCGCCTCGGCCGTGTCTCCGGGAAGCAGCAGGTTTCCGTACGAGATCGACGTCCGCGGGCCCTTGCTCTTTCGGCCGAGCGTGTCTTTGGCACAACTTCTTGGCCGCCGATTGTGGCGCGCGGCCACCCCGGTCTTCTTCTCGACCAAGACGTCATCGCCTTCGAGCTCGGCCAGGAAGGACCGCACATCCTGCGCCACCTCGGCCACGGGGCGCATGCTGCTCTTCCGATCGGTGCTCGAAGGCGGTTTGCCTTCGGACCAAGTGTCTTCTCTGACGGACTGACTGACTGGCTGACTGGCTGACTGGCTGACTGACTGACTGACTGACTGGCTGGCTGGCTGTAAGCGGGAGGCCTCTTCGGCCGGCGCCGCGACGTCCTCGACTTGACCTTGAAGATGGTTGGGGCCAACGATCCGGTTCGCGCCGCCGCGCCGCGGAGTTGTACCCGCCTTACCAAAACGAAAAAACGAAGAGTCCGTAGGACCCCCTAGGCGCCAGCTACGCGAATCGGGGTGTGCACTGTCTCGCGGCATCGATCGCGGCATCGCGTCACGGCGTCGAGTCGGCGGAGAGCCACGGCATCTTCGTCGACTCGGGACACGGACACGGACACGGCGTGTCCTTGGTTGCTAGAATCTGTCCTTCCCCTACGCCGCTGCCGGGATGTTTCCTCCTAACTGTCTTATAATTACTATAGTCATGCACCGTCAAATCGATAGGCCTTCGGCCTTCTAGGTCCTTTGCCTGGGAACAGACAAGCAGCGACCTGTCTTGATGACTGAATGAAGGCGGTCTTGGAGACGGACAACGTGGCCACCAGGCGGGTCATGCGAGAAGCAGCGTCAAAACTCTAGCTTGAGGGTGGGGCTGCTTCGCAGCCTCCGGCTCTGCCAGGCGCCGCGTACCTTGTGCTCGTGCTCCGCTGGTTGTCTACTCTCGTGATGAACACTTGGCTACTATTCCATCTTCAGGATCTCATACATGAGCGGCACGTTCGTGAAGACCTCAGTGGGAAGACCAAGCAAGAGGCCCTTGATGTTAGTAATCTCCTCGTCGAGGTCCCGGAAAACGCTGCGCGAAGCCATGCGCCCAAGAAGCAACAACGCCGCGAGAACGAAGAGCGCCATGAGCTTCTCCCAGAAGACAGAGTCCGCAGCGGTGTCGATTGCCAGTGTGTAGATACGCATGACTTGCTCTAGCCCCTGGCCCAGCATGATTTGCGAGCGTAGGTCCGGCAGGTCCGCCTGAGCCGCCTCGAAAGCGTCTAAGAGGGCAATTGAAGGGTCTGCGTCGGCGTCAAGGAGCGCTCGCGAAGCAGCCGAGACCCGGCGCGCCTTGCCGAGAAAATTCGTCAACGCAAATGAGACGCCGAGGCGGAGGTCCTCGGCGAGACACTCTTGTGTCGTGTTGGCCAGTGCGACGGACAGCGCGAGACAATCCGCGTCGCACGCCTCGATGAATAAGAGCTCAAAAAGGTCGCCGCTGGCTTCGTCAAAAGGCTCGATCTCCAGCGTTGCATTCCCAAACTTGAGGGCGCGGTCATAGGCCTCCGCAAGCTGCAAATGATACTCGAGCTGGCTCAGCGAGCTCTCGTCAGCCGGCTGTGCCGCCCAGAACATAATCGCGTGCACATGCACGAATCGTAGACCCGAAACGTGGACCGAAGCCGCGAGCGCGGGCATGGTGCTCATGTGCTGACCGTCCCGGGTCATGATGAAGGCAAAGTGCGCCAGCATGCACCACAGGGTAAAGCCTACGCGAAAGGCGGTCTTGATGCGCCTGCCCGTTCGCTGCAACCCTAGTAGAGCGTACTCTTCGCATATTTCCAGAAAATCGCGCTCGGATTTGTCGAGTTTGCTCTCTGGCGTGGTCGACAAGGCCGTCGACATTAGCTCGATAGTCTTGCGCGCACTCTCAATCGACGACCTCCGACTCAGCCTTGAGCCGGTGGATGCCTTTGGAACAAGATCATCCTCTTCGTGAGAAGGCTGCTGCTGCTGACTCTCTCCGGGCAGGAGACGGTCTCCGCTATTCGTGTCGCTACCCATCTTGTCGCTGGTTGCGCTCACCGTGCGGGTCAGGGTGTCCCGGCGCGACCCAAACGTTTCGGCAGAGCTGACGCTGCCGCGTAGTCCTTGCGTCGCGGGCGCCAGCCAGACGTCATCATCTGGTGCGTCCGGCGCATCTGACATCGGCGTTACTTTGGCCGAGGACGTTCGTCTCGCCGCCGCCGACGCGCGCCTACTCCCGCTCTTGTCCTGAAGGGGCTGGAATTTGCGCGACCTGCTCATGAAATGCGCCGACCAGGTTCCCGACACTGTCGTCGAATTCGCGTATATTTCTTGCGCGATCCGGCTGGATTTCCGTCTGTACGACGTCTCGCCGTCGTTGTTGAGCTCTATCTGGTCGTTGTGCAACCGAGCAACAGTCGGCAGCTTCCCGTCCTTGATGGCCTGATGCCGGTCATGGGCCTTGCTCCGAAGAAAACAGCACATATGCAACGGGATGCTCAGAAAGGCGCTGCGGACCTTGGCGCGCTGATGCGAGACATTGGCGAGGAGAGGGAGAAAGCCAAGGACAAACCCCAGTACGAGCAAGGTGCTCGTGACAATGAGGTACGATTGGTCAATCTGGTGTAGATACTCGAGCTGCAAGCTGGCGCGATCGAGGTAGAAGTCAGCGATGCGTTGCGCGGCCGGAATCGGGTCCATCGTCACGAGCGACTTCACGGCTTGGCAATTTTCCCCGCATTCGATCGAGTCCGCGTCTGCGCCTGCATCATTGAGTATATCTTGCACGTGTTCCAACGCCCCAAGGACCGCCATGTACAAGCTCGTGCCATCGATTGCGAGGTTGCCCACGTCGAGCGAAGACCGCAGCGTCGGCGCGTACAGCATTGACTTCAGCACGGGCTCGAGACTGGTCTGCGCGCTCGTCACCACCTCGAGGTGGAGCTCGAACAGCCTGTCGGCTGCGGCCGAGAGGGCTCCGACGATATTCGGAAAGGGCGCCACGCTTGCAAAGTGCACGTACGTGGGCACCAGAGCGAGCAGGCGGCCCTCTTCGAGAATCCCGCCGATATTCGCGACTTCAGCCTGGAAGTCAGAGTACGTTCGGGCGACCCAGTAGGTGTTGACTGAGGCAATCACGATGCACAGCACGTTGAACTTGACGAGGAACCGGCTAAAAGAGGCAACGATCGGGTCCTGCACGCGCAGATTATGGACCAACTTGCGACGGAGGATCTCAATGTGCTTGCCCACAGGGATGCTCGACTCCTGCATCCCGGAACCCACGGACTCAGATTCGAAGGAGACGCTGGGCGCCGACCTGGCGCGAAACTCGGGCCGCTTTGCCTTGCTTGGGTCGCGCGTGACGGTGGAAATGCTGTATAGACTTGGCACGTTCGAGGTTCGTCGAGGGTCCCCGCCCGCCAGACGGTCCCGGGAGCGCATGCGCGGGGCTGCGGCCTCGGGCGCCGGCTTGCCCAAGGTGTCGCTGCTCACGCCGAGGCTGACCTTGGAGGGCGACTTGCTGGACTTTGGCGAGGCCTGGCCTTGGGCAAAGTAGAGTTTGCTGCTCGGGCTCGCGCGCAGCGACGTCGGCGCGAGCTCGCTATCATCAGCCGGTGCGTTTCTTTTCAGAGTAAAGTTCACCACGTACACGGCCACATTGTACTTGACGTTGGAGGACTCTGTTGACGCAAACTCGAGGCGGCGCGAGCGCAGACCATATGGCTGCCCTTGATAAACCACATCGCGCTCCACCTTATAGCGATGTGTTCCATCGCGATGAAAAAAGTTGGGGATCACATCTGTGATGCGTAAGCTGCCCGAAAACATGTCCTCCTGCTGAAGGTGAAGCGCGGTGACTGCATCCTCGCTTGTGGCCGTGATGATGTGGGTCGCTGCGTTCACCAGGAGAAGGTGCGTGCCCTCGGGTAGGCGGCGCTCGATAAAGGTGCCAATGAGAATGAGATCGGCGTCCTTTGTCGTGCTTGGCGTGATGACAAAGTCTAAGGGGATAATGAAGCCTTCGCGGTGCAAGCCATAAATCCGTCTCGTTTTCGTGGCAAACTCGGTGTCGGCATCGAGAAAGTGCCGAAGGAAGCGATCGTGCACGGCGTCGAAAGGCTCGGGGCAAAGCATCTTGACGTTCCGTCCTAGACAGTCGCTGCGCTCGTATCCGAAGAGCTGGCAAAGCGCCTCGGTGACCTCGACGATCTTGCCCAGACTACCGATATCTGCCGAAATAACGCAGACAGCGTAGCCCGTCTGCGCGGCGCTGTCGGGCTCCGCGGCGCACCTGGACATTATACTGATGGCTGTGGGAAGGTCGTTGAGCACGTAGGCGGTATAAGTAGCCTGCCAGCGCAGCGCTGTCGTCGAGGACTCTGATATTTTCAGCAGCTTGCGCACTGTCTGGCGGCACTCTGAGCTTGTACTGCTGATGGCGCGGCCAGAGTTGACGAGTTCCTCCATGCTAGCGTTGTTGGCAACCCGACTCCAAAATTCGTTTGTGAGCTTGAGAGACCTCACGACCAAGTCTTTTATCTTGTGAAGCTGCTTGTCGTACTCCATGTACGAGAGCGACCCGGACGCCCCGCCCTGCTGCTCTCTCAGCTCTGTGCTGATACAAAAGAGCGCGAAATCATGGTCGAGCTGGCGACTCAGGTCCTTGGCGCACTTGATCCGTTTTAGCCCGTAGACAATCCTCTTTCGTGTCACGAGCGTCCAGGAGGCCAGCAAGAGCTGGAAGAAGACACAGTCGCTAAAGCCCGATTCGAGGGCTGTATTGTATGCCTTGGCCACGGGACCATCCATGGCAAACTCCTCGATGCGAGGCAGGCGCCCGCTCAGACCTGCAAAAGGCGTCACGTGGCGTAGACGAAGCTGAATTTCGGCCACGAATGCGTTTCGCGAGAGGGTCTCGTTCGTCGACACGAGCGTGACCATGCGAGCGCGAACGCGAGCGCTCGCAACGTAGCAGGTGAAAGGAAGCCCAGCAACCCAGATGAGAAGCGAGCTGCTGTCCGAGGGGTCGCGCACCGCATGCGCACACACTAGCGCAATGGTGGTCCAGAGAAAGGCGCAGTACGCTACAGCCGCGAGCTGATTCCAGGACATGTCATAAAAGGGAAGATAGTAGACGTACGTACCCACAAGTCCGGTAGCACTGACCACGAGCACCCCCAACATACTGATCTCCATGCCGGAGAAAGAGGCCCTGTCCAGCATCGACGCTCCCGCAACATCGATGCACACGACAGTGACGATGGCAAGAATGCGGAGAGCGGTGACCACGAGCTCAACGCGGCCATGCGCGGCGCGAAAACCATCAACGCGAAGCCGGCCCGCTGATGACGTGGTGTACGGGACGACCTGAATCATGAAGAGAGCGTTGGCAAGCGTGAGATGGACGACAGTGATGAGGGAGACTCCAAGGACAAAGTTTTTGAGTACGGACACCGGGGCGTCGCACGTGAAGACCTCTGCACTGACCTCCGAGCACGCCCATGCCCGAACGAGCACGGTGAGCACTGGCTGCAGGAAAACGGTCTGCAGCAGCCGGAGCGAAAGCCCAACGACTGAGACGAGGCGCGACTTTGACGGCTTGTTGCGCACATGATCGCGGCCAATCACTATGAATCCCGCTGCTGTGAGCCAAATTGTACAGAGCGTACATGCCACCGCACCAATATAGGTGCGCACGCTCGCCGTGATGCGGACGCCTTCGGATAAGGGACGCAGCCCGAGGATAACGACGTCGCTGACCCCTTGCGTCCATAGTCCTCGTTCGCCGAGCACGAATGCCAAGTAGATGAGCTGCAGCGTCTGCACCAGCACAGAGAACTGAAAGAAGGCCTTGCCTAAGAGGTTGCGCTTCCATACCTCGTAGAATCCCGCGAAGACATGGCGCCGTACCCTGTGCAATACATCGCTGATACCAGCGCTCCCGGGCGCTGACTCGGCTCTGCCTGGTAGCAGCGCGGCGTTCATCGCCAGTGGCGAACACGGCTCGCGCCCGATTGGAGGCAGCCGCCCAGGCACCGGAGCCGCCTCCGCGCGCTCCCGCCAGGTCTGCTCCGGCAATCTACTGACTGTTGAGGTACTATAAAGTCGCAGAGGCCGAGCGGTCGGCCGAGCGTGTGCTCTCCTAGGCTAGTACGTACGACGCTAGTACACCCAATGGCTCTCCTGTATAGTACGTAGCCACCCGCTCGGTAGTAGTACAGAGAAACCCAGCTCCGCAAAGTCCTCATGTAGCAGCGGAGAATCCTTGATAGTCGACAAGTTGCGCTGCGTAAGAGCATGTCCGCCATCACGATCGATCGGCCAATCTGTATCGGCACACGGTGGGGCGAGGCGCGACGATACTTTTCAGGGCGCGACCGCATTGTGGCCTATTTGGGCCTGCGCTCAGCTAAAAAATGGACCAACGGTCAAATATGCTTTGTCTATCACCGGGCCCCTCCGGACGGCTGGCGGGAAGCTTGTAGCAGCACAGCAAGCGGCAGCCCACAAAGCTTGCCGTCGCGGAGTACGGCCGGGACCGCCGCCCGCGGCCCATCCGACGGGCCCCCAATCGTCGGGCCTCCCCGCAGGACTCAAATAATTTAGGTACGTACTAGCTAGCTAGCTAGCTAGAAGACTAGCTAGAGTACGGAGGGGAGCAAATCACAGAGCACAATCATTCATTGCCACGATGGTCGTCAACCGATCGGCACGAGGTCCAGGAGGACGTCGGAATCGAGGCCCAGCTCGGCGGCGGACTTGGACGTGTCGAGAACCTGAACGTCGTCGCCGAAGAGCGCCTGGATCCGGGAAATGGCGTCCTCACGCTTCGGCGCTCGAGTCTCGTTGGCCTGCTGGGACCTCGTCGTTGCGCCTGACGCCGCAGTCTCGACGAGAGGGGTGTCGTTGGGCGACGAGGAGCTGCTGCGCTGGGGCTCAGGGACGAGCAATGCGGTCTGATCTTGGGCAACCTGTCGGAAAGCGGTGTCCGAGAATTCGTGGAGAAGACCGTGATTCTCACGGGCGCCTCTGGCGATGAGGGAGGCGTTGTGCTCGTCGAGGGGGCTGGGCAAGAGGGCATACTCGTAGAGCGTGAAAACTTGATCGAGGTGCGTGAGCAGATTCTGCTCGACGTCCACGTAGCGCTGCAACTGCGCCTCGCCTCGAGTGCGCGCGGCTTCGGACAGGCCGGGGGTTTCCAAATCTTCGGGATCTCCGAAAATGCCTGCCTTGAAATATCGGAGCGCGAGAGAGTTCTCGAGGGATTCGCGGCTGAGATTCTTGACCACGATGGCCGCACGCGCCGAGGTGGAAGAGGGCGAGGCGGCGTTGAAAGAGGCGGTGATGCGCAGGTACTCCTCTACGATCTCGCAAAGAGGCTGGTGACGGTCTGTGCAGAAAGAGACGAGCGGGCGGCCAAGCGCACAAAACTTGATCACAAAGGGCTGGTCGTCCGCGTAGGCGAGATCGGGTTTCTTTTTGAGAGCCCGCTGCCAGCTGGTCTCCGCGCTGTGGATCTCCCGATGGCGGGTCTCCGCGCTGTGGATCTCCCGATGGCGGGTCTCCTTGAGGTTGTCGGCGGCATTGTCGTCTTCGTCCTCGTCGCCGTCCTCATTGTCGTCGCCTTGGCGATTGCTGGCGCTCCGAGCCGAAGGCGAGAGCACAAAGGCGGCGTTGTGCAGGCCCTCAACAATAGCCCGGCGCTGTCGCTTGCTCTTGCGCAGCAGTACGGACCGAGTGAGTACCTCGCAGCGGTGAGAGGGCGCAATACTCGGTGTGCTGTCGGACGCAGTGTGCGAGCGGAGCGGAGAGAGACGCTCGAGAGCGCTGACGTGATTGGGCACGACCTCGTTCCACTTGTGCGAGTAGCCATCGAAGCAAACGACCCACTGGGGCGACGAGGATGAGGCCGCCCAGTCGGCAGTGGCCGAGTGCTCTCGAAAGCTGCGCGTGAGCCTGCCGGCGTACCAGTCGCCTCGGGAGTCCCTCATATCGATTTGGGTGCCGTGCGAGAGGCTTGACATGAATGAGGCGCCGATCTTCGTACGCGTCAGACTCCCAAGCACGAGTTCTTCGACGGGCGTGGCGACGCCTTCCAAGTAGCGTTTGTAGAGACGAGCTTGCAGCGTGAGCTTCTTCCAGGCCAGAGATAGGACAAAGGCCACGTGAGTATCTCCTACGCGATAGATGCGACTTAGGTTGCGCGCGAGGAGGTCCCGCACGGCCAGCATGGACGGAGGTGTACCTGCGCTCTCGGCCATTGGGCGCGTGTGCAGATCTCGGACGCCGAGAAAGTCCATGGCGTCGTTGCGGACGTCTAGAGGGTCCGCGGCGAGCGCTGCGGCGACGAGGTCAGCGTCCGGGTCGCCTCGGGCGCGGTCGGCGGGGCCTGGCGGCAGTGCGGTCTCGTCACGGTCCCTGCGCGGCCCGGGCGGGCGAGCAACACGGGCCATAAAGGCGTCCAAGCCCACAGGAGGGTTGAACACGGGAAGGTCCGCGCCTGGTGCGACGAGCCCAGCGTCTTGAGGAGGGGCTTGGGGCGGCGCTTGCTCCATCTCTGTGCGGGCAGGGCCGTTCGAGAAAAGACCGGTAGCGTTCCAGCTGGGCACCACCGGAAAAGGCGCGCCCAGCGTCGCGGCCGCGTTCGGAGTGGTCAGTGGCGGGGGGTGGCCTCCTGCAGCAGGAGCACGGTCTGCGAGAGCTTGAGTCATGGGCTCGCGCGTAGAAGGCGTAAGGTTGAAAAGACGCTGACGGTTATGGGTCTCCATTTGATTGATGCGCGCCTCCCGCTGGAGCTTTCGGTTGCGCTCCAAAAGCTCGCGCGTGCAACGATACGCCTTGCGCGCCTGCGCGACGGCGGCGTCCGGAGCGTTGAGACCGGGCGGTGCCGGCTGCAGGTTCGGGTCATTTGCTTGGCCCGAGTCCTGGATCGGGTCATTTGCTTGGCCCGAGTCCTGGATCTGCTGCATGAGTTCGCAGAGACGAGCCAGCTCCGCACTCGAAAGAGCCTTGACTGGGTTCGGATCCTCGGCACGGACGCTCGCGATCGCGCGGGCAGCAAGGGTCCGGCGGGCCTCGAGAAAGTTCACCATGTTTACGAGCGATGAGAGTGGCAAGGCGTCCGGGGCGCGCTGACTCGATTCGATGCCCTGCGCGACCATGCGCAGATACTCTGCGCCCTCGCGGATGCGGCGCGTGAGCACGGCTTCCGTGACGCCGCTCATGACTGTGCTAGCGTTGCGCATATCATAATCGAGAAGGCTGGAGACGTTTGCGGGGGAAGTGCAGAGAATGCGCAGTTTAAGGATGGCGGAGGTGACGCGCATGGCATCGGCTTCGAGGAGTTCGTGCGAGGCGGCGAGGAGAGACGGGTCCGGAAGGGAGTTGGCAAGCTCGGTGGCACGCTGGTACGCGGCGCGAGCGCCGGTCCACTCCCATTTCCCGGGGCCAACCCATATCCGCGAAGGGCCGATGCCGCTCCCCCACGCTGCAAGCGTGTCCGAGACGGGCGGCTGTAAGAAGTAGAGGCGCGCCCAGAGAACCTCTGAGTCGCAAACCTCGGCAAAGGCCTGCGAGGTCGTCGCGAGCCGACCGATGTCGCTGACAGGTAGGTATGTGAGCACGTCGGTGAGGATTTCAGCAGTGAGCAAAGTCGCGGGCGACGGGTGTCGCGCGGAGCGATGGGTCCTCCTGGTGCTGGGAAGAGGCAAAGGCGGAGGTGGAGGCGAGGGCAGTGATAATGGCGGCAAGCCAGTCGAGATGGCGGCGCTCTCGCGATCCTCGCGGCAGCCTGGATGGGCGCCGCGGCTCCCCGCCCGCATTGCTGCTTCCATGGAGGCGGGCAGGAGCCCCGTGGCTTGCGGGGACTTGGGCGCGTCGCCCACGACGCGGAGCAGCTCGTTGACGACGTTGCCGACGGACGTTATGGGCGTCCAGCTATCGAGCGCAAACGCGCGCACGAAGACCTCTTGCAGCTCGTGGAACTGGGCCGACTTTGCCCACTTGAGCTCGAACCTCGGCCGCGGCGCGGAGTTGCGCCAGGGCACGAAGACGCGGGGCGGTTCGTGCGGGTGGCGGCGGCTGA
Organism: Aurantiochytrium sp. T66; assembly: GCA_001462505.1. NCBI lineage: Eukaryota > Bigyra > Thraustochytrida > Thraustochytriidae > Aurantiochytrium > Aurantiochytrium sp. T66. Next base: position 152,454 of record KQ758897.1, on the reverse strand, counting down.
AGCGGAGCAGGACGTCGGACGTGTCCGCGCCGCACTCATCGTCGCACAGCGGGATGCGCACGCGCCAGCACAGGCCGGCGGTGTCCTCGACCTCGTCGAGCAGCACGCCCTCGGGGACCTCGAGCTCGCT